>CP092089.1:36485125-36560125 GCA_029203775.1 Neoneuromus ignobilis | reverse complement strand
TTCCCCACTGTCAAATTCTACATTAACACACATTTCGATGGCTATGCTATTGTCTTTAACATCCAGTGTAATAAAGTTTTATTATTGAGAATTTATAATGCCCCAATTTGAAAATGGTGACAGAGTAGTATAGAAATTTATTTTATTTAAAAATGAATGATTACTAAAAACTTTTATAAAATTTTACGGAGTGAGAAATTGTTATTTTGCTAAAAATTGAATTAGCCACAGTATCAAACCAATTAAGAACTAAGTACTATCGTTAGAAAATATGTTATATTCAAATAAAATACTTTATGAATAAAAATGATGCACACCGTTTACTTGATTGGAAATCATTACGTCAAGCATACCGGTGCAATTTTTCATTTTATAGTGAATGAGCTTATTCGAAGTGGTAATAAATTTTCTATAGGAGAAAAGAACGATTACAGTCATGTGTAAAAAAATCTAATCGATTTTTCATTAAGTTTACTCGACATATTTTTTTAATTAGTGGAATATGAATAGACGATGCAATTAAACAACTACATTCGATTTTTAAATTAAAATTTTATTAGAACTTATGAATTACTTTTCTCATAAATATTTATATTTGCTAATATTTATTTAAAAATAGTACGAACTTTTACAGTACTTATAATGGACATTTTACGTAAGTACAATTTTATGTGTAACAAAAAATCCATGAAAAATATCTATAAAATACATATTTTTTTCAGCTAATATATATATATATATATATATATATATATATATATATTAGGTTGGCAAATATCCCCCTTCCGCCTTCTGGTCTTTTTAATTTCGCCCCTCTTTACAAAAAAAAAAAAAAAAAAAAAAAAAGCGGAAGGGAGATACTTGCCAACCTAATATATATATATATATATATATATATATATATATATATATATATATATATATATATATATATATATATATATAATGATATATATATATAATGAACACAAAAAACATTCACTACAGAAATAAAAAATAAATAAAGAAATAAGAAAGATAATAATAAAAAATATTATTATCTTTATGTTACATCTAAAAAAAAAATAGAACATTTTATATATATTCTAATAAAATATTTTTCATAGAAAAATGCTTATTTTATAAAAAGACGTAGTAATGTTTAAAAAGTAAGAAAAATATATAAGATGTAAATAATAATTATAACAAAAACAACATTATAAATAAACAGAAAGATAAGAAATAAACATTCAAAGAATATAAATATAATCCAGCAAAAATATATATACAAATAAATTATATATAAAATTTATAAAAAAAGTATCAAAATATATTAATATAAATAAAATAAACACACTGTCAATATTAATGCCAGTAATTAATTATATAACACAAACATTAAAAAAATATATAAAAAATGTTTTAATACTTAAATAATTGATGAAATTACTACTACAACATATATATATATATATATATATATATATATATATATATATATATATATATATATGTATATAAATACATTCTTTATTTAATATAAAATGTTCCAGTAGCGTGGGTCGAGCGAAACAAAAAATTGTCTAGCGTCGAAAACCATGAAAATATAACATCAATCGATCCATTCTACTTGGCTTTGTTTTAAACTGCTTTGTAACATTTACGGTCTTGTAACGTTCGAGATGTATCAATGTCTTAATGAAAAATAACATTCGTAGTAGAGAATGCGATACTTCGCCAACAACGGAAATGCGTTTACCCAATTTAAAAGCTGAATTCAAGTTAAAATTCCCCAACCAGCGTCTTTTCATTTGATCATTTTTCCAATTAGTGTAATTCACGACGTAATCGTAACAACTTCTTCAAAACTAATTACTCTGATAAGAAATATATAATCGTTTTTTATACTTTTTAATATTAACGCTAAGAATAATAATATAGCAAGTAATAAATTCGCTGGAAAACTATTTGCATTTTTTATATACATTTTAAATGCAATTCAATTTAATTGATCTCAGTTATAGAAATATTTTGACTTAATAATATAAATCTGTTGGATTTACTATTTACCTTCATTATAATTATATAAAATATACGTAAATTAATTACAACAATGTATTTAAATATTTTTTTGAATGTATTATTATACAATAGTTCTTATGAAAAAAATATACTGTTAAACTCTAAGTTGTTATATTTTTCAAAGTATTGTTTTACAATTATGTAAATTCGCAGAATTATATATTTTGCTGACAATAACACTTATATAAACAATAAATTATTGCAAATAATCTTTTGGAATTTATTGCAATATAAAAATTTATATATAAAACAAATTAAATTCAAAATATAACAATTATAAAAACATTAGCACAATAAATTGAAGAAAAATGAAAATGTATAATTAATAAAAAAATCGTGTTGATAAATATATTTAAGACAGTTTTCTTGAAGGAAAAATGAAGACAATGTAGTTTTTTAGTCACTAAAATAAGGGAATAGGAATGTCAAATCAGAAAGAACAAGTTAGGATTTAAAAAATAAAGTTTTTGTATATAAAAAAAAATGAAAAGATATACAATAAATTTATTTAATTTATATTTAATACACACACACAAATATATATATATATATATATATATATATATATATATATATATATATATATAATATGTAAGCATGTAATCAATTGAAATTTATTTTATACATAAATTTAAAATCACAAACTATAATCGTATAAAATTTTATATATGTTACACTTTTGTCAGGAATTCTTTTCATATTAAAGTTATATTTTTTCATATTTTTTTTATAAAAAAACCTTTTTATATAAAAAACCGTTTTCTTTCTATGCAGAAATATCAAACATGGTAAATAACTGTCTATGTACTAGAGTTTTTCAAGACAATGATGATTTTACATTTTTTTTTCATTTTATTTCTTTACTATTGTTTTCATTGCAAAAGCACTTAGTTTAACTAAAATTTTAAATTTTTAATCAAATAAATTACGATTGATCGAAAAAATAGTTCATATTAGACTTCTTTTACCTTTTTCAATACTGTAAACTCAAATATAAATATCCAATAACTGTTCATGTATAAAACAAATCTAGTAAACATGTGAGTAAATATATCACATTTAATTTAATATATTTATTTAAAAGAAAACTTATTTCTGCAGGAAAATATCTATAGTTTATTAAAACAAAGATAATTTAAAAGGGAATTTTGTAATTTGTAATCATTATATCAAAGCTTTTTGATCCAATATACCTATAAGTTAAAATGTATATATATTGTAAATTTCTACTTAATCTCTTTTTTTCTATCTAGGATGATAAATAACACTAAAATTATTAATATAGATTTATAAAAAAAAATAAAGTTTCGAGAGATTTTGATAATCAAGTGACGATATAATTATCAAGAACTGATATATACTTCTTATATCTAGAAGTAAAATGAAATTTTTAAATTTTTAATTTTGTCAAATATATTTACTTTACACTCAAACTATATAATCTTCATAATCACCATATATTTTCCATTAGTTAATTATCATTTATGAGTTGAATATTTTCAAAAACAAAGCTGTGTTAATAGTTTTAAGAATCAGAAGTACATATATGTACGTATGTAATATTATAATCAAATAAACATGATAAATCATCAGTCATCAATTGTTATAATTCTAAGATACATAAGCTTATAGATAGACATATACAAATTATTACCCATCTTTATGAGGGTTTATAAGGGTTAAGAACCGCTATCTATTTATCCTTTAATCATACAATGGTGTTTAGACATGACGGTGTCCCCAAAGGGGACATGTGCAAATTCTACTCTTTAGTTATATCTTCAATTTTACGTGGGTACTGGACCGCAATCAGATCTTATTTAAAATTCATATGGGTATTTAATACTAAAAATCAACATCATTCTGTTTAAGTGTTAAACCTTTTGATCAACATACACTACTTTTAATTAAATGTAAATTATTACCAAATCACTTTATATATGTAAAAAATTATAATAATGTTATTTGTTAATTTAATTTCAATGCATTCGTTTCTTACTTTTGAGGATATATATATTTATTAAAATACATTTTTATTCATTTTTTCCTAAAATTTATCATTTATTATGTATAAAATTAGTACATTTTGATTTTTACTAATTTATGGTTTTTATTAATAACAATCTGATATATATATATATATATATATATATATATATATATATATATATATATAATTTTTATAAATGTGTGAATATTAGTTCTATGAACTGATATTAGTTACTTAAAGGTATTTATTGCCATTATTATTAACTGTTTACATTTCTTATGTCAGAAATAAAGTTTTCAGAAATGTCAGGATCCTATCTCAAATAATTTCTAAGAAATTATTGTTCCAAAAAACCTTTTAAATGTCGGAACGTTATTAAAATTTATGAATAAATATACATTTTTGAAAATAAAATAAAGCATCTTTAAAAAATATTGATAGAAATGAATTGAAAAATACTTCTAGATAGCAATCAAAAGCAATTATACAAATATGAAATTTCATTATGCCTGATAAATTGTTTACCATATTTATACATGCAGTTGAAATCTTTCACTTTTTTAAACTATACATTTTTTTAAATCACTTAATCAGTTAAATAGTATTTTTAAGCAAAACAATATATAAATATTACAGAAAGAACATTTTACCTTTTGAGTAAATATTTTTTTTACAAAATGTGGTATTATACAAGATATGGGAAAAATATATTAATTATATAAAAACAATATTAATGTAACTTTCTTATTGGAATGCGTTATATCTAATTATTATCATTAAGTACATTGAACACACAGATGCACAGATATATATATATATATATATATATATATATATATATATATATATAAAATAAAAATACCAAAATTATTTCTATTTAGTTTTTCTTTCTATCAATTTTATTCGTCTAAGTGCACCTTAGGCAATGTTTCCACTTAACAGTTGACTGATAAATCGTAATCCTCTTTCTGTGTGTATGAACTGTCACAATTCATTTCAACAGTTTCTTGAATTGTCATGACATTTTATTTACAGAGATATTAACGAAAAAATAAATGAAAATTCGAATATTAATACTTACATTTATATTAAAAAATAATATATATATTTAAAGTTATAAAATATTTTCAAATATAAAATACGTATAAAATGTTTTACTTACATGAAATTAAATCCTGAAACTAAACACGAATTTATTTTTAAAAACGCAAGTCTGTATTTAACCGTAACGTTATTTTAAATGTTATAAATTGTTTTTTAAAAAAAAGTTCAGCAAATCAATCAAAGCACATTTTAATATTTATTTTACTGGTATCCTTATATGTATATATTTATAATATAAATACATATTTCGAGAAAAAACGTATGTTTTCTCTTCAACGAAATTGAATCAATATTATAAAAAAAATGTATTATAATATTTCATATGAAGCAGATAATGTGAAATTTTAGTCACATTTACAAAAGTCTGCACTTCCTGGTATTATATTACATTTTTTATATATGCGTTATAATATTTCTTATAGATTTTCATTCTTTGTAAATTTGATGACTTAATCGATAAAATATTTTAGAGGAAACTTATATTTAGAAAGTGTAGAAAAAATTGCATTGAATTCATAATATCCATTTTAAATGAAATATTATTTACAGACACTCGATTTTATTAAAAAAATCATATTTTCCGTATGAATGATAATTCATGCTAAAAAGAGAAAAATAATTTACTTTTTTTATGTTGAAAACAATTTATTTTTATAAAGAGATTAAAATTGGAATAAGATTTTTCGTTGTTTACAAAACTTAAGTGAAAATATTAAAAACAGAATAAATATGATAACAATTTCACATATTATCAATAATTTTTTTTAAGAAATTAATAAATGAATATACGAAAACAGCAACATAATGAATATATTAATTAAAAATGAAAAACTGAAATTTATTACAATACAGTGATCTCTCTCTCTCTCTATAAATATATATATTAATTTTTTCAAAACTTATTAAATGATATACTTTATTTATAATTAATATAAACAAATGAGATAATTTGATTAAACAAAAAAAAACGAAAAATAATTTCTATCATCACCATCGAAATGTACATCAGCCGACATATTTATAAACAATAAGTGATTATTGAACACTTTATAAACATTGTGGCGTTGAAGTTAAAATTAATTTGTGTTAAAGTAAATCAGCCACAATTCCACAACAACAAATAATAATTTCTGAATTAAATTAAATATTACTCTTAGGATTTTATAAGAATAAATATTTAATAAAAATCATAATTTCTGCATATCGAAATAAACAGTCTTAACGGATTTACAAAACATACCAAACATATTTTGATCATCTGTGAACGATACATTTTATATTTCCGTTTATATTTGGAACCGAAGTGCTGTTACAAATTCCCATAATATGTTTATGTATCCGATATAAATAAATGATACGTTTAAAAATTGAACTTGTATATTTTCTATTTATAAAAATGACGTGTATCCATTTTCTCATACCGCTGGATACAATTTCGCTTATTTTACTCAGAATTTTAAATCTGATGAAAAATCGCCAAATATCAAGTCAATAAATATAAACATACATAGGTACATTCAAACATAAAATATTTATGTACATTAGTATATATATATATATATATATATATATATATATATATATATATATATATATATATATACACATAAAAATACGTACTTGTTTATACATATATATTATTACAAAAATCACAACATTATATTAACAATTTTAAACAATACAACAAATTTACTAATTAATTAAACAATAAAATTCTTTTCAAGTCTCATTTCTTAAGAATATATATATATATATATATATATATATATATATATATATATATAATCCGCTTTTTTTTTTTTTAAAAAAGTACATAGCTGCGAAATTCAAAAGCGGAAGGGAGATACTTGCCAACCTAATATATATATATATATATATATATATATATATATATATATATATAAATAAAATTATTAATTAAAAAAGATTAGAAATAGCAAGTATTGCAATATTAAAAATATGAAAAATTTAACTGAATTAATAAATTAAAAATCTGTTAATGATTTAATAATTAAAAATTGAACATACGTTTCAACTCATTCAATTTTTAATGGCAAATTAAGATTTGAGTTTTAGGCGAAAGTATATCATTTTTATTTCTTAATTTTCAATGTATTTTGATAAAGTATATACTCTTTACAGCTAAATACAACTGAGTAACATTATGGTTTACAAGTATTTAAAAAATCTATTAACATATTAAGCATTATACATATATATTTATATACAATTCTGATATACCTAGATACTGTTTAAATTTTAGATCACCTGACATATATATATATACATATATTGAATTTTAGGATAGTCCTAACAATAGTTTTTTTAGTACTCATTTTATTATCAATCGTTTTTAAAACTTTAATAAAAAATAATTGATTTGGAAATCTCTTGAAAGATTTTAGATGTTTTAACATTTTTGTTTTCATCATTTACTAAAAGATACGAAAAATGACATAGTTCACACTTCTTCATCGATATTTGAATCAAAATGAACACTTTTAAAATACAGTCATTACTGAGACGAAAAGTATAAGTATTCGAAAAATCTCGAGAATAACGCAATAACCTACAAATATTCTAATTGTTCTAACTTGACATCATCAAACTTTTAGTTATTCTTCAAATTTGAGAAGTATTTATGCGATTTATGTTTTATCGCTAATATACATATTTTAAAAAATATAGATTAAAGCTATATTTGAGAATCATTTTTCACTACAATGATTAATTTAATACTATGATATATCTCGTAGATGTATGTCGGTTACGTTTAAAATAGTCTATTTAAATAACATATCTATAATAATATCGTATATAATTTAGTGTATTGACAATAAATAATATTCAATGAGATTTCCTGAATTTCTCCTATATATCTATATACTCGTAAGTACATGTATGTGGATCAAGATAATATTAAGAATGTAATTGAAAATGTTTCAAATGAAATACAAAGGATTGAAAAACTCCGAAATAAAATATTAGAAAATAAACAAAATCCCAAACGACCCTTAGAAACAATAATGGAAACTTTTCAAACCTAACTTGTTAGAAAATGTGATAAAATCGATGATGCCAAGTACAATATACTCGTGTACTGTAAAAATAGTCATGGATGTCGAACAAAAAAATACATTTTAGTATAAATAAACTCAGCTACGATTTTTACAATTGTAGTTTTAGCTATACGATTTTTTTGTTAATATTATTTTTACTATAAAAATAAATATAATTGCTCTTGTTATAAAATATATATTATAAAATAAAAAAATTAAAAAACTGAATACAATATATTTCTTTTAATATACGCCTTAATTTTTTATGTCTTAAATGTATTAAGAGTACTTTTTACATAATACATGAACAATAGTTATACTTCTGAAAATATAACAATATATATATATATATATATATATATATATATATATATATATATATATATATATATAGTTGAAAAATACATTTTATGAGCCTAGAAAATATCAATAATAAACTTGCAAGCAACTGTAGTACATGTTTTGAATATAAAAAAATAATTTTCTAGAAAAATATTTTCTACATAATGTATTCGTATGTGAACTGTACATACACATACACATATATATAATATATATATATATATATATATATATATATATATATATATATATATATATATATATATATAAAGAGAGAGAGAGAGAGATTTTATATCAATAAGCAACTGAAAAAATTAAATAATTTAATAAAACTTTAAAATAAAAAAATATTTCATAAAATTCGATAAAAACATAAAATAATAATAAATCACTATTTATCAAAGTATTCAATAAAAACAATAAGTTTTAGAAAAAATTATAGCTATTTTTTTTAAAAAAAATGTATTAAATTCAAGAGATCAACCAAATATTTTACAATTTTGATTTTTTTTTTAATTATTTACTTTGATCAAATGTTAAGAATTTTTTTTTTGATTTTAGTCTTTCTGCGATTAAATCAATTTTTGTTGACTTTTATAATTTTTTATATATATATATATATATATATATATATATATATATATATATATATATATATATATATATATATATATATGTATGTATGTATGTATGTTTATAAAATTACATTTTCAAATTTAACTTTGTTTAAAATACATGACATTCTGAATAAGAAATTTTATATTCAAATAAACAATAATACAAAAATAATATCACCGATAATTAAATATAGTAATTATCAAAAGTAAGTTTAATAATAGTTATAAAAAAAATGTACATTATTGATAACACATGTTGTAGATAATGAAATGTGGTTATCAAATGAACTTATCTAATACCAAGCAATTTTTTTATATCACATACCTGAAACAAAAAAAACAATCGTAAATATAATTATGAAATATGTTAATAAAAAACTAGTTCCATAGAATTCAATAATATTGTGTTAATTATTATTTATATTTGCAGAGAGTACATTTACGATACAACCTAATCCTAATTAAGTTCTAGATAAAATTTGATAAGAAGCATATTATATAGATATTTATTTAGAAGTAAGTTTAAAAAAATCTACTTGAACCTTACCGCATCATATACTTAAATATAACTAAAAATACACTTGGTAATTAGGTTATATTTTCAATATTTTTATTTGAAAATAAAAATAATAGAAAAAATAAAAAATATAAATATTTAACAGATTATAATAAACAACACATATTTTATAAATAAAATGATTTAATTTTAATTTACAGTTGAATAGAATTTATTACTATTTCACTACATATTTTAATTTATAAATTAGTTACTTCCAATGATTTTTTTTTAAATTTCTCAATATACCATCCTATGTGTATATTTTTCTTACAATATTTCGACTTCAAACGCTATTATTTCAGTCATTAATTTAAAGTATATCAACCAAATAACCTCTTAATTAAATAAGTACTTTTTTTCAAAAATATATAATACACATTTATTTGAATTTGTTGTAAAAAAAAATAGTTTGTAAGTTTTAGATGATACTGAATTTCATTAATTTGTTTTTAAAAAATATATATAATATTTCTTTAATTCTTCAATAATTATCTTGTTCTGAACAAACTTTAATAATAATTATTTTTTCTATTATAATTCTCATTTAGATTGAATTCCTATTGTAAGTATCATCAAATTCACCCTATCTTTTTCAATTTCTTCCAATGCGCCTTTTTATTTCTGCGCAATATAACTATTTTATTGCACATTTCCTTTAACTACGGCGTACAAACGTTCTCACTACAAAACTCAAACTTTACGACACGCATGGTACAAAAGCGTATGTGATGCGAGTCGATTATATTGTATAGAATACGAACATTAAATATAGTTTATATCATCAAAGTTTTCCCATTTACCATAACATACGCTGTTTTACTCGAATCAATTTATTTTTAATTCTTAGTTAACTGATAAAATGTGGAAACTTCGATACGAAGTAGATATAAGATGTTCAATATTTTATTAAGAACAAAAAAAAGTTACAAAACTTCTGCAAGTCTTTTAAAATATACTTATGTATTTGTAACAAGATTTCCTCAATGTGCTTGTGTATGTTTCATTTGATTACAACTATATACAGCAATTTTATTGTAATCAATAAAACTGTTGAACTGTGATAATAATCTATGCCTACAAAATTAATTAATGTTTATCAACCGATGGGGTTGTATTACATATAAGCAAAATGAGTTATTAACTGAGGTGAAATAAAGAGTAATAAGTAATTAAATAAATAAGTAATTTGAGAATTATACAGAAAAATAACGTATTTATCAGATAATAATAATCATAGTTACTAATATGCATTGTGCATTTTTTATTTTATTTTTTTAAAAACAATACACCTATTCATTAATCTAAATAAAATGTCAATAAGAAAAAACGATTTTAAAATAAAGTCTGTTTCAAAGAAATAATTTTTATAGTATATTATTCAATGTATAGGATGATTCAAAAGTGAGGTCTAGATTTGTGTTTTATTAAAAATAAACATGTGTATAGGGTGATGTATAGGGAAACATGTGTATAGTTTCTTTTTAATAAAACACGAACCTACACGTCGCATTTGGATAACCCTATACCTCAGAATTGCCCTGTTATTTATATTTAAATAAATATTTTTTATTACATACTATTAAAAATATATTCAAATGATCCCCTGTCATTTAAGGAATTTCTATTCAGTTTTTATTCACCACAAACATGTTTACTGGTATTGAAAATAAACGGTCACATAATGTAAATATAAAAATACTCATTTTTAAGCCCACCTATTTGAATTATTATCTTATTGATAAAATATTGATCTACATACAAAAGTGATGTTTTAGAAGAAATTTGATAAACAAAGATTTGTCTAATGATAAATCTCAATTTTTATAGAAGGCAATCAATTTGATGCTTTTATTAAACCATCAAACAAAATGCAACATAACACCAAAACAAAATGCAATATATATCTTTACCTTTGAACATATACAAAATAATTATTGCAATATTAAAAATTGTCACAAGTGTCAAGAGAGTACAATAATTTATAAATATGATAGATGTATTTAGTGATTAATTGGTGTTTGAAGAAAATTCGTTATAGAAAGAAATATATTTATTTTTTGGGTGTTCAAATTTTGTATTCTAGTGTTTGAATATATTAGATAAATTACAAACTAAATAAATATTTAGTTCATTTAATAATTTATTTAAATAAATGATTGAACATATAGACAAGGAAAACTATGAAAGGTAAACGTTAATATCTGATAAAACTTATCGTTTCTCTGTGTCTAAACAACAATGACTTTAATTAGATGACAGAATACAATTTACTTCATCCAAACATATCATTCTTCATGCCTGTCATTGACAATACTATTTCTAAATTTATTGTTTGTTATCAAATCTGTCATTTCTATTAACTGCTTCGAGTGTCTCGTGTTAATTTGTATAATTCAAGGCACTGAGCTTCAATCATACTGAAGTGTTCAATTCAGTTCAATTAATTTCACTTAAAGAATTAAAGTGCTGACCTGATGAAGACAATATATATAAATTAAGAATTTAAAAAGAAAATGATATAATCGATGTTATATAAATTACAAGACGTTATTTGTAGTGTTAGATATAAAATATAAAAATTATGCAAACAATAAAAAACGATAATGAAGTTTTAACTGAATACAAAATAAGATCTATAAAACCTAAGCTTACGTTAACTATTCATTTTTAAAAAGAAAATATTTTTTTATTTTCAAAAATAATTGATCAAAACAAGAATGAATAAAAATAATTAACCTTTTCAATTATCAGGACGTAAGCAATTATTTTTTTAAAAAAGCAAATTTTTAAGTTTTTTTAAATATATATATATAAAGTTCTGAAGCATCCATAAGACATATTTTTTTAATTTTTGACGATATAATATGTTAAGTATAAATACTTTAGTATACTAATAGAAGACTAATTGTTCCATATAATTTAAATGTGCATTTACTGAATTTAATTACACACTTTTTTATTATGTGTGTTCTTACATCCACATTAATGACACCTTATGGATTTAGTCTATTCTTTCACGCACAATATAAGTTTTTGCACTAATTATTGTGAGTATAGCATATTTTTATGTCAACCAATTGTTCTTTCAAACGAGTCCTTTTTTCTAGTTTTTAATATGATCACAATTTTCAAACAATTGAAATTTGATTTCAAACACAAAAACTAGCTTTCCGTTGTAATTTTTTTAGAGATAACCTAAACCTTTTCTCTATGCACCCGTTTTTAAATTCATATAATATTAATTATGACAGAAATTAAACTTTATTTCAATCAATATCGTGAATTACATTTTCTGCCAAAACAAGAACTTTATTCTATACTTAAGATATACTGTTCACTTTATTTCATAGGAAAAATTAACTTACAAACACAAACATACACTTATACATACATACATTAAGTGCATAAACAAAAATAAAATATACAATAAAGAACTATTTATTACTTTTTGGCCTATCAACAAAAAATACTCCATTAATAAATTGAATAAATCAACGTCTGTTTGAATACAGATCAGCTGTAGACAAACAATTCTATAAATAAATAGATTATCAATAAATACATATTCAAGAGATATATAATTGGATTCGCGTCAAACATTCCATATATAGAAATAAATTAGTAACACTTATATAAAATTCAAACTAAATACATATTAGTAATTCACACAATCAACTAACAAGTTTCTGATTACTGACGTCCGTTTAAAAAATTGATTGATACTATGTACAGTTTAATGGATTAACAAAGATAATAGAAAGACAGTGATGGATTTAGATTTATTGGTGATTTGAGTAAAAAAAATACAAAGCCATTCACATTTGATGCATAGACTCGAAACGATAATATCTGTTGCTATAACTTTCTAAGTCAAAAACTTTCAACAATACGGTTTACTTGAAATATTTTTATGTACTAAAATGTCAACAGTTCCTACACACACTAAATGCACTATTCACTACATATCCTCTGATGTTAACACTTGACATTATTTTTATAACAGCGTCTAAGATATTGTGGCTATTTAGTGTGTTTTACATAACTGTTATAGCAGTAAATTAAGAATATTGATGTTAAATAAACGAAAAAAGTTGTGTTTCGAATTTAAATTTTTTTTTAGGAGATAAGTACTATTATTACAGTTACGACTATTTTATTCATGAAAAAATAACGATAATACGTTTTTCCAAGTAAGTATTGTTTATTTAATGAACACAAAAAATGATCAAAAGATTAAATTACGAAGACTTATAACATGAAATAATAATAGGTATATCATATATATATATATATATATATATATACATATATATATACATATATATATATATATATATATATATATAATCGATTAATCACACACACACACATATGGGTGATATACAAGGAATAAAAATATTAAGAGGTTTTACTAAAAATTTCTGAAAAAGAGAGAATGAATATTTCCTACTGAAAAAATGCTAGATGTTTTTATTTAACAGTGGAGTGATAAAAGCTAATTATATATATATATATATATATATATATATATATATTTGTATATAATTATTATCACTAATTAAACATAAATAAAATATAACTTTCTTCACACACAATTATCAATAATTGTCCATTATAATTAATATTACACTTTTACTCAATGTACTTAAATAGTACACGCACAAAGTATATCAAATAAAATTAACTCAAACAAATCGTTTAGAAATCGGTTTTCCTTTTAATATTTTATACACATGACAGCATTAGTTTATACGCTGTTCTATTAAAAAATAGCATCTACTATAAATAGAATATTGTTTAATGCCACTTTTCATGTCTAATTTTTCAATTTTGAAAAGGTTTTTCTAGTTTATTTGGTACAATAAATGAAAAAAATATACCAAAAAAATTAAATTACTTAATTGATATTCGCTTATAAATTTAAACATATTTTTTTTTTTTGCAAAAGCTCATTTAAAAATAGATTTTTATATAAAATCAACATTTAATGAAAATGATTTATTTTCTTCAATACTAGCCACGTAATTTCGTTAAGTACTAGATATGAACAATATTTTAAATTTAATATAAAATGCTTTGATACACCTCCTCACTTCTCTCTCTCTCTCTCTCTCTCTATATATATATATATAATTTGATATTTAAATAAAAATGTTAATTTTAACTCTGAACTCTCAGGTAATTACATATAATACAAGATTACTTGTTCACAACGTACAGGTCTTTTAATATTTTTAAGAAGAAAAATAATAAACAAAAAATGTTCTTACGAAAATTAAATTTTAACATAATACATATAAATAACAATAATAATTAAATTACTTTATTAAAAAGGAGATATTTTCGTCCACTTAAAAATATGTTTTGTACCATTTCGAAGAAAATTTAAGCAGTGTTTAAAAAAGTTCTTATATTTTTATCTTTTTCTTTTTCATAAAAAAACAACCTTTTTAGTACGCAAATAAAGTTTCGTGAATATTTATTTTAATAAAGTAGAAAAAGTGTAGTATATTTTCATCTACTAATATGAACCAAAACCATTGGTATGTATGTGTATGAATGTTATCGAATATGTAATTTAATTAATTACAAAAACTATTTTTTTTTAATTTTGTTCTCCCTTAAAACATAATAAGTATAATAATGAAATAATCATCAATAATTATTGCTGTTCTTATAAAATGGGTTTTTTAAAAAAATGAAATGTCAATGTGCTCTTGAACCATATTTATGAATATGTGGTTTATTTGTCTCAATTTTCTACTACCAAATCGTATCTATGTAAACAAAATTTAAAAATTGCTATTACTCTTTTATATGTCGGTCTAAATGAAAAAAATAATAATTACATTAAATATTAGGTTGGCAAGTATCTCCCTTCCGCTTTTTTTTTTTTTTTTTTTTGTACATAGCTGCGAAATTCAAAAGACCAGAAGGTGCAAGGGAGATATTTGCCAACCTAATATATTAGAGCTTTAATTATGTGTATATTGAAAAATCCAAAATTGTATTTTTGAAAATTTACCATATTTCGGTATTGTTGAAAAGGAATAAATATATATATATATATATATATATATATATATATATAATTTTATGAATTTTTGATACTATATATGTGTAAAATATATGAAATAGAAACAAAATCCATGTATCAATATCTCACCAAAAATGTGATACAGTGTCACGGTACAACGAATTCTATCAGTGAAAACATACAAAGATGCTTTTAGTAAGACTTTAAGAAACAGACTGGTGATGTTTACACAAAAACAAAAATAAATCACCAACTTCCTTGTCGTGTTGGTTGATCTTGAGCCGGATTTGAATCCATGAGCTTCCGGACAGAAAACGACTGCCTTAGCAAGCTACTATACACATTCCCACAAAAGAATATTCTTGATTTATACAAAACACACACACTTTTATATATATATAAGCATATATTTGTTACAGTGATCACTTTTAACCTGCATTATATACATAACACGTCCATTTTAATTAAGTATTAAACAAGATATTTCATCTAGCTTTGACAAAATTACCACAAAATCAAGATGCATTCATAGTAACATTCCAAGTTTAATTGTAACTTCCGTTTCCGGATAATCAAAGCCAAGGTTTGAACGATCAAAAACATGCTAATGATATAATGATGTTTCCATATTACATATTAAAATTTATGAGATACATGTTTTAAGGTACATTTTTTATTAAACTAGATAATTATATATATATATATATATATATATATATATATATATATATATATATTTACTTTAATGTACATAAAAAAGTTATAAAGTTAATAAAAATCTTTAAAATTTTACAGCTTTTAATATACAAATGACAGGAAAAATATAAACGACTTATAAAAGGAATACAATTCGATTTTTTAACTTTTAAAACTACTATCATATGTGGTAGATTTTCCAAATAATTAAAAACATTCTACTTGAGCTGACATTCAGTAGTTATACAAAATGTATTAATATTAGAAAAATTCTGTTTTACTGAGAAATGTTTTCAATGATTTGAAAAATTGGTTACCATATAACCTTCATTTAGAAGATTAAGATAATTTTCACAAAAAATCTCATCTCATATTCATATTTTTTAAAATTAATAGTATTCTAAATAATATCCATATATTATTTTTAAAAAAATAATATAAAATATTCTTTATTATAAAAATCAAATTTCATATATGAATTATTGAACAAAAAACCATTATTTCATCTTCTTGTTAAACTTCAAACTGTGAACGTATTAAATTAAATTAATAAAATAATAAACACATCCATATACACATATTCTATATTCTCTTAATTAGCATACATCAGTAAACAAGCATTGTTTGTTCGTTAACTAACTTCATTAGAAATTAATTAATCATCTTTTGTAAGAACACAAAATGTAAAAAAACGGGATACATTAATATAAAAATATACATATAGAGAAATTTAAAAAAAAAATACAATTGAACTTTTTATATACTGCTAGTATTAATTATATATTATTATTTATAAGTAATTTTAATAGTGTCTATTCACTTTTTATTCGTGCATTCCTTACATTCATTTTAAGCTAATTGCCAGTTTAATCGATCAGTTCTTCTATAATTACATTAAATAATTAATTTTATTATCTCTAATCAATTATTGCATTTTATAAAAATATTCCACTAATGCAATGAACAACGCTTAGAAATGGAAAGAGTGAAAATTTTGAAATTATTGTAAGGTTTTGATTTGATCACAAAGCACTGATGGCAAAATTTTACAAGCATTCATTAAACATTTTATTATTTATTTTTTGCTAATCTGCTAAATCTAACATTCGATAATTAGCTAAAATCCAAAATGAGTTATCACTTAATTATATTCCACTTTTCCCTCGACAGGAAAGAACTCACTTTATTCTATGAAGCAACTAACTGTCTTCGCCTATAAAATGATTGAATTTTGATATACAATAATAATCAAAATCATAAGACACAAGATTTACACACTTAACTAAGAAATAAATATCAAGAAACTATAAGCTTAAATTTTTCAGAAATGCACGAATAAATTATAAACCATTAGTTTAGTGGAAGAACGAAAAATCGTTTTATGATCATTTTTTTTTACAGATTAGATGGTATGAGGTAGGGAGTTTTAAATACCAAAGTGACATATGAATTAATGTCTTTTTAATATTTAATAATGCAATCCATTCGTACCTATGTTTAGTAAAAACAATCCCTCTTCCATTAAGAGATCATATTTATTTCACCATAATTGAGAAAGTGTCATTAAAAATTTATAGTTGGATCATACTTTTTTAAAACATTGTAATAACATAACTATAATTTGTTATATGTCTAATTTTGATTAGGTTACATCATAGCATTTAAAATTATAGTTTTTTATACTTTATTGCAATAACATTTTATATACATTTTTAAAGTATTTTTAATGTGTATTTTTTTTAAATTGAATTTTAAAAAGGAACTACACTTCAAGAATAACTATTTCTAGTAGCTATTTAAAATATAGATCGTTCTCTAAATAGAAATTATTCTATGAATGCGACACCATTTTATTTTATTTTTTAAAAAACAATGATAAGGAATGTCCAAAACATTTCTTCCTGACATTTTTAATTTTGAATTTACGTTTAAAAAAATAACAGTCATATTTTAAATGATTATTTTTCATTTATTAAATGAGCGCTTAACATATACTGAAATGAAAAATACCTAACACATTTGATTTCTGATACACAAGCAATTAATATTTAAATTAAAATATAATTATATATTTATTTACTTATACTAGTGTACAAATATTTTTATAATAGTATATTATGAAGAACATTTCAAACGATCTAAAAAATTGTCAACGCAGTTAATTTGACCGAAAAAATAATTATTTTCAACAAATTTTAAAATAATTCCACAAATATTTTTATGATTATGTACTTCAATTTAAAATGATCGTGTCATATGTCTTCCATTTTTATTAACGACTATTTTATAAATTTAAAATGATATTTAACTGATTAACAAATCGATTACTGTAGTTATAACATTAAATGCTTAATTTGAATTTAATTAATCGAAATTTCGTCCATCGAATATGCTGAATGATTCGCTATAGGCGATTGCTAACCAATGATATTAAATTCATAAGGTCATTTAATAGAAGATACCTGTAATTATATACACATGTGTACATAAGTATGTATGTACATGCGTGTATATATATATATTCTATTTATCTTTTTGTTATTTATTCAACTATCAAACATATTTGATAATAACATTAATACAAACTGATGACATTATCTAGTCACAACGATAAAACAATGATTATTTTACAAATATTGTTGTTATTATTATTATATCATGTTCATGTCTTAAAAATATGAAATAAAATTATCCACTGTATCTCTTCTATTAATTATTTGCTATAAATTTGAAAACTTAAAAAAAAAATTAACAATTTATACGAGTCGAAATTTTTATTAATAAACCTATTATGGAAAAAATAATTTTAAATTTAATATTTTTTGGATCTGTCGTATACTTGCTGTATGTTGTGAGTACTACAATTTATTAGGTCTTGTAATATGAAATGTTGAATTTTTCAATTGGAAATCAAAGAGAAATCCAACATTTCATATAACACCTAATATCAGTTACACGTACACAGGACGCAAACAATCCTGACTGTTGCTTTTAGATTGACTCTCGCACTTTGCATGCAAATTTATTCGTCCATACACGTGCGGACAGTTACGAATTGTGAGCAGTTGGGAATTGCACAAGAATATTTAGTACACAAATTGGTAATTAATATATAAATAGATATATTTTAATATAGACAGCGATGAATTATTTAGTTTAGTCGGTTAATTAGTTTTGCCAATTTGGCTACACCGATCGATAAAGATATTTTGCCTTTCTCGTAGAACAAAACAAAGAATAGAAAATAAAAAATATTTAGTTTCTGCATCAATTTTGCAAGAAAAAAACCTAGAATCTATAAGAAATAGTAAATAATATAATACAAATAACTTTGAAAATAACAAAGGAGAAAAATTAAATATATATTTCAAAATTTTCAACTAGTTTTATCGAAAGAAAAGTAACGTATTTCATTCACTAAATACCGAGATTAATTTCTGACCATTGTTCACTTCACGTTCAGCAATGTGCTGGTTGTTGAGTTGACAAATACATTCTTTCTGTAAATAATGTCCCTACTAATGGAACAAAAAATAAATTACTACAACTATAGGTCATCATTAATGTATTATAGTACTTCTAACATGCAATAACTTACATTCTTGTTAACGTATACAACAGCATAATACAATTTTAACAACAAATCACTTATCGGATTCCCTGAAAACACAACATTTTTTAATTTCTACAATTTCCAGTAATAATGTCTAAATTAATACATATTATAAATATAAAGGAATTATTTCTTAATAAATTATACATAGTTATGTTTAATAACTTATAAAAATTCAACAATAGTTTTATAAAATATTCTTTTAAAAATAAATAAATCGATGAACAACAGCAAGCTTCAAATCTGAAAAAGTGTTAATTGAAACCTTAAAATAATATTTTAAATGTAGAAGCCGATTAAATAATTGATAGATACAAGAAGATAATCTGCTTTTACGTATCATAAAAAATTGAAATTTGATTTAATCTTACTGAAAAGTACAACAATACATTCAGAAAGAGAATAAATTATAGATATGCTTATGTTTCATGTCATTAAAACTTTTTATAGAAAATTGCATAGCACATTTCTAGAAAAGTTATAAATATAAAATATATATCATGATGATAGGTTACTGGATAAAACCTGACTGGAAAATTAAAGCACTTCAGTAGAGTGTTTCGACCTTAGTATTGACATAAGAATTGTATACTTTTTTATATTTCAATATGAATTATAAGACTTGTATACAGAGACGTGGTACTATATTTTTTTAAAAAAAAACATATACATACATGCATGTAGTATTAACCAAAATTAAAACGATTAAAATATTTCTATTATAACATTATATGTTTTTAAAATTATGAAAACATTAAATTTAGTATTAAACCTAATTTTTACTACATGAGAAAAAGAATTCAATTACATTAACAACAATGTTTCACTACATTTATATTTTTGAAAGAAATATTAAATAGCTGCATAATAATATTCAATTTTTCATTGCAAAACAATCACTTCATCTGAAAATGATTTATTTAAAAAAATCACTGTTCTTAAAGCCTTTTTAAATCCTAACATTAATCATATTATAAAACTAGATTTTTTAATAAGAAATGAAAGCGGCCAATTGTTTTAAGACCTTCAAAGACGAAAATAATTGCTTATGAATAGAATTTTGTGATGGCCAGAACAGACGATTTGACAGAGCTATGCTACCCTGAAAATACAAACGATGGCTAGTATGGTTTATTGCATTTTTCATAATGTCATCTTAAATATTCAGAATAACTGATAAGCATCCAATTAGTCAAAATGATACACTTTTCAAAATTATTATTTTCGTTCGTTTAATTGCTGATAATACCTGTACAATATTTTTTTAAATAAATTTATTATGAAAGTATATACAAATCAATTATAAAAGTGATAACTGTTTTAGCGAACAAAGTAATATAAATATTTATGTGCTTAATGTCACGTAGAATTTAAAATACTTTTTTATTTTTTTCATAAATATATACCATCTGTACTCTTCGTTGTATTTTCCATGTACTTTTGAACATGTACTGAACTTCGATAAAAGTAATCTGTACATCATGTTACACGTATATCACGTAACAAACTTGTTGTAACTCTAAACATTAACTTTCAAAACTGCAACATCTGTTATGTGTTAACAATAATATAATTAGCTAAGAAAGTATTACGTTTTAGAATTTTTTGCATGGAATCTAAAAAATGCAAATAAACTGTATTATAAAACAACATTTTAATATAAAATTGATCATAAAGAATCAGTGAGTGTTTACCAATTTTTAAAAATGGTCATTCTGTTTAAATTCGATTATAAAAAAATAATAACAGAAATCTTGATTTTATTTATATTTTCAGTTATAGTGCTAACTGATCATTTTTTTAATCAATGCCTTAAAATACATAATTGAATATATTTTGAATAATACAAAAATCAATAAAAAAATTCAAAAAGATTCTGAAAATGAAATGAAAAAAATAACTGTAACATCATAATAAATTCATCGAGTTTTTCTAATAAAATAAATATAAAAAAGAGAATTGGTGCAAAACGTACGAGATAAATATATATATATATATATATATATATATATATATATATATATATATATATATATTTATGTGTGTGTGTAGAAAACAACCACTCAAAGTGACCCTAAAACATACATTTTTTTGCAAAGAAAATACATCTGTAATATCTTAAAAGCATCAGTGTTCTAGGGAAGACTTTCTCGAGTGTCACCATTCGAATATATTATTATACAGTTCAAATATTATAAATATTCAATTTTCTTATAGAACACTTTTAAAGTCCATTTTATTTATAACATATTAAAGTGACTGTTCCGATTAGTACAGTCAATTTTTTTGAGAATTATCATTTTTTTGTTATTTTATACCACAATAATAATTTTAATTAAAACTATTTTTAAGACATGTACATAATTTTATCGGCCACTAAGCCATTCGTTTTTAAAAAATACACTAAAAATGCGTTTTAAAAGTCGTTCTATTTACTTTACAACCGTTTTTTATTATATTTAAAATTTGTAGGATATTTCTCAATAAATATAAATAATTCTCCAATTGTGCAGTTCTTTTTATTACACACTTAATACATTTTATAAATAAAATAAAATGAATACATGTACATATACGAATTAAATGATAAAAGTAATCTAATGTAAATGTAAACAACAGTCAATGTAATAAATAAAAAATTATACAAAAAACGTTTTTTTCCTTTTCTCCATGAAAACATTACCATAACATAATAAATATTAAAGTTCCAAAGACAATGTTTGTCAATCTTCAAAATCTTAGCAAGTTCACACATATAAGATTATCTTTACAAGCAACTAAATAACGGCAAAAAACTTTTTATGTAGACTCATCTAGCTAAACTTTTATACCTGATGATTGTATTATTAAAATTAAAAAAAAAGAAAACAAACATACTGACATTTTAACAATAATAAAACACAATAATAAGATTTAGTTTAAAAAGCAAATATTCCTTAGATATATTTTGTATAATGAAATTTTTTTTAAATTGATGATATTTCGTAATAATTATAATAATAAAAAAAGATTTTTTTCCTAGTTTATTAAACACGACATAAAGGTTAATTAAGATTATCAGTACGCGGTTTAAAATAATTAATGAGTATAATAAATTGTTAGCATGGAGAAAAACGGTATGTTCGTATTTGTTTGAGTTAGGTAAACGAGCTCGGAACAGTTTCTATTAATACACAAAATTAATAATCATTTAGTAAAATATCTTAATACGAAATTATAATTTAATGGAAAGATTATCCTCCCACAATATTATACAGAGTTTATTGGAATAAATGTTATAATTAATAATATCGAAAAAATGTTTTCGTCTGTACATATTTTTTTGTTGTGTTTAAAAGGTGATTCATATTTAGATTCTATGAATTTTATATTTAGTAGAAAATAAATATCATAGTTTTAAAATAGACTGAACTGAAATAAAAACCTTATTCTACTTTAATTAAAGGATAAATTTACTTTCAAACAGTAGCAAAATTAAAATATTTTCATTATCCTACAAAATATTGTTTTTAATCGAAAATAAGATATTGCAGTAAGTTCTAAAGGGATTAATTCATAAAATAAGAAACTTACTTTGTTAGTTCTATCTCTTATGTAAATAATGTCGACAGTAAACACTAAACTCAGATAAAGCAATGAATTCAAACATCAAGTTACTTCAAATACACTGACTAGAAATAGTCGAACAACTTTATAACATATAGTTTTGATTTCTATATTACTATTTTCTTTATCGAATTTACCACATTTTTTTTAAAAAAATAGTTCATATTACTAAATAATAAAATACTCCGATAATATTTTAGAATTTAGAATATATTATTATTATTATTTTTGTTTTATATTATGAAGTAAACATATTATTTGTAGGTTTTTAACCGTTACTTCATTTTAAATTTACCACATTTGCGGACCACTTGTCCTGTAAATATTTATACGTATTTAAAATTGAGGTTGTAATTTTTTTTTACAAAAAATGTGTTTCGCATAAACATGAAGGTTGTAAATATTTGAAAAATAACAATTATCTTATCAAATTGAACATAAAACTAATTTCAATGAAATAAAACTGATATTCGTACAAAAAAAAAAAAGAAAAAAACATGTAACGTTAGAGTGGACAAAGAAAAATTAATCACTATATCATATATTTATGACATCCTGAGTATTTCGTGGTCATATACTATTGTACATTTATTTTTACTCAGTTATAAAAATTTGACACGTTCCTAAAGAGATTTAAAAATAGAATCAAACAATAATATAATTTACATCATTAATACATATTTAATATTTTAAAGTTTTAATCAAATTTTAAATTTATATTAAAATGAAATTCAGTTTCAATAGATCATTTTTATAATATTTTTGAGAATATATTATATATATATATATATATATATATATATATATATATATATATATATATATATCACATCACACATCAAAAAGCCCATATTAATCCACTACTAGACGAAAGCCTCAATGAATGCTACCATTCACTGGTATTTGGTCATATTCACCACGCTGACTAGGCGGATTGGTGAAGATTTTTTATTCGGGGTTTACTCCCTTAACTTTTCGACAGTTATTTTTTTACAAGATGAGGTTGTCGGCCTTTATGCTCAACCCTCGAAAGTGAGGTACTCTCTGACTGAGAATCGAACGCAATCTCCCGCATGACACGCGGTGATGCAAACCACTGTGATACCCAGTCGGTATATACATATATATATATATATATATATATATATATATATATATATATATATATATATATATGAACTATTTGTCTTTATGCAAGCAATTGTCTATTTTTTATTAAATTCTTTAAAAAAATTGTAAAAAACCTATAATTGTCAAGAATATTGTTATGCAACATAATGTACATCTTTATGTGCTTAAGAAATAAAAAGTTTGTTTCAATTATAAAATATTAAATATATAATACATTATTACAAACTTATATATAACCATAAGAAATCAAATGTTAACATAATATCGAATTAAAAATAAATATGAGATTAGATTTTCTCAAGGTAGAGTCTTCTAATTTCTAACTACACATAATATGAAGAAGACATATATATATATATATATATATATATATATATATATATATATATATATATATATATATATATATATATTTCAAAACACAATATTATTTATTTTACAAAAAATAATAACATTTGAAAACTGTATTTTTTACAGAAAAATATTTACAATCATTTAAATACATACAAGATTTAATTTCATTAAAAACAGATATTTTATAAAAACATGTAACAGACACATGTATACAATTAAATATAAACAGTTAACAGAAACTTCATTAATTATTCGTATATTTAAAATAAACAAACTATTTTTACTCCACTATAAGAACTACTTTAACAAATGTACATTCATAACTATTCTTCATTTATTTTAATAGTACAAAGAAAAATATACAAAGTTTAATAAAATGATTTAATTTTTAAACATTTTCTAATTACAAAAATTTCAACTTTACAATTATACTCCTGTGATGTATGTTTTACATGTATAATAAACAATTTAAAAACCAGTCACAATTGTTTACTTATCTAAATTAAAAACTTAATGATATCATGAAATGGTATTTTATAATATCGATCTTTTAAAATGAGAATAATTAAAAAAAAAGCTTAATTGTTATCTGTATGCAACATATTGCAGTAACTTGAATATTGTCAACTCATAAATCTGCGCCGCTACACGTATATGCATACATACAAATTCTTCAAGGAATTTCGAAAGTTGCAGACATACTCGAAACTGACTTCACTCTCTGGATAATGTAATAATACGCCCATATGCGAACATATATGCAAATCACTGAAGGACATTTGAACTTAATGTCAGTTATTTAGTCAATTACAGTAACTTATCTCACGTTTTCCTTACAAGTAAATTGCTTGCTATTAAAACATTTTCCGATGAACCAAATTCGTATGTATATATGTGTGTGTATGTGTGAATATATACATATATATATATATATATATATATATATGTATGTATGTATGTGTGTGTGTGCGTGTGTGTACAGTTTAACTTTTACAATTTCAAATTTCTATATGTTGAAAAGTCGAATAAATTTCCGCGGCAATTACCTCTGACGATACGATAGTTTGTACAACTCAAACTTCCATAATTCAAAGTCCTTTAAGTCGGAAGAATTTACTTGTAATAAAAGTCCGTAAATTGAATTAATAATGTAGTACAAATGGAAAACACACACAGGAACATACATATACATACATATATATATACATACATATATATATATATATATATATATATATATATATATATATATATATATATATATATATATATGTATGTATGTATGTATAGTTAAGATTAAATAGTGGTTGTAATTTGGAATTTTGGTCAGTTTGTCTTAGGGATAACATTTTTTTCACTTATTTATAAATCATATTTAGAAAACTTTAGCTGCGTTTTTCCTGCTTAGATAAAAGAATATTTCTATGACAATGTCAATAACACCGACGTTACACAACTAACAAAATTAATCATTAGAGAGCTCAATTACGACGTTATGTTTATTCTCTTCAGAGAGAAAACGGTATAAATGAGATACTTAGAAAATTCTGTATATCCTCAATGGATTATTTTATTAAAGTAAAATTTTAAAATCAATGATATAAACAAACATTTTATACAAGTTTTCTTTTACACAAGTTAAAAGAAAATCTTATATTTTATGATTAATAACACATGATATATATTATATTTACAGAATATTAAAAAATATCGTATATATTCAAAATAAATTATTTTCATATTTAAAATATTATTTTTTATACTACATAAAACACTTTTCTTCCATAAAGCAAAATTTCTAAAATTTGAATTTATTTTGAAATTAAGTTAACGTTTTCGAAATTATATTTAAAACAACTTTCAAAAGTCCTATCAATTAATCAACATATATTTAATCCCGATAAAATAACTACAATATCAGTATTTATAATCAACAAACCTTCATTATTTCATAAAAAACATATTTCAAAATTAATAAAATTAAAATAACTGTACGTTAATAGATTTCGGAAAATAGAAGATAACTATATCAAACATTAGATTTCAAGAATATCATATATGTCAATATCATTAATGAAGAATAATGTTCATATTAATTATTAAAAATGTTTCTCCAATAACAATATTTAATAGGCAATAATATAAGATCACTAAATGAAAATAGAAATATAAACGGTATATACAATTAATTATTTTAAGATAAACATTTCAATTTGTTATATTAATGAAACTGATTGTAAATATTCATTTTAATCAAAATTTGCAATTTATTTCTAATGTCTATTTAAAATGATTATATTAAATTACATAATTTTAAAATGCAGATATCTTTTTAAATTTATAATTAACATAACATATATTTAACTGCTTTCAAAAAATAAAAAAATATTTCCAATTAAGTTCCATTTTACGTTCAATTGCATGAAATATACTTTGAAAAATGTTTTTATATGTTATATATTAGTCTTTATACAAATAGCAATCATTTTTGTAAACTTGTATAAAATATTTGCAGATATTATATTTAGAATAAATGATCGTAAATGGTAGCTTAGACAGAAATGAGTGTTTTTACCCTATAAAAATAATATATAAACTGAAAACAAAATAATACTTACAGAAAAATAAGAAAAAAAAACTGATTAACAAAAACTATGGCAATTTTTTGCAAATTAAAAATATATTACAAAACAATTTTTATTCTTTATCTTAAATAATTTCTGTGTTGTTACAAAATAATAAGACAAGAATGTAACAATTGAATTTTATTATATACATATATATATATATATATATATATATATACGATTTTATTTAATTTTTACTCTTTTTATTCATAAAATGATAAAAAATTCCTTGAGCTAAAATTAGTGCCGGAAAAAGTTCTACTTCTGAAATGAATTTGTTTAACTACTCTTAACAAGTACAAAGAAGTATTTACTTAAGAATATTAAATAGTAAACATTTAACGTTCAGAAACAAAAATGTTTTTATTAAATTAGATTTAAAATAAACACAAGTTAACATCATATGACTAAAAAGTGTGTGCAAGTATGTATGTAAGTATATATATTTTTTTATTATTTATAAAATACGATCGACCCAACCTAATATTTACAACGAAAGATAGAAAACTATAGATGAACACACTTACAACATATTGTAATTTTTTTACTTACATACATAGATATTTTTACACGACGAACACACGTCTTAATTGGCATTAAGAAGACTTAATTAGACAGAATACGATATAATGAATGTCACCACTTACCTTCTTTTGAATTTTTGGTCGTGGCGGTTGGACCTCCGCTAGTATGACTTTTATCTACGTTGCAATACATCATTGGCACACTAAAAAATCACAAACACTCACCGAATTAATATAAACATTACGCGAAATTTCGCGTTAATACACAAACGTTTATGGTCACATTAAATTCACAAAGATAACGCGACAGCCATTACTCGCAGGTTCGTTCATGTCTCACGAGATAGCAGCTCTTCGAACAATCTGGACTGCATGTGAAGGGACACGTTCATAAAATGTCAATTGTACAGTCGTTCGAAATTCGAACAGAATGTTTGCAAAACAACTGAGAATTTATCAATAGGGATTGTGACTGAATCGCAAATATGTATTTGGATTTTGTTTGTACCAAGCCAACGAGAAACAAACGATGTTTATTTGCAATGCCATATGCAAGGTTGCATAAGTCAGTATTATAAATAAACTTTCCGGAATCGACTACTATTTATTAATATTACACGTGTTCAAACAACTGTCAAACGAAATCCGACATGGATAGAACCTGATTGATATACACCTGTGATGTGAACATGGAATCGAAAATCGTCATTTACGATTCCTCGATAAAAAAACACAACTCCGAAAAACCCGAAATCAAAATATTATGCATAGACATTAGTAATTTAACTCAAACATGGCAGTTTTCTTCATGTTGTGTTGCGGTTTTCGCATTTTTCCTCCTGTATGGCTACATGCAGGAATTAATATTCACGTTGGATGGATTTAAACCTTACGGATGGTATTTAACGTTAATTCAATTCGGGTATTATACGATATTCGGATTGATAGAAAAATTCACAAGACAAATTAGCTCAAGAAAGTTAGTATTTTTGTCATTATTAAACAAAGACATTCTATATCTAATTATCAAAACTTTATTAAAAAATTATTCACATGATATTAGGGTGTAACATATGAAATTTCCGAATTTGTAGGTGAGAATTAAAACGCAATATTTTTAACAAAAGAAAATATATGTAATCAAAATAAGTTCCATCAGTAACAATGATCTTTTGCCAACGAGAAATTAAATTGTTTATCCCATTTTTATAAAAATCTGCATTTTTAGAGTTTATAAAGTCTTCAAATTATTGAATCACTTTTATTTGGTTTCGGAATTTTTAATTTTTTAAATAATGTTTCAAGTGGTAAAAAGATGATAATTTGTAAAAGATCTGGTGAATAAGGGGGATGTGGTAAAATTTCATAATTTAATGAATTTAATTTAGAAATTGTGATTCAAGATATGTGTGGTCAAGCATTGTCTTACAATAGTATTGGCCCATATCTATTGATTAAGCTGTTTTGTTTTTAATTTTTCATTCATATTGTTGATTTCACGACAATATGAATCAATCGTAATTGTTTTGCCTGGTTTTAAAAAAGAATGGATTATTTCTTTATTTGTCCATCACACAGTAGCCATAAGTTTTTTTTGGTGTAATGATGGCTTGGGTGCATGTCCTGGAGCTTCATTTGCATTTAACCATTGTCCAGATCTTTTTCTGTTATACGGAATTCACTTTTCATCACAAGTAATGATTTGATTTAAAAATGGCGTTTTATCATTTCGAATCATCAATGAAGAACATACTCTAAGCATCTCAGTTTCTAACCATCTGTAAATTTGTGTGGCATTTGCTTGTTCAGCTTTTTCACCTTTCCTATTGCAGTGAAGTGACGAGAAACCGTCATAACACTAATACTGAAATCATATGTGACAGTTCAAAATGTTGTATGTAGATTAGCGTCTACCATGGCTCTTAAATGTGCTTTGTTCACAATGGTTTTGGGCCTCCTTTGAGGCTCATTGCCGAGATTTATATTACTGGAACGAACTTTTTTGAACCATAATCAAATTATTCTTTGGCTAGCCGACCCTTTTCCGAAAGCCCCATTGATATTTCTTCCTGCTACCACTGTATTGTGTCCCAACTTGAACTCATATCAAAAAAATAGCCGCAAATCTTTTGTGAACACTATCCTGTTATAGACCATCCGATTATAAAGTTTCTCTCCTTGAAAAATTTTTTGGAGGGAAAAAAATTCAAAAATGAAGCTGATGTCACCCAAGCACTGCTTGAGTTTTTCACCTTTAAAGATGAGTCATTCTACAGAAATGGAATTCATAAATTACCATCACGCTGAGAAGAGGTCATTAGTAAGGATGGAAATTATATTGTTCAGTAAATATTAATAAATGTATTGAAAATGTATTATTTTCTTTTAATTCAAAAATGGACAGAACTTTCCAGTAGACTTAATATATAAAATTTGTATTTTATCAATAGTTTGTTATAATATTAGTGAAAACTTTTTTTTTCTCTCATTCTTCTTATCCCTACTCTTTCTTTCTCTTTCTATATATATATGAATATATATATATATATATATACATATATATATATATATATATATATATATACATATATATATGTTTATGTACTTTTGTGCTATAAATTATATAATGAAATTTTTTTATAGAATTCCCCTTAGAACATATATGTTATTGGCACTTTTAACACTGGGAACAATGGGATTATCTAATGCATCACTTGGATTCTTAAATTATCCTACACAAGTTATGTTCAAATGTTGTAAATTAATTCCTGTACTGATAGGTGGAATACTAATACAAGGAAAGCGATATGGAGTTTTGGATGTATTGGCTGCAACCATTATGTGCATTGGACTCATATTTTTCACATTAGGTGATTCAATATAATTTACAAGTATTAAATTTATTTTTTAAATACTGAATTTATTTTTTTTTTAAATCAGCGGATTCTCAAGTAGTACCCAATTTCAATATGACAGGAGTTGTAATGATTTCTTCAGCATTATTATGCGATGCTGTCATTGGAAATGTTCAAGAAAAATATATGCGAGCACATAAAGCGACTAATACTGAAGTTGTACTTTATTCATACTCCATTGGATTTATCTATATATTTATTGTTATGGCATTTACTGGTGATTTGTTACGTGGTTTTTATTTTTGTGCCAATGTAATAATTTGTTTTTCTTTTCTTGTTTTATTATTTTTTATCTTTGAAATATTTTTTATTTGAAATTTTTCAGCATCCTACAGAAACATATGGTTATGCACTACTTTTTTCATTATCTGGTTATTTTGGTATACAAGTTGTCCTTACGTTAGTAAGAACTTGTGGAGCATTTGCTGCTGTCACAGTGACAACATTCCGAAAAGTTATTACTATTGTGATATCATTTTTATTTTTCACAAAGCCATTCACTATTCAGTAAGTTTTATATTTTTATAAGTTATTTTTTAATTAAAATGAAAATATGATTTTTTTATGAAATAATTTTCATATTTTTTTGAATAGTTTAAAAAATATGTACAATACTAAGATTTAAAATGAAAGTAACAACTATTATAAATCTAGTTTCACATATAACTTACTAACTAATACATTACATAATTACAATAATCATTGAAATTATTTTGTAGATACATTTGGGCAGGGTGTCTAATTCTACAAGGAATTTATTTAAATATATTCATTAAAAATTATAATTTAAGTATTCAAGATTTCAAAACAAGTTATAAAAAGTGTTGGAAACTTATGAGGGACAGCAGAAGTTATCAAAGGACACATTTAGAAGTATAATTACATGTCAATTTTCTATAGTATAATTTTGTTTTTTCACAAAATCACACACTGATACTGAATTAATTATAATTATACATATCATATTTAATTTTAAATATACCAAAGTGAAATAATAATTTTTCAACAAATCATTATTTTTCGATCTAAGGCTATATTTAAGCCAATTTAATGTAAAATAGTTGAGCCAGTTTTAATGTACTATAATAACTGTATTTATAAATATTATGTTAGATAATAATAGAAAAATTTTAAGATAATTATTTTTTAATTTTATTTTCATAAAAAGCTTATAATTCATGACAGTTTTGTATATTTTTATAATTTTAAAGCAGTGTAATTCAATTGTAAAATACAGTATTGTTATAATTTTACATATATTTTCTTTTCAATTATATAAATGATTGTATACAAAATTTTAAATAGAAAAATGTAATTATAAATTTATATTTGTATTACTGAAATGATTTTTAATTATTATCACTTATGATAAAGTACCAATTTTATAAACACAATCAATTGAAGACTTAACATTTAAAGATTAAAGTAACCTACCTATAGATTATGAGATTTCCAAAAAAATCTTGAATCACTAAATTTTCAATATTTTTATTAATCAAATATTAGCTGTAGAAGTTGTTTATTTTATATAATTCAATATTAATTACATATATATATATATATATACACACATACATAAACACACACACACAAATGTACATATAGTACCTATGTAAATCGCTTTTACTGCAAGTTTTGCCTTCATGACCAATATCTATCTTTTTCAGTGATAATGATTATATATTGAATAATGTTCATATTTTCTTTGAAAGTTTGATACGAAAAGAACATTTTTTTTCAGTAATTTATAACTAGTTAATAAAAAAATCCAATAAATTTATTTATATTTTAGTATCATTTTTCAGCCAGTTCATTTCTTCTTCTTTAATCATCGATAATACTGAAATCAATGTACTCAATTTCTGTGAACAAATTTAATAGACAAATTATTAATATTACTTATTGAGATTGTTAGTATTAAAGTTTTAAGAACAAAATTTTTGTAATAAAGTAGAGGTGGACCATTTGATAACATTTTTTATTTTATTAAAATAATACTTGATTTTTGAACAAAGTATTGTTCTTTAGTAATTTCATTCTTAAGTGAAATAATAAATATTAAGTAAAAAAATTAAACTTACCTATATTAAAAATTTCTTACTTAATTTATCCATTTTTTATTCAGCAACTAATTAAATATTCTTTTAATTAATATCATTTAATATCTTTAAGTATTAATATAATTCAATTTAATATTTAATAATTAACAGAAGAATTAAAATGTTAGACAAAAATTGGTTGACTGAAAATAAGTAAAATGAATTACTATTATTTCACAAATTTATTTATGCTCATACTAAAAAGACTTAATTAAAAAAACATTAAAATAATTCTATCAGTAAAATGGTACTAGAATAGAATAAACATTTTTTTTAGTAAGGTTAACTTTTAAAAATAGTTAGTAATTTTTTACTGAATAAATACAACTTAATATTTAACTATTTTAATATAAAAATCAGGTTATGACAGTTATAGATGCATGTAAATAAATATATATATGAATGCATGTAATATATATATATATATATATATATATATATATATATATATATATATATATATATATTATACACACACATATATATATAAATATATTTACATGCACATAGGTGTGTATAAAGATTTTTTTAGCATAATCTTGTTTTTATTCATTATAATATATAGTAAACATATATTTATGTATGTTATATACAAATTTTAATAAAAAATTGCTCCTATATTCATAAATAAAAAATATGTCATTTATGGCTTTGGAATAAATTTCATATGAGTAATACAATGTAATATACACATTTTTTTTTTAAAAAAAACAATCACAAACCATCAATAATAGTAATAATAATAATAATTATTTAAAACTTTTATACATGTTTAAGTTTCACAAATAACAAATGTACATAAAGTGTATGTATGTATGCATATGTATATAAATATATATATATATATATATATATATACACATACACACATATAGTAAAAAAGGTATACATCTGAAACATAGATTATTTATATATTTACTGTGCAAAAGTATATAGAAAAGTTCGAATTTTATCAAAGTACAAACAAAACAAAACTGCATTTTTGGATTTACTCAGACTTTAACTTGGCATCAATATTCTTAGATTACACAAACATTTCTCAAACAATTCAATGATTTGTTATAATGGAATTTTATTGTCGGGCACCACTATTATCTATATTATTGGCTTGAGAAATGTTTTGTTGCTCCTTATGTACTCTAGTAATAGACAATAAACATTAATAAATAAAATATTAATATTAAAACAGATTTAAGTAATGTTTTTGCAATACAAAAAATAGTTTTGGAGAAATTTTACAAATTATTATTTACTATTTATTTAGCTCTATAGATGTTTATAGAAAAAAATGTAGCTTTTAATTTAACGCTTTACAAAACAATAATTTTAATTGATAAATCAGAATATAATCAATAAATTTTAATATAATTTATGAGGAGCATTATTTTAACTATTCAATGATTGTTAATTAATTGAATCAATGAGAAATTCCATTTCTTTAAAAAAATACATTTGATTTTTCATTCTTGTAACTTTTACAGAAAAAAATTAAATTGATTCATGAAAATTTTTAATAACTATTTGTTAATATTTGTATGTAAATATTGAATAAACTTGAAAAATAATTAAATTTTTTGTGTTTTTCAAAAATAAAGATTTAAATAATTATTAAAAATTAATTACATGTTTTTAAGATATACAATAATTTTAATATTAAAATCAATTGCTCTATTTCTCTCATTGTTCCAATTAAAAAGTCAATCAAGTGCATACAGAAAGAACAAAGAAAGTATTATTAAAATAGCCAAATGTAATAATCTAATATACATATATATATGAAGAATAGATTAAACAAAATAATATCTTGAGTAAAATTGCAAATTACAAAGACTTGCACAAAATATCAGACAAATTACAAGAATAATACTACAAAATACACACACATACATACAGTATAAAAAACGTTACTATAATATTGTTAAAAATTACAAGACTGTCGAAGTTTCATATCATAAATGTATTGAAAGAAATATTTTTCAATTCTAAAAAATATCCACACCATATACAAATGTAGTTTAGAAATTGGATATATGATATATATTTTTTTCTTTTATTCTGCAAAGTGAAAAAGATCAGTCTGTTTCAACATGGAATTGTTTTTATCTTTTATGTTACAAATAAATTATTTTATTTAATACACAAATATCAAAACTTGTTTTGTTTTCACTATTTAAATACTGATAAAAATATATTACTTTATTGCAAACATTTAATACAGTTTGTTCTATTATTTTCAATTAAAGTAAGTATCATGTGCTGATATATTTATATAAATCTATATTAAGTACAAAAGATAAACAATTGGAATGCAAAATATTTTATGTTGAATTTACATGCGATGAACAAATACTGTAAACCATCTATTATTTATTCAAATTGCTAATAATAAATGATCTATGTGCAATTTTATACGTTTTCAACAATCTGTAGACAGTAAGGATTATAATATTAGTTGATTGTAGATATTATATTCTTCAAGTATTTGCTTAAATCTAATGCTTTTTTAAGAAGTATAAACACGATGTACACAATATTAAAAAATACCTCATTTGACTAGTATTTTAAGAAATAATTTAAATATTTCAGAGAGCAAATCAGTTATGTAGTGGCAAGACTTTTTGAAGTTTCAATATAAAATACTTGGAGTTTTATGTACATTGTCTAAATCGTGTTTAAAGAAGTATGTAAACCAAATGAATAGGTTGATTTGTGTGTGGATTACAATTGAAACTGTTAACATGAAAAACACTGATACTCGATTCATGATACATGAAAATTTAAGCAATTCAAGCGATGTTCTGATAAAATATCAAAAGCGTTATTTTTTTATTACTAAAAAGCTCGTTTAGTTTTGAACACCGATATCGATAATATTTCATTTGTTTTTAAAAATTTGATATTGATTTATTACATAAACGATTACTATCGTTTTCAATTTTACAATGAAGAATCTAATATCTGTTAATGAAGTATATTATTATTTGTTTCTTTTTTATTAGTCAAAAGCTTTGGTATAAAAGTGAATATAGAGTATAAATAAAAAAAATTAAATAGAAGAAAAAACGTTTTTACCTCTTAAAAACTTAAATATACATCAGTAACATTATTTCAATATATCCAATAATACGATATTTGCTGTTTGAAATCCAATTAAAATGTGATGATTATAATAATATGTCTGTTTTATTTTTAACTTTTTTTTTAGAGTAGTATCTACTATTGACTAGCTAAGCACCATGTATAAACTATAAAAATAAGTTGTAGTAAAATGAATATCGTATTATGGAATATCTTCAAAAAAAAAAATAAAATAAAATATATATATATATATGTACACAATGAAAAACGTTTTGCACTTTTCATGTCAAATAAGTATTTGTCTACAAATTTAAATGTTTTAAAAATCAGTTTTTCCAAAGGTAATAAGTATCCATAAGAAAAATATATTTTAGACAAATAATTCCTATTTCTCACCATATTCGAGCTAATCCATTTGATATAAACTTAAACAGAAAATAAATAGTTCTACCATTAAATCACCTCTTTAAGATAGTTCAATTATACACTTGTTACACACACTTTTCCGCACACTGACATGTTAGAAATAAATTCAGTTGTACTATAAGTTCATAATAAATGATACGATTAATTAATTATATTATTTTTGAAGTATAAAAAAATGTTATTGTAACAAACCAGTGGCACAATGACATTATCATTTTATCTTATACATTAAAGATGTGGATTCGTTTAAGATAACCTCACTTCAAGAATACTACTTAGTGTGCTATGAAGGCTACAAACGATACATTATCTTAGATAATTCTTTTACAGCTTATTAAAATAATTACTTCTCTGTATTAATTACTAACTGAATATTTTTTCAATATTATTAGAAATTTTTTTGTAATATTGTGATATATAAAAACAATTCTTTTGTAATGAGTTAAATAATTTTTCAATTATATTTGCACTTAATTTGTTCTAATAGGATTAAGTACATAATTTTAGAAAAATCTACTCAATATATATTCTTATATAAAGTCTAATATTATTTGAGCCTTGTATCCGACTTAAAATTTTACATTTCATTTTTTCCTAAACTACTCTTAAAGTGAGGCATTTGATATAAAGAACGGTGTTTTCAGATTATTTTGAATTCAAATATTCAAAATTAAAAACAATTACTTAATCGATTACTTCCCTGTAAGGAACTTCAGAGGTAACATTGTAAGCGTCGAAATAGTGCGCGAGGAATTCAAAAGTTGGCCTTTTTTGTGGAGTTGCATCCCAACACAATACCATCATTCTATAAATGTCTTCAGGCAGAGGATGCGAAACAGGCTTAGGCATACGGTAACCTCTTTCAATTGCTTTGATCACTTCTTGTGTGTGCATACCTGGATATGGCACTTGACCGTATGTGAATAACTCCATAAGTAATATACCAAAAGACCACACATCTGATTTAATTGAGAATTTACAATATTGTATCGCCTCCGGAGCAGTCCATTTGATCGGGAAACGAGTGCCTTGTTTTGGACAATAAATATTATCTTCAATGACTCTGGCAAGACCGAAATCACAAATCTTAGCTACATTTTTTTCGCCGATAAGTACGTTTCTTGCAGCAAGATCACGATGGATCAATTGTTGAAGTTCTAAATATTTCATACCAGAAGCTACTTGAGCTGCTATGTAAACAAGATCATCTAATTTAAGGAATCTTCCATCACCGCTCCGAAGGAAATCTAACAGGCTTCCTTTTGACATATATTCTGTTATTATATAAATAGGTTCTTCTTTTGTACATACAGCATATAAAGCAACAAGGTTCATGTGCCGGAATTTTTTCATTATAGCAGCTTCTTCAAGGAATGCTTCTTTTGACATCGTACCTGGTTTTAAAGTTTTGACCGCCACTTCAATTTCATTACGCCACTTACCGTAAAACACTTCTCCAAAATTACCCTGACCAAGTTTTTTAACTAACTGTATTTCTGTGTGTGGAATTTCATATTTATCTCGTAGTTCTGGAGATATATCCCACATTTGAGGTTTTGGCTTGGGACATGGCTTAGCTAATACATGACATAGACCAAGTGCATTTTCTGTAATATAAAATTGTATTAGTATTTTAAGTTGAAAATAATAAATATTCATAAATTCAACTAACATTATTTGTAATTTTCAGATTAATTTTTAAAATTATTTATTTATATTTTAATTATATTATTTATTATACTTTTTTTCTCGATTAAATATAATAAATTTATGTATATATATATATATATATATCTCAATTATTAAAAGAATCAGAAATAATACCCACTTGTATAAGCTAATACTAAAGCTGGAAGTGTAGCAAATGTTTGATTTGTGGCAATATAAAATCCACCATGATCCAAAGGTTTGATTTTATAATGTTTTACATGATAACCTTTTGATTCTTCCCAATCTTTAACAGAAAGGGAATATCCTTTTGGGTTATGTTCAGATGGACGCACTAAGAAAGTACCACGTGGATTCTCATCTGCTAAGAGTAATTTATCAGCTTCTTTTCGTGATACCGACTCAAAAAACCAACTGTGAGGAAGAAAAAACGTAAATAATATAAAAACAATAATGAAAATAACACAGAAAAATTATTAAAACATGAACATACTCTTCACTTTCAACACTACGTTCTTCTGCAACAAAATTCCAAGGAATTAAGCCTTCTTGTCTTGTAGTGAGGTGTATGACTCGCCACCAATCTGTTTCACTATCATCTATTACTTCCATTCGGTCACCCTTCATGAATGAAACATCGGTGTGTTCTCGTGCCGTATAATTATATAAAGCTATGACTATTTTTGAGCGTGGAGCACCCATCACCATCTGAGGTCTTAACGGAGTCGGATGAGGTCGAATTATATCAGCGCCACCACCGTTTTTAATACGGTTTGGATCAGGTGTATATCTTGAATCTAATGATCCTGCACTTTGTTTATGAGGTGGATCTCCATTTTTCTTAATAGGGTAAACTGAAAAAATTAATAAAATGATATTTTAAATAGTAGCTTTAATTAAATAAAATAATACTAGAACATTCAATTATGCACAATGAATAAAAAAGAACAATGTATACTGTATGTTATTTAATAATAATGTTTAAATACAATACATATAAATAAATATTTTTATGTATTGTAAAAATATATTAATGTTTCGATGAACTACTATATATCATATATATGTATACAAACACAAATGTAAGTTGTTTAGGTACTTAATCATATATTGTTTATGAATTAACAAATTATTAGTTCTTTATAAAAAAATACATTTCATAGTAACTGTTTATTTTTTCAGTACTATTAAAGTATTTGCCACCAATTACAATAAAAATTAGTAAATAAAGATTATTATGTTATTATAAAACGATTTGGATGTTGATAAATGATAAATGGAATGATTATATACAATTGTAATTAATTAAAAAAATAATTAATTACATAAAATACTACTTTTATTGATAATTTTACGCCTAGGATCAAATTCAACAAAATAACATTTAAATGTATGTACAATAATAAAATAGAAAAGTCATAATAAATATATATTTGGAATAGATACGATAAATAATGAGTATGTTAAACATATTAAATTTTTAATTAAAATTATTGTATATAAATAATTAAAAACTCACTATTGAAAAAACTGTAAAAAAGTATAGTGTAATTAATATTATAAACAGTGTATGATAATGAATACAAATTTATCTGGTTTCCGTAAAAAATACTGCGAAATTCGATAAGTTAAAAAATCCTTCAGACAGTTTTTACTACCAATAATTAAAAAAATGAGTGTGGAATTGGTTTAAAATATGATTTCAATGAGATATTTCATTACTATAATTAAATGATTCTAATCTTGTTTTAGATATTTAACACAATATTGTTAAATAAATATTAAAAGTCGAATTGAATATTACTAAGCTAATACCTAAATATAAATAATAATTATCAAAAGATTTTCTTAAAATCAACTGAATCTCGTTACAAGATCAATAAATTAATTGTCCATTTACGAGTTGAATATTAGGCTAAGATAAAATATAAAAATGAATTTAATAAGATACAAAATACTTTAAACACTGATTATTTGACTTTAGTCAAAGTATGATTTGTATAAATTTATGAGGAATTATGTTAATTGCTTTATTAAAACTTTTATCATTTTTTTTTTGCTCTGGTATATATCGTATTTTTTATTTATATCTTAGATGTTTAATACGGTGATATATGTATGTATTCTTTTCGCATCAGATATGGCATACAAATAAATTTGCGTCATTTTTATCAACTTTTGATTTCAAATTTAAAAAAGTATACATGACATGTTTTAAACACTGATCATAAACAATTATTGCCGATAATCGCAGTTGCATAAGTAGAACATTTTTTTATTATGAAATTTTATATTCATTGTTTAATACATTTTGTATTTTAAATTCTCTGATAACATATTTTAATTCTCTGATAACATATTTTCAACTTTTTTCTTTGCATTTTTCTTTGTTTTATTTACAGTTCTTTTTTAGAATGTCTACCTTTTTATATTTCATAAAATAGCAATTAATTATTAATATTTTATTAATAACATCAACGATTTATGATTATTTCTAAAAATATAAATGTTGCTAAATACTATTATTTCTATAATAGTTATTATGAAATTAAATTATGAATTGTTTAATAAATAAAAATATTTTTTATTTAAAGTTCCTTATTTGAGTTTACTATTCAATTTTTTATATAATTGTATTTGTTTTCTTATGGATTTGTACATTATTTTTAAATTCAGTTTGCAACGAGACATCTTATTTGAACACAAATGATTAATTCACCACAAGATATTATAAAAGTGTTCAATAACTACTTAGTGTTCACTTTATTCATAGATACTTTTTTTATTGCTAAGAAATCATCTTTATTAAAAAAACTAGATTTTATAATACAATTTCCAGTTTATATAAGCAGCGCTTTAACAATGTGGCATGGCTATTGAAATACGTACTAGTGAATAAAATGAACGATGAGTGATTATTGAACACATAAAATTTTGGGCTGTTTGGATGAACAAAAGTGAATTGCTCATGTTAAATAAATTCCTTGAAGTATCAATACGAATAAACACATTTTACTGTTTTGGAATTTTTTTATAATTTTATTAATTATTTACAATGATAAACGATTTTTGTAACTGGTTGACATATATTATTTTTTATGTATTTGAAACTTTCTTCGCATTTCACTTTTTACTTTATTTTTTTTCATACAACATAAAAACAATTAATGTTGCAAATTTTACTTGTATAGTTATATAAATTACATTGTTTCTTTTCTTTTTTTTTAAAAAAAATGTACGATGTAAATTTGGGTTTGATATATTAAAAACTGTTTAATAACAATTAGTAAAACGTTTATATTACTACTAAAAGTAAATATTTATACTAATGGCTACGATGTACAGAAATGTATCACTGTGAAAAATTAGAGAAGGATTTGTCAGATAAATTTCTGACAGTGTTAATCTTAAGTGTAAACAGAATATTAATGTATAGGAAACTGTCAGAGAAAATCATAATAAAAAGTTGTATATGTTAAACTCATTCTTAGTTGAGAAGAAAGTGATGTGTGAGAGTAGATGTGAATTATTTAAATAAATACTGGAATAATTTCTCGATACAGTTTAATAAATTTAACATTTATTAGCACACAAATGAATCATTTCATTTATCATCAGTGGATTTCATGTGCTCAATAATTACTTATTATTTATTTTAATTGCGGATGCGCATTTCGATCGTCATGACTGAACATTATAATAACTTGTTACGTTGGGGTAAATGATTAATTTATGTTAAAGTGAATTTTCTATAGTATTGAAGCAAGTAGTTAAAGAATTGTTAAAATTTATAAAAATACAATGTTGTTTGTTCCATGAAAAATATGAAATTTGTTATTAATGTTCATAAAATGGGTTGAAAAATAATTTAAATTACTTGATTTAAATAACATAGTTTCGTAAAATGATCGAGTGATTAATGTAAGTTATCTTACAACGTTATAATATATGTATACTGTTTATTAAACGTGATAAAAAATTAATGAATTTTGTTGGGAAATTCTGTACTTCTTTCTGTATTATCCGGACTATGACTCTCACGTTATCATTTTTTCCATTCAACCTAACATTTAATTTGAGTTTATTATACGAATAACATTTTTATATAAATATTTCTTTTTTGAAAATAAGAACATTTTAGTTCTTCCTAATATACACCTAGTTATTTTGAAGAACATTTAATATTTTTTTCGAAAAAACTCCCGTTTATAATTTATAACATTATGTGATTTACAGGACACACAAAAATGTATATTTAGATGAGGAAGGTAGGGCGTTATGTTGTGCGTGGATGTGTATAATTCAATAAGCAAATAGGCCAATAAAGTGCCGTAAATAACTTCAACCCTGTAGTAATAGGCACCAGAGTTGTTACTACAAGTTTCATGAACAATGTCTCCCTATTGGAGTATTCATGCACAACAGTATCAGGAGTATACCAAGAATGGTGCAACAATCAGGAAATATTTAATCAATATTGTATGGCATTGGTTCGATGACCTGAAAATTAACAGAAAGCAAAAAAATCGAACAAAGCTTTGTAAACCCTATTAGTAATTTTTCCAGTAAACTGATTTGTGTAAATATCATTTCAATATTTTATGGAACGAAATAAATATTAGTAAATATATTCATTAAACAAATTATTTACTTTTGCATATGGTTTTGAATTTTTTACGATGAGATATAATATATTTTTTGATAAAATATATAACTCTAAAATCAGACAAAAAATAAAATAATTATATATATATATATAGATATTTACAAAAAGAAAATTATATGTTATTAATAATAAAAATAAAGTAAATAAAAATGAAAGTACATTCCTACCCATATTTAAAATGAAATGATGGATATATTATAATATAGAAGTTTCAGAAAATAAAGTTTGCGCATGTGTTTTAAAAATTGTATTTGAACAATTAATAGAACTTAATTTTTAATAAATCCTTTTTAGAAGGGTTATTTGATCCTAACAATATAATGTTAACATAAGTCATTGGTTGGTTGGTTTATCATAATATTAATAATGGAATAACAAGACAAAAAAAAAGGCATTTTTGAAGAGAATTGTTATTTGCGTTACTGTTATATCAAAAACTGTTATATTAAAAATTCATCACCTACCAATCAATATACAATATTAAAGAGTAGTAATTATTGAACATTAATAACAGGTGTGATGGGATTTATTTCTTAGGAAAATTGAATAACATCATTAATTGGAATTTCAATAGAGAAATATTTATGAAAAACACAAAGTTAATACATTTTAAATATTGTATAATTTAACATTTATTTGTTAAATTATTCATTAATGTGAATTATTTTTAAAAAATATAATAAAAAGTATTTATTATAACAAAATAATTTCAATTAATTTCAACCTTTATATGATAAATTACACTCAAGCTTGCACTTATCACTTTACACTTACTAATTGAATTGATATTTTTCCGTACATTAAAAAAAATAAATAAATAAAAGAAAAAGGATATGAAAAATACATTGAAAACCAAAAATATAGTAACATACGTTATCAATTTGATATTATATTTTTCTTAATCCAACATTATTTCAAACACACTGTCGTTGACCGAATATAATTACATAGTAATTAAAGATCAACAATTAATAACTACCTTTTATCACTTATTAATTTTCAATTAGTAACACGAGATTTATATCTTTTTCGCACTATTTGAATGATATCAGAAAGAACACAATGACTGGAATCAGTCTAACATATTTTTTCAACATTATCAATCTTAACATTTTCAATTTATAATTAATCAATCAATCTATTAAGCAAGATGAATTATCAACAACAAATAAATGAAGTTTTAATATAAAAGATTAAACATTTTTATTATGTTCAATGAAAAGGTTTATTAATATATATATATATATATATATATATATATATATATATATAATTAATTTGATAGTTTAAAATATAAAAAATAATGCAAATAATAACAAACGATCTTTAATTAATATACAATAATAAGTCAGCTGATATAAAATGTGTTATATCTATTTTTCCAACACCTAATACTAACTTCTACTGTTAATCAATTATAGTTTCAATTAATAAAATAACTTTTTATAAAAGTGTGAGAATGTATGATAACACATTTATATTCTTAGTTCAAAAATTATTTATTTTCTGATCAACAATTTTTGTGCAAATTTTCTGATATTTAAATATTTCTTTCAAAATTTGTCAAAGATTTACTTCATTAACATCAATCAAATCAGCATCATCCTAAAATTCATCTGTTTATTTTTTTAGTTTCTTCTATTTGTATTATTACCTATTTCTGCAGACGTTTAAAAATAAGAAAATGACAATAATAGCTTAAAAACTTTCAAATTAGTAGAGCTTTTATATTATTCTAAAAATCACGATAATTGTTGAAGCACTTTTGGTTAATTTATGAATAAGATACCTGTGTTGATGCAGTAATTTAATATTTATTTCGAAATGATCATATTAAAAAATGAATGAATGTTTGTCTATTAATACTTAGGTAGTAGTTGATAATCATGAAAACTTAAATGATTAAATGTATAGTTATTTATTACTTTTAATGGTTTTTAAATTCAAAAACATGAACGAATTTAATGCATAAAATAATACATATGAATAAAAGAATAAATGGATGCAAATTTACAAATATCATACGGAAGCATTGTATGAAAAATAAAAAATGAAAAATATTAGTTGCAGCTGAATTTTGACAATACTTGACAAATCCAACATCAGTTAAAAAAAGATTTACATATTTTTCACTTTATTTATTTCTTAATCAAATATGCACAGTATTAATTAAAACTACAAACATTATTTAAGTTATTATATTTTATAACAAAAATAAATTGATATTCAAAGAACTGTAGAATTTAACACGAACAGTTTGTCTACAAAATATTAAAAAAAAACACGTAAGCTAGGAAAATTTCATTGATATATTTCTCTACACATAATTTAAAAAATACTAATTGTGGTTACATATTATCTTTCATAAAGCAGGCAATGTAGATTCTTTAATTTCGAAATTTTATTTTATCTGCGGTAAATTTTGAAATTTGTAATGTTCGAATGTCATTTTATTTCATTACAAAAACATACATTAAAATTATTACTTCTGTTTTTTAATTAACAATGTATTTAATTAAGAACATTTTTATTTAATAAAAAAAATTGTTTCTAATGTCTAATGTAATTTATTAACTATTAATTTCTATATCGTTCATTAATACTTTTCATTCTATCTTCATACTCAACACACACACTCACACATATATGTATATATATATATATATATATATATATATATATATATATATATATATATATATGTGTGTGTGTGTGTGTGTGTGTGTGTGTGTAAGAGAGAGAGAGAGAGAGAGAGAGAGCTAATTTAATGCGTGTAGTAAGAATGTATATGGATGCGCGTGTGTGTGTATGTGTATGGATTAAAATTAAATAATAACAAGAAATAATTTTGGAGAAAACGTACAAAGGTACAAAGTATACCAAGAAATGGCGTAGTTAAATCAATTTTTCTCTATCTGAGTCAATTTAAATTTATTAATTCACATTCAACAGAGTGCGTATGGTAAGTCTTATTATATATTAAAAGGAAATAATTGTATTACTTCAGAAAGTTTCGACACGTTTTTTATGATTCTTGAATGAATCACAAATTTTTTCATCGATTAAAATAAAAATTAAATTTGATCTCACTAATCACAATAACTAAAATAAATATTTTATTTGCAATGATAATTAAAATGTTTGTTTAATAAACACGCTGAAAACGTACTGTTTTCGATGGAAATAAGCACATTTTACAAATGCTGTTAAGGGTGATAAAACACAACATTTTATGTATAAGAATTAAACGTATTTTATTTCTCTATAAATTTATTTAAAAAGATTTAATAATGTCAAGCTTATTTAGTAGTGTCATTGTCATTGGGTAAAATAAATTTTTCATATAAATAAAAAATTAATTACCTTATGTTTAATAATAAATTTTCCTGGTAAATTTTTATAAACAATTCGATCAACAAAACACTCAAAATATTAATAACTTTCTGTGAGATTTTATTCAACACTACTAATCACTAATATCATATTTTTCGAGCAATTCCACTTGTAAAAACGTCGAAATTCACAATAAATCGTACACTTGACAATTATTAGAAGCAAAAAGAACAAAAACAAGTTTATCAAAAACGATTATATGTTAATTATGCGATAAAATAATTAGAGAAAACAATAAATCAACATGTTAAAGAACAAACAATAGACTGATTTACTTACCACCAGGTCGCTCAGTACCTTGGTGTTTACAACACTTATTCCCCATTTTTGATGCGTATTATCAATCCAATACAGTAGATAATGAAAATCTTATCTTCATGTTTATGATATTTCTTCTACCTGTAATGACAATTGCATATATTAATAAACGTTTATACAATATCATTATATTTATACAAACATATATATGGTATTGATATTCTTAACAATTTTTTTTGTTATATTTTCTAACTAGTTTGATAATAATTCTTTGTCATTTCCAACAAGAAGCATATTAGATTCTTAATATTATTATTACTATCAATATTATAGTTACAAATATTTTTAATCCTTTTTTTTAAATTTTGAGCACTCATTTAGTTATTAATTATGAATATATTTTTCACGTATATCTTTTTTTTATAACAGACTAAATGATTCTTAAAACATCAAGTACTTTACCTAAAACATATAGTATTACTTTTTAATATAGTGTTACAAATAGAATCATTAATTTATTTGAAGAAAAAAATATTAATAATGAAATATACACCTATTAATTTATGTGCGTGCTTTCGTGTAATTAGGAGAAAATCTGAAAATATTTGACAGAATTTTCCAGTTTTCGTAATTTAAGGTTGAAGTATTGAATTAGGTTATTTCGATAGTTTTTTTTACCGTTTTCAGTTTCTTTAATAAGACATTATGTTACTAATACTAATTAAAATAAAAAAAATATTTAACATAATTGAAAAGAAATTCATAAATGAAATTAAAGTAAAATAGAAACATGCAACATTTTAATGAAACTTTAGGGCATTATATATATATATATATATATATATATATATATATATATATATATATATAATGTGATACATATGTTAAAAACTGATAAAAAATACAATATATCAATAACAGCAAAACGTGGGCTCGTTTAATGATTTATGTACAATAACCTTTGTTTTTTCTCCTGTTATCTTTAGATAATTTATCAGAAAATTACGATGAATGACATTAGAACACACACACACACACACACACACACACACACATATATATATATATATATATATATATATATACACGTATAGACATCACTGTAAATATAATCATAATTTTTTAGTTATTGAATACAAAAGTGCAAATTAAAAATTGAAAAAGCTATAAAGTATAAAAACAAGATAGTTTTAAGAATATAGTAGGGCATTTTATAAGTAATACGGTATTTTTTTATATAAAAAAATACCGTAACGAAATACTGAAAACGACTGATTAAGTTTCTAAACTGGGTCAATGGGTTCATTACAAATTATTGGAACTTAATCTGAGGTAACGAATAGACATCTGCATTTTTCATCCCTATAGATTAAAAAACGAACCATTCCTGTATCGAATTGCTACTGGTAACGCGAAAAATGTATTGTTTATAATAATATTAAAGGTCGAAGACTATAGATTAATTGCAACGAGACACCATCTCCACAATCAAAGGGAGGACTCCATCCTAAGAAGATTATAGTATTGTTTTGGTGGATTGGGGATGAAATTATCAATTATGAGTTGTTACTAAACTATCAATTCCTCACGAAAGTGTTGTATTGTAAACAAATAGACCTATTAAAGCAATATATCGACGGAAAAAGGTCAGCATCAGCAAATATAAATATGTATAAGGTTATCCAAATGTGACGCCTACATTTATGTTTTATTAAAAAGGAACAAAAGAAACTATATACACATTTCTTTTTAATAAAACACAAATCTAGGCGTCATATATGGATGAACCTATATTTTTCCATTATGGCAATGCCTAGTCTCATATGGCACGAGAAACGCTCCAACAACTGAAGTAGTTTGAATGGGAAATTGATATGTATTCTCCCGTCTGGCACCATCAGATTATCATTTATTCCAAAGTCTCCAAAATCACATTAGTGGAAAATAGTTTAATATAGAGATTGATGTTCGAAGGGAGTTCGATTTATTCTTTAGATCTAAGTCAAAAGAGTATTATAATAAAAATGTTATCCAAGAGTGACGTTAATTATTAGCGTAAAACTATTATAAACAATGCAATATAATAAAAATTATATACATAAAAATCAAAACGAATAGAATTTTACCTTAACTATATCTGTAAATATGTAATTAAAATTTCTCTTTCTGTAGACAATTTTTAAAAAATACATGCATAGATGATTTTCATTACTTATTTATAATTAAAAATATACCTTCATTTATGTGCACTGTTTTAACGGTATTTAGTTCTTATTTATTTTAAATCACCTTACACAACTAGTTATTCAGTTCGTTAAGCAATTATTGTTCGTAACGAAATAAACGAACACAAGTGTTATAATAATAAAAAATAAAATAACCAACTACATAATATGCAAGAAAAATATTAGAAGACATTTTCTAGCTATCTGATTAAAGTCATTTTTTATTTATTAAATTATATTCATAACGACTTGGACATTACTGCAATTAAAATTAATTAGAAATTATTTAAAAAAAATGATATGATTATTAAATGCACTAATTATCATTTGCCCATTATGTATATATATATATATATATATATATATATATATATATATATATATATATATATATGTATATATATAAATGAGAGGGTCGTTTAATAAGTATGGAAAAAATTAAGAAAAACTGGATAAAGTAAAATAAAATTATCGATATTTACACACGTGTGTGTGTGTATATATATGTGTGTGTGTGTGTATGTGTGTGTGTATATGAATATATATATATATATATATATATATATATATATAATACTGTAAAATAAAATGAATTTTATTTCTAAACTAACTAACAATATGTTTTTCGGCAACCAATTAATGTCAGTAATGATCAATTAATTGTATTTGATTAAGAGTTTTATGATTAATGAATGGACCATATGCGACTTGACACATTATCTTTTATCGTTTATTCAATTAACATGCAAAACTGTCACTCTCAAAAATATTCGATTATAATATCTTGATTAAAAAATTAAAAACAAACGATTAAAAATTATACAAAAAATATATTTTTAGGCACAGATAAAAAAATACACAATTTTTACTTATAAACTAGTAAATATATTGTAGATTACATATTTTTTTAAAATATTACGATTCGAATAAAGAGATGTTTGAATCAATTCATGTTGTTATTTAAAGTACAGCTCTTTAGTTGTTTATTTATTTAAACACAAAACTGAAAATTAAAACTAAAATTGGTTACGACCAGAAAGACAGTATTTTTTCTATCAAATTAATATTTTATTAGTGCCAGGAATCAGACAATACATTAAAATTACAATACATTAACCCAATCCAGTTCATAGCTGATAAAAAAGATAAATATCTTATCACATAATATGTTCGTAATAGATTTTCGTAAGTAGTTCTAGTTATATCAATTTCAACCAACAATTGTACAATAGAAATATTTTTTGCTTCTGTTTATACAGTACGTTTTGAAAACATATGTCCTATTGTTATAAAAAGAAATAATAAAGAATACTTCAATATTATATGTTTATATTACGTGACTGATAATATATCTTATATTAGGTCGATGCATAAATTCGTCTCACTTTTTATACAAAAATTGAAGAAAAAATTTATTTACTAAAAAATACAATTAATCAATACAGTATGTGTCGTTCCGATGGATGGCCTTTCTCCATTTCTTTGGTAGCTGCATAATCTCGCGCTCATAGAAGTTCTGAGGTTTCTGACTACAGAACTGATCCAGGTGATGTTTCAAGTCTTCCAAGAAAGAAAAGTTTTTATCATCTAAGCTATTTTGAAGCGACCTAAATAATATGTAGTCGGAGGGCACAAGGTCAAGAGAGTACGGTGGATGGGCCAAAACATCCCAGTCAAGTTGTAAAAGTTTGTGTCGGGTTGCTAAAGACACGTGAGGTTTAGTATTGTCTTGATGGAACGCAATACCTTTTCTGTTGGTAAATTCAGGCCGCTTCTGCTCGATTTCTCGCTTTAATTCACTTAGTTGTGAACAACATTTCTTCGAATTAATGGTTTGGTTTTCAGGTAATAGCTCAAAATAAATAATTCCCGTCCACTCTCGCCAAATGCATAGCATAACCTTCAGATGTAAACTGGCTTTGGCGCTGGTTAAAGGGGCATTTCCGGACTTAGGCCATGATCTTTTACGCTAAACATTATTATACACAATCCATTTTTCATCACCTGTAACCATCCGCTTTAAAAATGGATCGATTTCGTTGTGCTTCAATAATAATCGCAAGCAGAAATTCGGTCTATGAAATTATTCTCCGTTTACTCGTACGGTATCCATACATCGGTCTTACTAACCATTCCAAGTTGACGTAATCGCCTTGACACTGTTGATTCCAAGAATTTCTCTGATCTCTCGAGTTCTATGCCAATCACTTTCAATTAAGGTCAATATTTCGTCGCCATCAACCTCAGCCGGTCGTCCAGAAGGTAATGCATTGCTAAGATTAAAATTGTTTTCCAGAAACTTTCTCAACCAACTTACGGCACGAGGAATTGTCATTGGCACCCTCGCCATACATAGCACATATATTTTTTTGCCTTTGCGAATAATTCTTGCCTTTCCGGAAATAAAAAAGCATAATATGTCGAAAATGCTTCTTATTTTCTACCATTTTTAATGCTTAAAAATGTAAAAAAAAAACCACAACCAAATAACACATTTTTCCCCAAGTATTTGTTGAAATTCCTTCTATCAAACAACATTAAAAATTGATAAGTGTGAAGTTTAAGACATCAATTTTACGATATAACTTCATCTAACGCGAAATACGGGACGGACTTATGCATCAACCCAATATTTTAAAAGTTATAACAGTTCTAAATAAAATTGTTTATAATTGTTATATACAACAGTGAGATACGTATTTCCTGTCTAATACTTGTTACATGTGATAAAACTATGTTAATTATTTTATAATTGATGTTAAAAATTCTATGAAAAAATTATTAAATTAATTAGTTAATAATTAAAATGAATAGATTAATCAAACATTTCAAATAAAATCGCAAATCAAAATATTCGATTCAAATTTATTATTTTATAAAATATGTTAATATAATTCTAACTGATTATTACTTATTTAGGGACTTAAATAAATCAAGTACTATCAAAAGTATAACAAATGATTAGATATAACAAATGTTTTGTAGTTATGAATTAAACCTATGGAATAAATATTAAATATGAACTATTTTGAATAATTTAAACCAAAAGAAAATGAAAAATAATCATATTAATTACTCATCGAAAATATAAAATGGCTACACTACATCATACAAAGTTTAATAAAATTCAGTACACACACACACAAATTTATATATTATATATATATATATATATATATATATATATATATATATATATATATATATATATATATAGAGAGAGAGAGAGAGAGAGAGAGAGAGAGAGAGAGTATTTTGTTTGAATTAAAAAGTATTTTTAATAGGACTTTTTAAATTATGAATGATTAATTTTTAACAATTAATATTTTCATCTAATAAACAACTAATTAATTCATAAATCCATTATTACAAAAATGTTTTAAGTGTTGTTTGATCATCGAATTGTTCAGCGGTGTTGGAGAGAATTACAAAATGAATAGAATAAAAGAAAACCTGAAGATGGAAAATTAGAAAAATAAGGTGAATAAAGAATGCCACCTTAAATAAATATCAATAATTTTTCAAGTATTGTTAAAGCTGTTGAAATTTGATATTTTCATGTTGAAAAATTAATACTTTTATCGTTGTAAATATTTTTTTTATTAATTATGAGTAACATTTTATTATGTTACGAATTGAGATGTTGGAATGTATTACAATTTTTTGATTTATTTTTGTTTCGATGATACGAAACATATTTGGCAATATGAATAATAAGACTATTACTAAAATTCTACAATAATTTATAGTATGCCAATTTAAATAATTGAGATGTTACATGTTTGTAAAGATAAACTCTTATTACTTAATTTGGTATGTGTATATCCAAAAAAATATATCTAAAAAATAAACTGAAAATATTAGTTGTTTTGAATATATATTATTTAACTTCATTAATCACTCATCTTTAAAATTAAAAATAAAAAAATTCAAGTTCATATTTACAACAGAATAGGGTAGAGATGAACTATTAATTTCATACAGAATTCTTAATGTGAAAATTAGTTCTGGGGGTTTGGAATATAAATTCCCAATATTAAAAATGCCATCTTCCAAATTAAAATAGTGGAGAAAAATATAAAAAAAAGATCCGATGAAATATTCTTTCGAACCTTTAATGTTTTTCGGCAAAATTGAAAAAGGACGAATACAAAAATAACTATTTCTCTTTTTGTGTGAAATAGTTGTATATATTTTGTAAACATATATACATACAAATACATTCTACTTATAGTAAAATTGTATGTACGTACCGAACATAAACAATGTTTTAATACAAATACTGTACACTGTACTGATAAAAAATATAATCACAAAAATTAAACATTTAAATTTTACACATCATTTTACAATGAACTGCTGACAAGTCCACAATTCTAGAGAACATCGGTGAAATTTCACCGTGTATTTTTATCAATTTTTACAGCTACTACATGCATCATATAATATAATGACGTAAATAGAGGTATATAAAGATGAATATGTTGTATGTACGTATACACACACGTGTGTACATAAATATATATATATATATATATATATATATATATATTTATATGTATGTATATGTATTTAAGTGTGTGCAGGATTAGAAATATCTAGATGTATATGTAGGTATATAAAATGAGAGAGTTAAAGGGCGCGTTCAAAATTTAAACAAAACTTCAACAAAATTACGTATTTAGAACGTGACCAATGGAAAATTTGTTTTTGCTTACGCACGAAGAAATCTCTTGTGCCAATTGATTGTAAACAAGTTAAACAAAAGTGAATTCAGTTTGACGTATTCAAAATAGAAATAAAGGTGCTTTCTCACGGCTGTTTTTAATATTGTAAATGTGCCCGTTTTGATGAAATACGCAATAGGAATAAACAAAACTATCAATTTTCTCGTATTCTTGTTTTGTTTCGTGCAAACATATGTGCGAGTGTTTCATTTTCCTCTTTAATATAAGTTTAAATATCTAACAATAATCGGTGCAGACATGTGATGATATTAATGTCTGGTTGTAAAAATAGGCACGTAATTAAATAAAATTAAAAAATACTTACGATTTAATTTGCTTTTTTGTCTGTTATTATTATTATTACTGTGTGAATGTCAAAGAAATGAGATGTTTATGTATGTGTGCATATTTTTTTAAAATAATCATCTTGTGATGGAAATCATATGATTTTCTATACGGAAATTATTGTGAATATGATATATATATATATTCACAATACTTATTCGATAATTGCAACTCATTAAAACCAAGGTCTATTACTAATGCAAACTATGACAATTATTTATTACCTGGCAAGGTTCCCTTAATTTATACTCTTATTACTTATTTTAAAAAGTTACATGTTATTTAATGCAAAGTATCCGTTAATTTTATTGTATTTAAGATGTACTTGTAAGTATATCAATAAAATAAAAAGAATTTATCTCTATCGATATCTAAAAGGTATAAGAAGTTTTAATTTCAATTTATAAAAAGTATTTCTTCTCATTCTTACGTTTTTAAATACTGTCCGTTTTCATTAACAAAAAGTATCTTTTGAAATTTAATAGCAAAACGGTGGTATTTTCTATACTCTTATTCATTAATATTGTTAACTAATTATGGATGCTGAAATTTTATATCTTGTTTCAAATATAAATATTTTTGCATATTGCAAATTAATTAAGATATGAGTTTTTATGAAACTTAAGTGTATTTGGCTGACTAAAAAATATATACAAAATTTGAAAATTTAAAGATGGGTATATAATGCTACCTCTTTACAGTTATTTAGCTTTTAAAAATTGCTACAAAGATATTTTTATGCACTGTTCTATGTCACAAATCACATGACAGTAAAAGAGAATGAAACTGTCATAGATCAAAAATGAGTTCAATAAAAAATATCTAGCTTTCAAATAAAAGAACATTTATAATAAATTTACGCAATAATATATATATATATAGATTAATGAATATATCGTTACAACATAATGAAATTTAATTTAAAAAACGTCTAATAGAATTAAAACACTATGTTTTAATTCTATTTTAGTACTTATTTTTTAAAAACAATTTGTTCACTTGAAATGTAGAATTTTTTTCCTCTTATTACTCCTAAAAATATTTTTTATCATTACGAAATATTATTCCAACAATTTAATCACATTTTAACATGCACCACAAATGATATAAACAAAATATTGTATTAATCAACTGCAATACTTCAAAACACTTACTCGCTTTCAACATAAAAAACATACAGATAAATATAGAAATTTAGTTTTACAATTTCAACCAATGAATCATATAAACATAGCCAGAATTATGACAAAGGATGACTCAAATACAAAGATGTATCACAAAGTTCTTTTAGTAGTTTGAAATGTTTATGTCCTATAGAAATATAAATACAAATCTTTATCGGACAAACATTTTCAAAATCGGTTAGTATGTTCTATATTTATCGGCATGTTTCTTAAGTTTAAAACCAGTGTACATACAGTTGTTAAGTACACATTGAAGATTACTTTCAGTTTAAACGATTAGTCAAAGCAATTCTTGTGTAAAGTTAAGTGTTTTTAATGATATGTATTTAAAATACATTAAGTTACATTTATAAACTACCGATTTTTTTATACAATCTAATGCTAATAATTACAGAGATATGATGTATTACTTATATGTAAAATTTCATTCACTATAAAAATATTTTCTAAGTATACACATGAATTATAAATTTTATATATTTACTTAATTAAATATTCTATTAAGAAGTTTAGTTGTATAAAGTATCGGAATAATTTAAGAAATATTTGATGTATACCAATTTTCCCTTCCAGCAATGCTTATAACTAAACAGTATACGAGTTTATCCGTGTACACTGTTTGTTAATAATTCTGTAGAGAATTTTGTACAAACATTTATTAATTAAAATAAGATATTTATAATTATTACTTGATATTTTGATAGTTATTAATAATTAAAAAGTCGAGTTGTTTTTTTAATATTATTTTTATATACATACAATAATGTAATTTAAATAGGTTTATGTTTGAAATTTTATATAAATAATTAAGGAAGAGGTTTACAAATATTACAAAAAAATTTAAGTGAAGTAATTTTGTTCCTACGTGTAAAATAATTTGTACATTTACGTTTGAATGTATTTTTAATTTTTTCATGCCATTCGTAAAATACTACAAATAAATTATAATTAATGATATATATTTTTTAAGTAAAAAAAATAAAAATGTGGAAACTAAAAATAACACAATATATTTTAAATATGTATTAATAAATTTAAAATAGGGGTTCAATTTTATAGAGAAAATTCACACAAAAGAGAATAAAAATGTGCATTTATTATTATAATGTGATACAAAAATGAAACTAAGATATTTCATCCAATAAAAATTAATATCAAATTCTAAATTATCAATAATCACCGTATGAAAGGTATTTTAATTACAGATAATTATTATTACTTTTTTTTGTATATTATATTGTTAAATAAAGTCATAAAATTGAAGACAATTTTTTTGAGTGAAAATAAGACAAGTAATAAAAAAGTGTACAAATGATAAATAATTTACAATGGAAATATTATTTACATTATTTAAAATTTTCCATAGTTCGATGGAAATAAATCGACACTTTTTTAAATACCTAGAGAGTTTCTATAATCAGAAAATAGAAAAAAAAACATTAAGGTAAAGTGCAAATTTCACACTGTAACCGAGTGCACGTCTATTTTGAAAACGAGGGAAAAACCGAACGACACAAATGCGGGTCTTCACAACGATCAATACGGCACATACAACACATTGTGGGGATGAAGAACCCTTACTAATAAATGAATACAACTAAAATAAGTGAATGCGTTTATATATTGCAGTGCGTTAGGGGCGAAGGCGGGCGTTTAGACTCAAGACAGACGGACATGTGTTAAGCACGTGAAGCATTTAAGTTACCAATTAAAGTCCTTACGACCTCTGCCACGATTAAATATTGTATTCGTAAGATCCTTCATTCGAACAACCCAACCACGTTTTTTTCCCTTCAGCTACTGCTATATTCAAATTGTAACATAATTGGATGTTCACCCCTCTATACATGTTTAGTTACTTTTATGAGCACTTTCTGTTTTATACTGTTTGACATTTCAATAATAATAATGTTTATATTAATATATATATATATATATATATATATATATATATATATATATATATATATATTATATTTTAGTAAACAAGTCCATTCACAATTTATTTCAAATACATACATAACATATAAAATAATGAAAGAAATAATAAAAATCCACAAAAAATATTTTATAAGTTTTACTTTTCTTTGACAAATAAATTTTGTTAGAATTTATTTAAATACTTCAATTGAATATATATATATATATATATATATATATATATATATATATATATATATATATATATATATATGTAATGAAATTGAGAATTCAAAAAATGTTATTCAGAAAAAGAAATGTAAATATTACACAATTATTCAATAATGAAAAATATTTACACAATAAAATAAATTAATTTATAAAAATATATTTTTGAGAGCATCACTCTAACAAACATTCAGTTAAAATTTGACTTAAAATTAATTAAACAGCCTCCATTGAAAAAATCAATAAATGATTATTACTGCTCGATATGATAATAAGAGAGGGTATTATTTAATATTAATGAAAAGTAAATAGCTGTCTTGTATTCATCAATACTAAAAATGTCTTTAAAAATGAAATATGTGGGTATAAAATATATATGTATATTTATATAAAAATATTTCCAAGTTTATTCTCTTTTGCGTAGGGTACTTTTGTAGCTATTTATAATATTAATATGTATTATCTCAAAGACTGAATTTTTTTCTTAGTATCGAAATCAATAATCTATATATAAATCTTATATAACATCATATATAAACAATGCGACTGAAAATAATGAAACTGTTACTAAAATATAAACGAATTAAAAAGAAAAATCCTCTGCTTAAAATATTAAGTCATATAGGAAATACCAAAAATTTTTTTTTTAAGTTTTATTTTTAACATTACAATTACAATAAAAATTAAGTCATTAATACAAAAAACTTGAGAAAATATTATTTAAGGTACAATTTTTTACATTACTTAAATTCTTTCATTATTTAATCATTTAATATATACGAGGGTCGTTTGATAAGTATGGTAAAAAAGTAAGAAAAATTAAATTGATAAAATTTAATTAAATTAAACAATAAATAAATTTACCATACTTGTCAAACGACCCTCGTATATAAAACATGTTTTTATCAATTGCCTAAGTAAAATTATTGAATGATTAACAAATATAGTATTAAATACAAATCTAGAGTATTTAAAATGACTAAAATATATTAAGAATGTCACACATTAAAATGTTGAGAATTAAATTCACGTATGTAGTAGAATTTACGAGTTGACCTTATAGACATGAATATATGTGTAAGTATGCGTGTGTATATATACGTGTGTGTGTGTGTATGTGTATGTATGTATATGTATATATATATATATATATATATATATATATATATATATATATATATATAATATTTCGTGGCATAAATATATAATGTACTTTAATGGAAAGTGTTATTACTATATAATTAGAATAATCCAATAAACCCATAGAAAATGATCACTTTTATGTTATAATGGCTATTTTATTGATAAATACCAGGCAATCCAGGCGTATTTACGAACTTCAAATCTGTGCGCACACATAATATGTATAGAGAGTATTCAGTATTTATATACGTGTACAATACAGAAGCAATTAAAAGCCGTACAATTTACAATCGCGTGACGCCAGTGAGTCATTATTCTAAAGGTCTAAATGCTACGAAGGGGTGAAACTGTAATGTGTGCGAAGCACTTTGCCAAAATATTCGCGGTGTGCCAATTGTTTATAGAACATAGAGACTAACAACCGGTTGCCAAAGTATTGTAGCCGACTAGGGTGGCGAACGAATTACTGAAGAAGGGAGATTTGAAATACGACCTTGAAGTACGAAAATTAAGTGTGTTTATTTTTAAAATGCTTGTAATACACGATATAAAAATATAACAAAAATGTAAGGTTTAGATTTTATGACTAAATTAAAGATTGTGATTGAACGATAAAGAATTTATTTAAAAGGTACATAAAAATTTAAGAAAGTGAAAATGGTAAGAAGAAAATATAATCGAATCTGAATGTACTTAGGTTTAAGTTTTCTGATTACAGAAAAATCATTAGATAATTTCTATGATACTATATTATTTTAACAATTAATGAGATTATTGTAATGCAATATTAAAAATAGGCGAATTTACAAAACAAATTAAAAAAGCCATAGCAATAAAAAAATCAACATAGAATTAAAAATCATAAAACTAACGCATGCAAATATTCAATTCATCTCCAACGGACCTCACAAACCGTTAAAAATTTCAAACATTGTTGACAAGAAAGAAATAATCAATATCATAGTTTATTTAAAAGAACACAAATCTAAGACAAAAACCATGTAATAAATAACACTTATCACTTGAATATGACAAACTTATCAGATACAGACAAGTAAACAGATACAGATACGCATTACATGTACGGATCTTATTACGGAACAAAAAGAAAGAGTCAACCCCCAGAATAAAAAGGCTCTCATGATGGCACCGCCATCGAAATGTGTATCAACCGACATTGTTATAAATAAAAATATTGAACATTATTGAACACTTCATAAACGTCGTGGTGTTGGGAATAAAAATTTATGTGTGTTAAAACTAAAAAAGATTAGAATAATTTCATATAAATATTCTGTTATGTCTACAATATAAATTAAAATTCATTATATATATATTAGGTTGGCAAATATCTCCTTTCCGCCTTCTGGTCTTTTGAATTTCGCAGCTATGTACAAAAAAAAAAAAAGCGGAAGGGAGATACTTGCCAACCTAATATATATATATATATATATATATATATATACACACTAACTCACATAAGTCATGGCACACATTGGTAACATAAGCAATTTATTGATATAATTCAATGAAGTCGTTAAATTTAATGAATATTATATTTATTTTCAATTAAATACATTTTTTTTAATTCAAGGACTTCATTGAATTATATCAATAAATTGCTTATGTTACCCATGTGTGCCATTACTTATGTGAGTCAGTGTATATATTAGATTGGCAAGTATCTCCCTTCCGCTTTTTTTTTTTTTGTACATAGCTGCGAAATTCAAAAGACCAGAAGGCGGAAGGGAGATATTTGCCAACCTAATATATATATATATATATATATATATATATATATATATATATATATATATATATATATATATATATATATATTTAATTGCCTGTGTTATTTTGTTATTTATAAAGTTCATTTAATTTTAAAATAAAATGATACATTACATTGTATAAAATGTGACTGGTTTAAATTTATATTGCAATTGATGACGTACTGATCAACAATTCATCATATTTGCTGCTGGTCGAATGTCCGGTTCGTAATACATTACAATAATCTTTTAACGAATAAACAGAAATTATCAAATGATAATATTTGCCACAATTAAGTAATTCTAACATTGATCCTTGAACGCTGAAATATATTTATATTGCAAATTTAAACAAAAAATATGTTTTGTCAGAAATATGAATTTGAATGAATCAAAGATAAAAAATATGAAATTAAAATATATTGGAACTTGTTTAATAATTCAAATTTGAATTTAATAAAAGAAATAATATATAAAACAAACAATATTTGAAACAAACTGAAATATTAGCAAGTTATTATTTAAAATGTTTATATTTATGTCCTATAATACATAATTGTTAAAAAATGAATAAAAATAGAAGACTATTGCATCGTTTATGTTTTAATGTAAATAATATAAAAAATAGATCAATGACTGAAAAATTACATTACTATTTTTTTTACAAAATTTCTGCATAACATGTAAAAATGTTTGTATTATCTTACAATTTGTTTTATCTTATCGATATGGAAAAATAATTTTACATACCTTGTTTGTCGGTTTCGCACAAACAAATAATAATTCAAAGTATTTAAAAAAAAAATGTTATTTTCTGTATTTAAAATAATTGAACTATTATTTAAATCAATGATAACATATTAAAATATGAAAATAATTCAAAAAATAAATTGATGACGTTATTATATTTACAAAAGTATAGCCGATGTCGTCATTTTATTTATCAATTTGTTGATTTTAATCAAATTTTAACAAGTATTTTACATAAATATAGATAACGCAGTTTTGTTATAAAGTTTTATTTTTTAATCAATTTGATTGTTCAACAATTTAATAACCAAAAATTGTAAATGATAAACTTATTGATAATTAATAACAATAATATCAATAATATAAGCGAATAGATTTTTTGAATTATGTCAAATTCCATATATTGTTTAATATGTTTTAAAAAAACAAGAGCAATAAATAATTGATACTATTTTTAATTACACTTTTCTTAGAATATTTAATCCGATAAAAAATAAAAGAATCTTATACTAATATGAATTAAAATGTAAGTTTTAAACAAAATGTAATCATTTGAAGATGATTTTTATAGTAAATCCAATAGCCAAGAAAATTCAATCATTTTTATAGTAAGTCTAATCAGCTCGCAATGATGAAGAAGAGAAAAATGGAAAATATTAAGATAGGAAAATTTAATATATATATATATATATATATATATATATATATATATATATATATATATATATAACTACTGAATACTATTCTGAAAACTCTATTAACAATTTTTTCAACAAACATTTATATACTTTTTTAAAAAAATGGTGTTCCGTCTCTGCCTTTGGGTTGATGTGAAAATTTCATTTCTGAACAATTAAAGTACAAATTTTATGAAATGTTAAAATTAACAAAAAATGGAAAAAGATAGATTTTAAGACATACTTTTCTGATAGATATTCGGATCAAATAAATTTTAATTAATTAATTAATTATATATATATATATATATATATATATATATATATAAAATTAAATTATGCATTTTTTAATAGATATTATTCAATAAAAAATAAAAAATAATTTCGAAGCTGTCACTGATCAGAAATAAAAAATGGATTTTCTACAACAACGCTACGTGAAAAAATTTAGTAAAATTGTCATGAGATACCATTCGTATAAATAAAATCTAATTACATCATTTAAATATAATCTCATTTGATACAAATGCTTTAAATCTGATAGGACTAACAGAACGCAGTGTTCTATAAAATTTTAACTAACAAAATGATATATTATAGAAATTATATATATATATATATATATAAATATTATTCTTATATTTATATATATCTTATATAAATATAAGCAGAAAAATTTCATGGTTCAAAAACTATCGAAAAAGGCTGTCAGTTTCGTTCGCAAGAAATTATGAACCAAACATGTCCAAAATTCATATAAACTAGAGGCATTAATTTTTCTTTTTTTACAAAAATTGAATGAATATTTTCATGAATCTAAAATTAAACATGATTTTTTTATGAATTATAAGATTATAAATTCTATCAACATAACACTAAAACCTTATTCTCTATGACACTTATATCACTGTTATCCATGTACAGCAACAATAAATTCATTTCACTAAACCATGTCATCTGAGTATGGCGCCAGAAAAATGTTTCACGAATTATATGCACCATAAGTCACAGTTTAAAATTTGTTATGATTTTTAAAAATGATTAAAAATGCCATGTACTTATAATAAGTAAAAAATATGTTATTTTTACAAGATATCAAATCTACTGTTAAGTTAGATTATTTATGTATAGTAAATAGAATAATAATTTATATATTAATGTAAAAACTAATTTCAGGTCATTAATTTGGTTTTGAAATAGTGTATTAAATTTAAAGTTCACGTTCAATTTTAATAAATGCTTTTTTGAATGAGACGAGGACAATAATTGTTCGTTATACGTCAATTACATTCATTACAAATATTTTTTATTAAAATTAACATATCTCTCATAGCCGAACATCAATTTTGTCATCTTTGTCTGAAATTCAATAATTTCAAGAAAAAAAATCGTGTTTATTAAAATATAAGATATGATTTTAAACGCACGGTTTTGTTTGAAATAAAAATATTTCAATTATTTGGAGATAATTGTAGAAATGATTATTTAAAAATGAAAATAGCGACTTTTTGTTCGAAATAGTATGTAGGCAATTACTTAAATCAGGAGTTTTCAAATATAATTAGTTTTATGTTTGAAAATAAAATTTTCATCATTGATTCACTTTATTTCAAAGCTGATCTTTGATGTTCAATGAAAAAATTAATTTATTTTTTTATAGAATTTTGTATATTCATGTTGTTTTTTTGAAGTTCGAAAATTGATATTTTGGAAAGCTGTTTCAACTTGATATTTTTTTTTACTAGAATTCAATTATTTTATTTTACGTTTGTTAAAACGTACAATTTTAATTTAAAATTTATAATTCTATTCCCAGTAAATAATTTTCATAAAATAGCGAAATCTGACTAAATATTTGAGAATAAAAATAATTAATTTCTAATTCAAGTACCTGATAATTAGTATAATGAGATTTTCTGAAAATATAATTTATTATTTATGTTTTCTCATTTTTGATTTTAAATGAAGAAAATTGCTTTTCAAAAATGTCAATCTTTGATAAAATTTTGTATACTATTGTCTTTTACAAATTCTATATATTATACTTTTACATACTAAAAAAATCTTTTCCTGAGCCAATTTCATTTCCAATTGTAAATTTCAAGGCATTAGTATACTTAAACAGAGCTGAGAAAAATTTAAATAAACATACGTCTTAGGATAGAATACATAATGAAGAATTAATTATCATACGAGAAAAAAAGAATAAAATATTCGTCTAGCATCATAAATGAATACAAGAAAAGGATATTTCAGAAACGTTTTCGAACAAAAAACAATTAAATGGGCGTAATTTCCATCTTCATACGAGTAAAAAAATATCATGTACTGAAAACAATGAGAAGTCTGAATAAATTATAAACATATAATAAATTCTGACCGGAAATGATATCTAAATGTTTGTCACATTGTAATTCCCGAAGATAATGAAGTTTTTACCATTTTGATAATAAAAATAACTTGTGGTTTATATATATACATATATATTGCCATGCGTCAATAATGGCTTTTGTGATATATATATATATATATATATATATATATATATATATATATATATATATATATATTTATATATGTATGTATGTATAAGGAAAATTTGTATTTAAAATTAATTTTTGTAAAGAAGAAAATATTTTTCCCACAAATTTGTTTCTATACATATTACAGATCACGTACTTCCTTTTTAATAATTATGCCACTAATGAAACGAGCATAAAATTATATTAGGTTGGCAAATATCTCCCTTCCGCCTTCTGGTCTTTTGAATTTCGCAGCTATGTACAAAAAAAAAAAAGCGGAGGGAGATACTTGCCAACCTAATATTATTAAGTAATTCACGTATTTGTAAGTAAACCGAAAATTCTACATACGAATTTTTATTTTATATATTCACAATTTTCATAAAAATTTCATTAGAAATTTTGACCTTTCGAAAAATGACGTACATATTTTGATATAAAAACTTACTGACAGAAATATTGTTTTATCACTACATATATCTTTAAAATGATTATGTGCTCCACTTTATTATGACGAATCATTAGTACATTGTAATAAAATTTATGATTTTAATTTCAAAAATGTGTGTATCTACACGTTCATACATGATCTTTCCATATTAATATGATATTATAAGACCTTTCGTAATTTGTACCGCATTGCATACAAATTATAACGTACTTCGTGTAAAGTATATTTACTACTTTTTACACGGAAATATCCCACGATAATATTAAAAATAAATTTTACAGAATATTTAGATCGTATTGAGAAAAATATATCACAAACGCATAAAAGAAATTTTTGTCAGTAATATAAAAAATAAAATTTATCACTTCACTTAATCAAGTTAAGTTCATATTTAATATTTATTTGATGTGAAAAATTATAACATATATAAAAGATTTTTCAAAAAATTAATAATATTAATTTGATTAAATTTTTGAATAATTATTATTTATATATCACATTAAGCACAAATTTAATTGAAATTAATGTAATAATTGAAGAGCAGTATAATAAATAATACAAAACTGGATCATCAATTTAACATAAATGAATTCTAACCCCAATACCACAATGGTTTAAAGTGTTCAATAATCACTTATTATTTATAATTATATCGGCTAATGCATTTCAATGGCGACGCCATCATTGTCAGAGCTTTTCTGTTTATAATAATCAATTTAATATATGAGCTTTTTTTAAATTTAATTGTACATACAAAGAAAAGCAACATCATTTTTTTAAAAAAAAATAGTCTAAAATATAATAGACTAACGATAGATTGATAATAATTACTAAAAACAATCCTCTTCATATATAACCTATAAATATATTTCGATTTTACTTTTCAAAACTAGTAAATATATTTATTTAAAAATATTTTTTGTGATTAACATTTTTCTTCTACAAATCTGTATCCACGTATATCATTCTTTATCATTTTTCTAAACTTTTCAAAAATACTTTAATAATATTAGTAGTACTATAAAAATGTTGTTATCAAATATCTTGTATACATATTTGTTACTAAATCAGAAATAATAAAAATTAGTATAAAATTTAATTGTTATTACTATATACCATCTTCTGTAAATACATTTCCAATTTTATTCTCAAAAATTGAAATGTAGCTTAAAATTCTTTAACATATAAAAAATATTTTTAATTCTAATTGTTCGCAATGAACTGAAGTGGTAATTTAACAAATTCAATGTTAAGAAAATATAATAATTAGAAAAGAAGTTAAAATGTTCTTACTTAAAATATTTACTATTAATCTTTTTTACTAACGTAAGATGATAAGAAAAAAATAATACAAAAAAAAACTATTTATTAGTTAACGATCAATAACAACCACCTGTATTATTATATTAATTTATATTTTAATAAACAATTACTAAATAAATAACATTTTAAGACCAATCAATTCATTCCTTTTAAAATAATACAACTAATTATATTCCACTTGCATAACAATTTAATATTAAAATGTCTACCTATCGCACGCAAGCTAATTTAAAAGAAATGAATGATTGATGTTGAAATAGAGACGTCGCGGTGAAATTTCTAGGCGCCACGGCGACCTGGCGACGCTCGGGATTTGTAAAGTCCTGGCGACTTGGGTTATTCATTACAGTCATTCGATGTTTATCTATATACACATACGTGAGTGAAGAAAACGTTTTTATAATTGTTTAAAACGGGGAAACACGTAATTAATCCATTTTTAATTCTTACAATCATGTAAAATAATTATACGTAACTAATTTTGTTGAAATGTTTTATTTAATATTTGTTCAAGTTTTAATAGCTTGTCCAGTAAAAATAAATGGTTTTAAATTACGAAGTCGAAGTATAATCACCGACTATTAATTATCGAAAAGTGATGAAATAACGCCTATTCTTTTAACAGAATATTTTGTTTAATGGCATTAATTACAATAATTCAATATATATATATATATATATACATATATATATATATATATATATATATATATATATATATATATATATATATATATATATATATATATATATATATATATATATATATATATATATATATATATATATATATATATATATATATATACATACATATATATTTATATATATATATAAAAATATATTCTAAGAATATATATATATATATATATATATATATATATATATATATATAAGGGATGTTTTATATATTTTGTTTCGAAAAATATATATATATATATATATATATATATATATATATATATACATATATATATATATATATATATATATATATATTATATATATATATATATATATATACACACATACGAATAATTTCAAGAAGTTAATTCTAATAAAATTATTTTAAAAATTCTAAAAAGATATTTCTAACAATACAAAAGAATCTGTTTACTGCCGAAATTAAAAAAATATATTTGTTTCATTAAATAGTATAAGGGATGTTTTAAAAACAATTTCAGTTTTAAAACTACTTTTTCAATTTAAAAGTTTGGTAATAATAATAAGAATATTTTCATTACTACCTTATAGAATAATTACATACCTACATTAGCTAAATGAATTGTTTATTAATTTTAATATGTAAACAAAACATAATGGAGAACGATAAATGGTGCATTTTATTTTATTTTTAATAGTACAACAACAATTTGTAAAAAATATTAAAATCTAAATGAAAAAAGATATTCACAACCATGAAACACGTACATTGGTAAAGTACTATATTCTACGAATATAAATAAGTACATGTATTAGAGAAATGCAAAAATTTTACTTCTTTTTACATAACTTAATCTGCATTCACTATTAGTTTGGAATTTTGATTAATTCATTTATTAATAAAAAAATATTCACAATTTTATAAGATTTAATAAATGTGTTCAATAATTATTAACTATTAACATTTTTGCTAACACTAATTTAAATGGCCATGCTAAACTTTAACATTATTGAATTTCAGTTAAAAAAAATCTTGTTGTATGACGAAATATTTTTTTAAGAACTTTAATTGCTTATGTTTATTTCAGAAAAATGCAACAATAAGACCGAATATTTAAGTTTCTTTAATTTTTGTATATTAATAAATGCATTTTACAATTTAAAACGCTTAATTGTTATAAATTATACAAGAACTGGTGAAAAATTAACGGTTTAAAGAACATTTAAATGATGTATAATTTCAGTATTTCAAAAAGACGAAATTTCTTAAGTATATGATTTTATGATATTTACCAAAATTGTTGATAATATCAATTAAATTTAAAAATAGAAAATTATTATTGTGATTTTTACTCAAAAATCAGTTCTCATCACTGAATGATCTATAAATAAGTTAACATGAAAATTATTTTTCAGAATTAATAAAGATGCATGTTCAATAGATAAAAAATGAACCCTAAAGTAGTTAACATGGAATTTTCCGTAATCAATTAGGATGTATGTAAAATAGATAAAAACATTATGAATCTACAATAACGCGAACGGAAAAGCTTTAAATAGTTTATAAAGTAAATTTGTAAATTCCATATGATTTATCATAAAAAAATAAAGAATGGATGTGCAGTATTAGAATAATCATTAGTCTGGGATAAAACAGAATTATATACAGTATGATAACAGATTAAGAAAAAAAAATGATTTTATAATAATACAAAAAATGGATATTACCGAAAATTCAATTGAAGTAAAGTTGAAAATTCATTTTTAAACAATTAAAAAATAAACACAAAATTCAAAAAACTGAGTAAAGAAGAAAATAGTTTATCTGTTTAAGCGACATTTAAATTTGAATTCAATTTCAAATTCAAAGAGTATTTTGAAGATTTTCATATAGACAATTTTTATTCAAATAGTCTATTTTTAAATAACAAATGTTAATTATTTTTTTAGAATATTTTAATGTATAACATCATTAAAATACTTATAAAATATATATGTTGACCACACAGATTATTAGATAACTTTTATGATTTCGAAATAGATTTAGAGTTTGGATTTTCAATGTATAAATAAACTGGCCACAACTGATAAATAGCAGGTATTCACGACAACGTAATGTAAAAATTTATTAGTCATTGAATGGCTAACAATATAATTTACCGCAAACTTGGATTTCGATCAGAAGAAAATTATGCTATTATTATGGAATTACCGAAACATTTATTATAAGCTATTAAAACATTATGAAACGATAACATTTACACACTTATTACTCACAACCATATGAATGGAATAATATTATAACTAAAAATTACAATTATAACCTAAAGATAAAATTTAAGATAAATAAAGAAAATGGATTTCTTATAAAAATAATGCCAAAAATAGTATTACAAAGAATATTTAATGAAAAAAAAAAAAACTTTAGATGGGAAATCCATGCTGTATCTTAATAGTTTTTTAAAAAATGTCATCGGGTGAATTTATCTTAATCTTCTTTTTGATTATTTAACGAAAATATCATTTGTTGAATTGTTTTACACTTTTTATACTACATAATTTGTAACCGCATTGCCAAAACTAATTACATTAAATACTGGAATAAATGATAAAAACAGTTAAAAAATTAAGGTATGCAAATATAAATTAAATATTTTTTATAATATTTGATTTTTATTGAATTATTTCAAGTATTAATTTAAATGAATTAAGTAAACACTGTTAATAATCTTAATTAATGATTTTATAACGCAATGTTTTTTTTTGATGATGATGGTAGAGACATTTAAATACACAGCAATGACTAAATTGAACAATAAGTAAATTTTTATAAAATCTTTTATAAAACTTTTATAAAATCTTGTAGTGTTGAGCTTAATGATTCATTTGTGCAAAAGTAAATTAATCATAATGACAAACAATCATTGCTAATTTTTTTTTTAATTTCAACCACCATACTTTTATAAACTTCATATCTAATAATTTGAAAAAATGCAATGTTTTAAAAATTAAGAAAAAATATACTTGATTTTTTTGAAAAAATGGACAATAGTAACGAGCGATGAAGTATAATAAAAAAAAATGTTGAAAAATTAAAATTAAAAATGTCTTGTAGACTTACGTTTATATTCTCTGAAATCACAAAATATGATAAATATTAAAAAAATACGATTACTAATGGACATTAAAAATATAATTTAAACAATTCACAGAACAGTAAAAATGTATTATTTTTTTTAAGGGAAGATAACAAGAAGTAATTTGTTTTATCAAGAAAATGCTTGACATAATATAACAAACATAACAATAAATAAATCTTAATACTCAAATGTAAAATTATATAATGTGACTAATGTTTTACAATAGATGTAAATATCATGTTAGATCTTACACTTCAGGAAAACGTTTCATATGTACTGTGAAAATTTTAACACAGATTTTTGACTATTGATATTATTTTTTTTCAAAAAAATGGCTATTCAACTTTGAAAAATAAATCATTTATCTTGAAACGATACAACTTTGTGAAGATATTCAATAATTATTATTAAATTATCAATTAAAATACTCATCTAAACAAAGAGAGTATAGATGGAGTTGTATCTGAATAATCATCTCAATTTATTCTGCTTTGTGATTAATTCACTTTATCTAAATGAATTACTTACTACCTTACATTATGAGATTTTCTAAAAATATTAAATAATTATTGTTTATTAATTTCTTTCACTTTTACAATTCGACATTATAAAACCTGAATTTTTATAATGTCGCTCTATAATGGCATAGGCACAGCTATCGAAATGTATTTTAGAAAAAGAAAAAAAAACACTAAATGATTATTGAACAAGTACAAGATTTTATGATTTTAATATAAGTAATTCATTTATGAAAAATAAACTAATCACAAAAAAATTAATAAATTAAATATTTTATTTCATTATATATGGTATTTTGTAAATGTTCCATTTATGACAAGAATTTCAATACACAATTAAAGTAGGAATACTACAATATTTTTCTTTTAAAATTTTACAAAAAAAAAAAACAAATAATACTTTTAAACACATGAATTATCATCCTTAATACCATAAAATATTAAACAGTGTTCAGTAATTACTTATTGTCCATTTTGTTTATAACAACAATAAGCTAATGTATATTTTGAATCATCAGAGAGTTGTGTTTTAAAATCTGATTATATACATAACGCTTTTATATTGATGGAATTGTTATCGAAATACATATTAGCTTATTGTTTTTATAAATAAAGTGAACAATAAGTTATTACTAAACATTTTTAATATCTTGTGGTGTTGAGGATGATAATTTATTTGTGTAAATTCGCTACAATTCTTAAAAAAGGCAAATAATGTTTAACAAAAATTTTTTAAGACCTACAAAAAAGCAATATCATTTATTAAAAAATATTTTATTATAAACGCAATCGTTTCTGTTTAAATAACCAAAACGAAAATATTTACAATATACTTAATAGAATTTTTCATTACAGTTGCGTATGTAAATTAAAACACTGATTTAACTTGTCATTCGTTTTATACTATTTGTTTAGCTAATTAAATGAAGATTTTGCTAAAATAAAGGATTACCCCAGTTAAGAACCGTTTAACTAATATAAGCTTGACTAAAATTTTGTTACAAAATATAATATGTATATATATAATGGAAAGTATGAGCAGTGCGATTTATATCGACATTAAATTGTTCCACTGAGATTTAAATGGTTTGTCGTACGTTGTGTGTGCATGTGTGTGTATGTATGTACGTGTGTGTATGTGTGTGTGTGTGTGTGTATATATATATATATATATATATATATATATATATATATATAAAGTCGAACCAATATTATCCAGTTTGTAAATGTGCCCATAAATTGGGAACTTTTTAATAAGACGTTATTAGAAGTGGACTCAAAGCAAAGAAACTCGATGGAATATTTCAAGTTGCATCTTGTTAATGGTTTAACTTCATCCGAAATCAATGGCCAGCATTGTTACAAAGGTCAGCAACCTCGGACGTCTGTAGAGGTAATGTAGGTAGTTTCTCGGTATTTTTACTGTCTGAATGTCTTTATTGATGTGCAATAACTGTATATCGATATTAAAATATTCTCACAAAGACATCAGTAACCAACAATGGAAAATTCAAATCGCTTTTCTCGGCAAACAATGTAAACCATTGTCTATATATAAATGTAATGTGTATTAGAAAATGAAAAGCGATAAATAAATTAAATCAAAAAAGTTTTTAAAGTATTTTTCAAATGATAGAGTATGTTAATTTAAATGAGTGATTTAATTTACAATGATTGTTAATTCAATTATTTTTAAAACCGTTAAAACAGTTACTTATTGAGTATTTTTTTTTAAAAAAAATGGTGTAACATGAAAAGTTTAGCACACATTGGTAAATACAACAAAGTCCAAAGTATTTATTGAGCTTTTTTTCAATCCATTAATTCTAAAGCACGTATTCGATAGATTAAATTGTATAATTTTAAGAAAATTGCATTTTTTTTAAAAAAAAATATATGTACATACATATATAATTCCATTTAGTAAATATAAAGAATTTTGTTACTATCTAAAAAAATATTCGAATAGTAACTCAAAGATTTTCATTTAAAAAGTTAAATTGAACATCGGGTTTATTGAAATAAAACAAATGTAACTACAGTTTGGGTTTAAAAATCGTAGGAAAAACAATATCTTAAATTCGAAATACACTTTTTTAGCATATAAAAAAATATGAAGGTATTCGGAAAAAATCACGTTACTTACATTATATATTATTATTTCGATAACAAATAACAAAAAAAAAGTAAAATATTTATTATACATTACACTTAATTGGCCTATTTACACTAGTCAACATTCATACAGTATTCACAGCCCATTACCACTCGTCTCACACGCTCTTAATTTTGTTAGGTGGGTGAATTTGATGATAAGGGGGTGCGAGACGAGCGGTAATGGGCGTGAATACTGTATGCATGCTGACTAGTGTCCAAAAGCCCAATAATTCTATTTAATTTTTACATATTTTCTAATATATACTTTTTTTTATTATTTAGGTCGCATTCACTATTTTATGGTCAAAAGAGCAATGCTTTGTTTGAAAATAATAAATTTTTTTAAAAAAATTCTAAGAAAATATTATTATTCAGGATGTTAGATTTATATTATTAACATTTTTAAATGAAACTGTTTAAACATACCAGAAATTTTTTTAAAAGAGTTTATGATTATTACAAAAACAATATTTTAAAAAAATCAACATTGGCAGATTTCGACTAAATTTTTTTTATGTTATATAGTATAAGGAAATAATTATTAATTTTAAAAATATTAATAATAACGTAAAAATATATCAATTGATACAAATTTAGTATAATATATCTATCATCATTATATTTTCTATTAGATGTTTATAAAGATTTTGAAATTAATTATGGGTATAAAATATATCATAATGATAATCTATTGAACAGAACGGACGAGGAAAATCAAATTTAATCGACTATTTATTTTTTAAAAACTAGGGCTTCCGTCCCTTATTCGTTTCAGTCGTCGATCTCCAAACTTGCTCCTGTTTAACAATGTACGAAGGACCATTAATTTATTTCATAAAATTTGTACTTCGATAATTCTCGAAAAACCTCGAAGAGTTCGGAAACGAAATTTTCGCATCACTTCTAAGACAGATTACAATTATTTTTTATATAGAAAGATATTATAGTTTCAAAAATAATAAAATTCGAAATAGTTATCAAAATTTAAAGCTTACATCTAATTACAATATTATCATAATAAAGGATTAAATACAGTTTAAAATAAATTATTGGTACAATCTGTTTTAATCTATATAATGATTAGAAATATACCCACCCAGAACATTAATTATTAAGTCTGTTTTCTACAGAATGATTCTTCACAGAACCATGAAATGTTGTACGTTTCATGTTACTTTAATGTTCATAGATTACTCTAGTTTGTGATTATTCAATGTAAATATATAATAGTACTAACAATGAGTTTAATTTAACGAATTATCGTATAATTTAATATAACTATTATATAATTGATTATGTATTAATATAAATTGGTTATTGGTTGTTTTGGAACTGTGGCTGATTCACATTACACAAATGAATTTTAACCCCAACACCACAATAATTTAAAGTGTTCAATAATCACTTATTGTTCACTTGTAATTTATAATTATATCGGCTGATGCATTTCGATGGTGACGCCATCATCGTCAGAGCCTTTCTCTAACATGTATAAATTGCTTATATATGTTAGTATTGATATGAAATTTTTTTTAGAAAATAAAGTTTGTAATATTATAAAATTATCATTTTCATAACTTTTTCCTTATTTTTCTCGGCTTTATCTATTGTATTAAATTTAGTATTTTCCATACAAATAGGAAATACTTTTATTAAAAAAAAAACATTTTTTTCAATTTATATCTATTTAGTCGAAAATATATTTATATATACGAATATATATGTATCAGAATCAGAAAAAAATTATTTTGTCTAATAATTACATGAAGTTTTCATGATATTTTCTGGGTTAGTGAGGCTGCCTATCTTATGATAATGTGCCTATGGTTGAGTATTATTTTAGATATGTGTTAGTAGGATTTTGTAACAATACAGGAAAAATTTCAAAAAACCTGTTTTATGTGTATTTTTTGACTATATATGTATATATATATATATATATATATATATATATATATATGTATATATATATATATATATATATACACACGAGGGTCGTGTGATAAGTATGGTAAAAAAATAAGAAAAACTAAATTGAAAAATGTAATTAAATTAAACAATAAATAAATTTACCATACTTATCAAATGACCCTCGTATATATATATATATATATATATATATATATATATATATATATACATACAAACACACACACACACTTATATATATATATATAACAGTTGTGTTTATAATAAACGATTTTACTTTTTTATTATTGCAAAGTTTTTTCAATAAAATTTATATCTATATTCTATTTATATTTCATAATAAAAACTTTTGGAGAGTACAATATAGTGTTGATTTATTATTGCATACCGAAAAAAGTTACGAATTACAAAATAATAATGATGTCTATAGGAAAAATATAAGAACATATAATAACGGTTAATAAAAAAGAATAATTATTAATTTGTTTTTAGCATTAAATTGC
>CP092089.1:36120125-36480125 GCA_029203775.1 Neoneuromus ignobilis | reverse complement strand
CAACTCACTGTCAATACATCTGTGGCCATATTTTTTATGTCAACTAAAAAAAAATTATTCTATGCAACCTACTTGAACGCAACCTTATTTCTGAACGTGCTAATCGATGTGACATTAGTCGAATTTCATTATATAATTTGTGATTAAATTCAGTTAGGTGGATTGTTAAGACAAATTTATTTTTCTAAAAATTGTATGTTGAATTTTTATTTGCTAAATGGCTGCACGTAGAGTTACTCAGAGTTCCATTAATTGGACGGCACTCTCGGAAAGAGTTCCAGCTAACCAAAAGAATAGTTTTATAGCATTTAAAAACAAATCTGATGGCTATTTGAGAAGGTAACATAGGACCATATTTATACTTTTATCATTACGAAATTTATAAAAAAAGATTGTATAAGCGTTATTAATTAAAATTTACCTATGATTATTGCATACATTTTTTAATAGTAAAACATTTTTTTACGTAAATTTTATTTCATATTAATTTTGTATTTTTAGTTTAGTATGTAAGTTTACATTTATGAAAATTGATTTTAGTAATTTTATGTACTAAAATATTTATTTCAAATTTAGATTTTTAATTTTATAAAATATTTTTTCTATATTTAGTTGACGTAGTATTTGATTTATGTAATTCACGAGTTTTAAGGTAAAGACTAAATTAGAATGTACAATAAAATTTATTTTTAAAAAGATAATATAATTAATAGCAGTGAGGCTTATATTAATAAGCATTCTTTTTACAGTAGAAAATGTTTTTCTTTGGTTAAAGTTTTTATGAACATAACCTAGATCTTAAAAAAGTTGGATGTTTATTAATATGTATTATTTAACATATCATTTGCTAAGTATCAAGTCTCACTTCACAAATTTTAAAATTTCCAAAAGATAACTTTTAAATTGGCAAAGTTTTGAAATATATGTAAATTCAATTTTTAGAATGATTGTAAATCCTGAACAACCACCAAAACTGGATTGGACTAAATATAAACAAAGTATTGCAGTTGTTGGTATGGTTGATAATTTCCAAAAGTCCTATGAAGCTTTAAAAATTCCTTATCCAGAAAATAAATGGAATTCGTTAATTGATACTCAGGCAAAAGATGTTCAAGTAGAAATTGAAAATTTCAAAAAAGCATCCGAGGGCAGAATTGCTCAGTAAGTAGTAATTAAAACACATTTGTATGTAGAGAATGTAATAAAAAAAATACATTTTAGATATCAAAACGAGATTGGAAAAATAAAAGCATTAGTGCCATATGAACAGATGACAATGGAAGAGTTTTGTGATGCCCATCCAGATAAGTCAATTGATGCTCTTAATAATCCAACATTTTGGCCTCATACTCCTGAGGAACAGTTAGATTATAAACCAACCGAACCTCATTTGCAGGCAAAAGCAGAACACTAAGTTGATAGTGTTCCATTAGCAGAAATTCGTAAAACGTAGATTATTCATAAATTATTCAAACCTGTTGTGTACCACCATCTGATGAAAATGTTATAGGATGCAAATAAATTTTTGTGAACCATTATTGTTTTCTTTTTTTTGTATTTCATGTTTCCATGTTTTAGAATTTATACATTTTTTAAAATACCAAAGTGAATGTGTTTTACATATATTTTTCTTTGAGAAAAGAAATTAACAGGACTCTGATTTATTACTATTTTTTATTTTCTAGAAATTGGAATGAAGTGTTAATTTTTTAAATAAACTATATTTCATTATATATATATATAATTTTAAAGTTTGTTATTTGCAATATACATATATTATTTATGAACATTTAGACTTCCAAAATAGTTTTTTATAGTTTAATGCAATATTAGACTATAAAAAAATTGTCAAAATATACAAAATTTAAAAAATTATGAAATAAAATTGAAATTTAAACAAACATCAAATATTGTCTATTACCACAGTATAATTTAATTTTAATTTAGAATTTAAAAATAACATTACAGAATTTATCAGACACACAATTAATAGTTAAGAGTAATAACATTTTCATAACTGTAAAAACATATTTCTAGAAAAACTTAAAGGAAAAATCTACTTTTTTCTAAAATAATTTTGAAAACATTTCAAAGAATTTTTTAAAAAAAACTTTATTTTTGATAACATACATTTTAAAGTAATTTAGAAGTCATCGTTGAAAAATTGTGAGTAAGGATACTTACTTGCAAAGCATTTAAAGGCAATGATATAATTAGATAAAAAAATATATGAAAGTTGAAATGTCATTTCAAATATAGATTATAACTAATAACAAAATTAATAAAAGTTCTTATGATTGAAAAGATCACACTTCTGGGATCCTTATATTTTCTTATGTTTACTATTACTGCAAAACGGTTTTACATGTTTTTTTTATTTAAATTTTGCACAAATATTCATAATTAATTTTCATTAAATGTTATAGATTTTAATACAATCATTCTTACTATATTTTTCCATTTTAATATTAACTTCTTAGAATAAATATTAGGAAATAATGTAAAGTATTAAAATATTTGCTCTATCAGAACATATTACATTATAAGAAAGTGAATTTTTATTCAAACAAATTGTCAAATGAATATTTTTTTTATAATTTTCAAGAATAAATTAATTAATACATATAGATGTTTTCAGAGTTCCTATTTAAAAAAAAATATTTATTTTTTCCACCTTTGTAGATATTAATATCTATAGAATATTTTTATCATATCTAAAACAAAGCAATACATTTTACATTTCAGTTTTCATAAAACATATAAAAAATAATGAACTAAATAAACATTTCTTAACAAACAAATATACTATCTACATTTGAAAAATAAGAATCTAATATTTTCCAAATGTATGTGACTTCAAACTTGATTTAAATATTTTGAAATTTTAACCTCAATTCAAATACCAAAACACCAACGATTAGAATTGTTTATAATCTTTGGATAAAAGATCGTACATTAAAATATGTTTAAATATTTTATATTAGATTATTACTCTTTATATATAAAATACAAAAGTAATAGAACATATAAATATTTTTATGAAGAACATTTTTACAAAAATCATTCATCGGAATATTTACGAACAGAATAAGAACTACTTTTCAGAACTTGAATCTATAGTTTTTGTTGACATATACATTAATCAAAATATGTTACTTGTATTAACCTTAATTGTACTTTAATTTGTAATTAATTTAAATAAGAAGTGTTGTTGCCATAAATTTACAGATTATAATGTGTCTAAGTGAAACTACAATTTTAAGTAACGATTATTTTCATATTATTTTAACCTCATTAATATAAATGTTATTTAAAATTTCTGTATTAACAATAATTTTATTATAAAATGTTAAACAAAAATAAATTAAAAATATCAAAAAGGAACGTAATTTCACTTGAAGAAAAAGTACAAATATTAGATCGTCTAAAAAACGGTGAAAGTTCTTCAGCTCTTGCTAAAATTTTAAATTTGAATGAGGCAACCATTCGAACGATACGAAAAAATGAAGATAAAATACGAATGAGTGTTTTAGCCGGTTCTTCTATTAGTGCAAAAAAGTCTTCTCATATACGACCCTTAATAATGGAAGCAATGGAAAAATCATTGATGATTTGGATAGAAGATGGTATCAGTAAGCAAATACCTTTGAATAGTACTATGATTAAACAAAAAGCATTAAATATTTATAAAAATTTAAAAAAAACTGAGCACTCATCTCTTGACTCTCAGTCATCTAACCATGTATTTTCTGCTAGTAAAGGATGGTTTCAAAAATTTAAAAGACGTTTTTCATTACATAAAATAAAAAATCAAGAAGAAACAGAAATGAATGATATCGAAAAAAATACTGAGGAAGAATATACAATAAGTACCTGGAAACATATGTGGCCAGAAGTGATTCTGCAAGAAAATGTCATAACATCTGTAAAGAATGAATGTGACCATTTTCTTCATGAATCATTTCCAGATGAAGATATAAAAAAAGAAGAAGATATAAAAAAGGAAGAAAATATAAAAAAAGAAGAATTAATTCAAATATCCAATGACTGGACTTCAAGTGTAGAAAATGACAGAGATATAGAAAGTGGTTCCAGTGAATTAATTTCAAATTTTACATTAAAGACTATAAAAGAAGGGTTAGATTTAGCTAACAAGTTAAAATGTTATTTTATAGATAAGGATCCTTCAATAAAAAGAAGAGACAAGTTTAGTAGAGAATTACAAAAATGTTTATCTCCTTATCAGGAAATTTATGAACATTTGCATAGTAAGAGAAAGCGATCTAATAACACAAAGTTTTCAGAAAATATTATAATTAGAAATATTGATGTAGATTTAAGTTACAATTGTTTAAAAAAGAAAAAAAATATAATAAATAAAGAAATAGTGTCAAAAAGTAAGGGTACAATCTAATATTTTATTTTTAAATGTATTTATTTTTATACTTATATAGAAGGTCATCCAAATGTGACTAGATTTGTGTTTTATTAAAAAGAAACTATACATATGTTTCTTTTTAATAAAACACAAATCTAGGCGTCACATTGGATGATCCTTTATTTCAAATAAAATTGAATTCAATTTTTTTTTATAATATGAAATCTATTAAATATTCATTTGTAAGAAATAAAATTCAGGCATATTACAAGTATTAATTGAATTAAATATGAAAAATGCACAGTATATATATATATATATATATATATATATATATATATATATATATATATATATATATATATATACATATACATATAAAGAGTACTAAAAATTTAAGACAGAAAATAAGTTTATTTTCTGCATCTTTGAATGTACAAAGATAAATTAAGTCACATTGAAATTTTTATATTGACTATTGAAATTATAGGTTTTTAAAATGTATTCTGAATTAAAAAGTAAACACAGTATCTAAGAAAGACTTATTTAAAATAATAATGTAAATGAAAAATCTTGATATAACACCTTAAAACATTTTTATTTGATGAATTTCTCAACAAAAAACATTTAGTGATTAACAAAGTAGTTTAAAAATTTTCAGAACAAGTTCAAATACTTTGGCACTGTCTTTTTATTTTACTAACTTTACAAGTAAATTTGCTTGAGTTTAACTTGAGCAGTAAGTTAACAATAAAAGTATTAATATAAATATTAATTTTATCTTATAGTAAAGTATATACAAGTACATTCAATAATCAGTACATGTAATATTTTTATTACCAAATATATATGGATCAAGTATAATGTTTTTTATTTTGAAAAATCTTAAGATTGATATAAATCAATAATACTTCAAGTAAACAGTTAAATGTATATGAACACACAATTATATTTCTGTAACTTTTATGGAAAATTTCTTTGTATTAGAAAAAGTACAATACATTGATTATTTTCTAAATGTCAGTAAAGTTATTTATTTAAATAACATAATTAATACTATTACAATTTCATACTTTTTGGAATATTAACATTTTATTTATTGACTACATAAATCAATGTATCTGTAAATTTTATACTTTTTTTATTTTTATTGCCAAACTTAAATTATTTCAACATGTATATAAATTATTAAAAATGTATGATACATTAACAAATTATTAGATGTTGCTTTCATAGAGTATCAATATAAATATGAGAATTATTACTTTTTAAATACTTTTATTAATTATAATATGTTCGAAATTATCCAAAGAAATTATTCATGTATCTAATTTGTTCTTTATTAATTAGTTAAATTTACAGAATTAAGTTTTATTAAAAAAATATTAATAGTTATCATCTACTAATTATTAGCAATATTTGAGTTTTGATTAAAATGCATTGTATTATCTTAAAAAAATTAAATTAAATTATAACTATATATATATGTGTATATATATATATATATATATATATATATATATATATATATATATATATATATATATATGTATATATAATAAATTATAAAAATATATAAATAAAATCAAATGACATATTAGAAAAGGTTATTGAATATTTATGTTTAATAAATAGAATTTATTATGTACAACTTAATGTTCCATTAACATTATTTTGAAATTAATAATTATTTAGCTACTAATTTGTTATTTGAAAATATAATGAATTATAAGTGTTCAATACGTATAATGAGGTAAACTATCTTTTGAAGAACTACATAAATATTTTTTTGTAGCAAATATCTATTGTGTACATTATGTTTATAGTATATAATAATATTGTAAGTCTTTTACAATGTATTATTTTTATTTAAACATTTAGAAACTATAATGAACAATTGATCTATTCTATTCACAGGCATATTTATTATTTTGTACACTAAATTAGACATGGAAATTTATTTATTTATATATATGTATATATATATAAATATATATATATATATATATATATATATATATATATATATATATATATATATATATATATATATATATATATATATATATATATATATATATATATATATATATATATATATATATATATATATATATATAGGTATATATAAGTTAAAATAGAAATACAAATATTATATTATCTTATCTTTTTTTTTGTAAGTATGAAGTTTCACTTCATTATATCATAAGGCAAATAATAAAAAATAAAAGTGTTTTTACATTTAAAATGTAATAATATAATTAAAATGTTTATTTTTTTATGTACACCTATTATTATGAACTTCTTTTTGATTTTTAATCGTAATGTCATTCTCAAAACTGTTTGTTATAACTTGTTTCAATACTTGTACAATCTTTAGTTAGTTAATAACTACAAGCTATCTGTGACCACTATGAATTATTTAGTATAGAGTGGTCCTAATGAAACTGAAGGATAGTAAATGATAGTAAGTGAGTAAATGTATGTCTAAATCTTTTAGTTTTATTTGGGTCACTCTATAGCATAAGAAGTTATCTTAAGAGCAAGTGTATTAGAACTAGTTGAAATAAAGAACTCAATAAGTGACCTGATAATTAATAATCAAGAGGGAATTTATGAAATTTATAAATATATATATATATATATATATATATATATATATATATATATATATATATATGTCTTTCTAATAAAATGTTTCGTTTTTTAAAATTATATTACTCTAATTGGCAGTTTCAAATACTTTTTAGTAAGATTTTTTGTACATAATTGAATAGCTATTTAATAAATTTTGATACAAAAAAACACTTTTTGATGGGAAAAATGATGAATGAATAATCTTGTTTTTTATTTTTTTAATTTTTTTTGACAGCTTTGAATTTGAATTTTGATATAAATAAAATTTATTTTATATATAGCAAATTTTACTTATGAATTTTTATTTTTTGATTATATGTTTAAAATAGTATGCAAATAAGTATTTTCATCATATATAATTATTTTATAAATGTTTTCAAAACTAGTTATATAAAAATTTTATAGAGTATTTACTACATTGAGGTACCAATACTATGATTAGATTTAAGTTATTAATGAAGATTGATAAATGAGTGTTACTTATTTAAAAAATAAAATTTTAGTCTAAATAAAATAATAATCATATTACTGATTTAGTTTAATATACATATACATATATATATATATATATATATATATATATATATATATATATATATATATATATATATATATTTATATTGATATATCGAAGTTTTCACTATACAAATATTTTTTTAATATTTTGTTGATTGAGCGTATTTGATCAATAAGGGTCAATCTTTAGCTTAATTAATTTCAAAACTAAATTTTTTCTCATAATTAAATTCACAGTGTATGTTTTATTGATTTTGTTAATAGGGTATATCACTTGGAAAACAATTTTGTATTTTTAAAAATTGTGCCAGATACTATTCACGAAATGTATAAATAAATATATACTTATTAATATTACAAACCTATTTATTATTAGATAATGTTACTATATAATACTGTATTATGATTATGTATTGGTTTAGAAGCTGCTATTTGTTCTAATGTAATTAAATATTATTTTTCCGTTTAGCTTAATAATAATAATAATAATTTGGGAATCATAAAATAGAAAATTAAGAAATTTAATTATATTTATGTATCAAACGACTATGCCCTTTTGTAAGACTAATAAACCTAAAGTCTAAATTCAAACATCATGAAGTATTAGATCTTAATAGCTAATGGCGTTTATCGTATTTTTTAAAAAATACGCTTAGTATTTCACCTTTATATGAAATAATTATAAAAATGAAAAGATTGTCTTGTATCATTTTTTATGATTTTCATATATATATATATATATATATATATATATATATATATATATATATATATATATATATATATATTACATTAAAAGAAATTTTGAAGACAAAAAATTAGATTTGAGGCATCTACAGAACTAAATTACTGAAGCTTAAATTTAAACATACTGATTTACTAAAGCTAAAAAACATTTAAAAACAATCAATAGACACTTTAATGAAATAATTCTATATAATCGTCTATATTACAATAACACATTTCAAAGGTAAATGAGGAAAAAGAAGCTTTACCGGTGAAATCTATGTTTGTTTGTTCTTTTTTACTTAAATAACATGTATTAAATGTATATTTGAAAAAATTACAATCCAAATAAATCCATTTATATTATAAAATCTACAACAATTAACTGGCTTAAATTTGATCTCTTTTTGTAACGGTAAAAATATATTTATTTTATGATTTCCGAGATTTTGGGGACATATGTATATGAGCAAGTACAGTATTGAAATATGTTATTCATTTTTTTTTTAAAATATGTTGGCTTAAGTCTTCACAGTTCATCGATTTAATTGTAAAAATTAAGATATAATGTATTGTTATGAATAATATTTCCAATTTAATATTGATTCTTGAGAATTTCATTCTTTAAATTGAACAGAAAATTGATTTTTATGTAGAAAATAAGACGTATAACAATTATAGTTATGAACTTTTAATGAGGTAATAATTTGGCGGCCGTTGTTTGGATGGACTTTTTAACAGATTTGGTGTGATCTGGATTAAATTTAACGAAAATTTTATACATTAATAGTTATTTTTATAATACAGTTAAAGTTGTCTGGACAAAATAGATGGTTTTACTCGTTCTTGTATTTACATTTCCTCCACTAGCATTTAGTGATTTTGTATCAAATTGTATTTATTTCAAATTTGAGTATAATGAAGATTATAATTTTTACAATAATTATCAAAAGTTATTTTTTTACATCCATAGATTTGAGTATACTATATTAAACGGTTTCATGGAATTATTTAGAAATATATTGTTTTTGCTTTAAATATTAAGAGTTAGTCGTAGTGAGTTTAAAAAAAAATATTGCTCAATTTTTATTTATCGGACTTAAAACATTTCATGTTAATGAGCTCAAAAGCAAAACCATTTTCAATTGATTTAGTTCTCCAGACTGAATTTGTTAAAAAGTTCGCTAGTGCGAGGTCGCTATTATTACTTCATTATCGTAATTATATAACAAGTTATTGAACGTTCTATTTAATTTTATTATTACAAGTTATTATCCTTTATTTATCTTTATCGAAACAATCTTTTTTCTGTACAATGAACAGAGCGTCATTTAAATAATAATACGACTGCCTTAAATCACCTTCACATAAGTAAGGTACTCTACTCCATTTGATTAATTCAAGTCCTAGAGGTATTAAAACATTTCTCCAGAAACGAAATACTTGCGTTTCGAACGTGTCTCCGTATACGTCGAGATATTCATGCGGTTTATGATCTTTTGTGCCGGACTCCACGTACGGTGAAAATGGCAGTACGAGCGCGATGAGCAATTTCCCGTTTGGCTTAAGTGAATTCTTAATGTTTTTTAATATTTCCATTGGACGGTCGCATCGATCGAGAAGATTTAAACATGTTATCATGTCGTATTGCTTGTTTTCGTGCCATGTGTCGATATCTAATAACCTAAAAAACATTAAATGGCATCATTGAAAGTGTTCTCTAAACATGATATTGTTTAAAATTAAATTGTTATCGAGACATTTAGATTTTTCTTAAAGGTCGTTTTATAAAAAAAACCGTACCGACTTTGTTATGTGATGCTTTTACGTAATAATATATGTAACTAATAACTATAACTAATAACTATTGAATAGAATTCTCTGTACTTAATTGATCCTATGCCATAAAATATTTACAAATATTTGGTCTACCGAAAAGTTCTATCCGTTTTTTAACCAAAAAAATACATTTTTGTATTGTTTATTAACATTAATTAAAAATGTGAATTCAATTAATTTAACAAGTTTTTTCTACCCCAATAAAGCTTTTGAATTCCTCTCCGATAAAATGATTCATCCTTGGAAGCTAACAATTAATTCAGTGTTTTTTTTTACATCTCAATTTTTCTTAAATTCTTTTAAAAATTTTAAAAATTTAAATTTTTTCGTGTAGCTAAAAATAAATGGTGATCGGAAGGTGCTATATCTGAAGTATATACTGGATGACTTAAAATCTTCCAACCAAGTTTTGTTATTTTTTTGGTTGTTAAAAAAATGTGGTCTTGCGTTGTCATTACGTTTTTCACACTTTAATTGGTTAAGATGTTGAAGAGGCGAGTTGTCTAGTTTTGCAGTATGCTCTTTTCTTCACTACATTTTCATATGTAATCTACTTTTTATCTCTAGTTAAGAGGTGTTCCAAAATGGTTCATTTTTATTGTTTAAAAATGAAAGATTTTTAGAAAATTGATTAAAATAATTTTATCGAAAGATAACTCGTTGATTGCATTGTGTATTACAAATACAAAAAATAAATGTATAAAGTATAAATTTAGAAAAATGTTCCATGTTATCAGAGGAATTTTGATATTTATGCGATAATTTTTTTTTCTAATACTATGAAGTTTATAAAATTATTTAAGGTGTACTATCTTTTAAAAAACATTTTTCTTTACTTTTGTACTTCCAATTAAGTAAGAAAAATGATGTCATGCTAAAAACAGGTAACGAAAAGTACATTAAAAAGTGTTAATTTTTTGTCATTACTTTTTTTAAAAAAGCAATATCTAAAAAGTACAACAAGGATGATTTAAATTATATTCTTAATAATATATATTTTTTACACTGTCACAACGACCTATTACAATTATACATTAGTTCCTCGATACACACCTGGTCGCATCAATGAAAATTACTTCTAGTTACAATCTTATGTAAACTTTAATATCCTTAATATGTTAATTTAATCAATTTAAATTACGAAGTTGAAGCAATCAAGATAATTGATCAATCTAATCAAAGACTACCGCTTTTTGAAACCATCACGATTATAAATATTTTTTACAGGGCGATTTGGTTTTATGTATTAATATGTAATGAACTATGTTGTTCTTTATTATCCTCCCCAACGTCAGTGATATTTAAAATGTCAATAGTATTTTACAGGTTTTTCACTTATAATAATGAAATGATGAACTTATATTTTCAGCATCATTTATTGTCAAGAACTTTTAATAAATTTACAGATTTTTTTATCACATGAATATGTGATTATTAAATGGATTAAGTACCACTAAGTATTTTTGATATTTGTAACGAAATTTGGTTATATTTTAAGGTATATTTTGAAAAGTTTGATATATCAGATATTTAACCCATTGAAATCATATTATTTTAATAAGAAGTCTTACTTTTACACAAATAAAAATCACTCAATTCTGCAGTACAAGGTTTTATAAAAGTGTTCAATAATTTAATGTTTACTGTATTTTCTGACGTATAATTTTATAGTAATTTACATTATTAATAACGTTTCAAATGAATAATGACGAAAACCGTATTTCAATCGCCTTTTCTCTAGTGCGATATGGTTATTTTACAAAATATACAGTGATATGGATCTTTAATGATAACATTAAAAAAAATCAGAGTATATATTATAGTACAAATCAAACTGTCATAATATTAAGAAATTTAAAAATTATAATATTTTGGTTTTTGCACATTTTATTTTTTAACAGATAATTTTTAATAATAGATAGCAAGTTAAATTTTTAAAATTAATATGTTGCAGTATCAAACCGAATAGTGAAATAAATTCTTATTTTTTGTTTGAAACTAAGTTAAGTTTTATATAAATTCATCATTAACTCACACTAACATTTTACAAAACAGTTTATTCATCGTTCAATTTTTCGTTAATACCGATTTTGATATTCGTACATCATTAGAACATAATATTACAAAGTCTAAATTTCTTTTGATAAAATCTTCTTTATATATGTAATGATTTATTTCTAAATGTCAGTTCAATTTATTTCTAATCTTTGATTTTCTTTTCTTTATATATATATAAATTCTAAAGAGACGTTTTTAAAAATGAGAACAATATGTTTTGTCATACATATGAATATGTAACATTTTGTACATAAAACTATTTCAATGGTTAAAATAAAAAATATATAATTATTTTTATTTATATTTTTTTATAAATACTGATATCACTGGACGATATTGATGCAAATATTTAAAATTCGTAATTTGTGTTGCAAACATGTTATCACTGTCTCAAACTTTATGTGCTTAGAGATAAGTAGTTATTGAATTTCGCTCAATGTTAAATTTGTTAATAAATTGTTAACATTTACTAATTTAATCAGTAGTTCAAATAAACTTAGGAAGTATAGATATAAATTAAAATCATTTTATGAAAAATTCTACTAATTTTTGATACATACAGGCATAAATATGTACACACACACACACACACACACACACACACACACACATATATATATATATATATATATATATATATATATATATATACACTATGACTATATTTTATTTATTTAAAATATAAATACATTTTTAAAGAAAACGTACGAAAGAAAAACACCAGTTATTTTATTTATTATACTTTAATTAGCGAAGGATGATAATAAAATAAGCATTCTTCGTCTTGTCAGTACACGACAACTTTACAATCATTTGGGAATACACAGGCACACATACACACAATGTAATCTAAATTATCCCTTAAATCGATACCATTAAACGTGTTAAGGGGTATCCAATCTTCTTAAGTAGTAACAAATTGCCTATAGTATCATAAAATTAAGTTGTTTTAAGGAAATTGCTTACGCGAATTAACACGTGAACGCACATAATGAAAACTTTGTATGCATGTCTGAAAAAATACAGTACAGTATTGAGTTCTTTGATTAATAGTAATATTTTTTTTTGTTCTTTTAATAATTATTTAAGTTTTGTGAGTTTCTAGTATTTGTTATATCTTAATTTAATAGGTTTGTGTATATAGTATAGACTCGATAATTTCAAATTAATTAAAAACGAACTGAATTGAAATTATTAAATTTAGTGCAATTATCAAACACATCAAGTTAATATTCAAGAAATCGTAAAAATATTAATATATACATCCTTAAATTGACATTCGCAACTATACTTTAGAGTTTTTATTGAGAATACTGTTTTGTTCAACATAGTATTATATTTTTGTATACTTTTTAAAGTAAAACTTATAGACAGTTTTTTTAATTAAATGTTTTGAATTGTAATCTTGAATTTGATTTTCGGTTTTTCATAAATTATTTTTTGCATTTTCGCATATAGAACTACAATTTTATTTCTTAAATATATTTTATCCTAAAAAATATTGAGAAATATTTTTGATTAAAAAATTTGTTCTAAATAAATCTATTTCAGTATTTTGAATTACTATTTATTAATATAAATAATTATAACTATAAAAGAAATTACTGTAATTTTTTGTAATTATGGATTCATAGAAGTAACAGTTGTTCCAATTACAGATTTAATATTGTATTAATGATTCTTTATAATTGTTTTTTAATTTATATATATATATATATATATATATATATATATATGTATATTGTATTATTTAAAAATATTCTTACGTAAATCCCAATTTTTGAAGAATCTTCTTCATTGGATAAGAAACCTCAGTGGCGAACGTTTGACTAAAAAGAGGTGCGATTCTTGCAGTTGTCGCTCCATCACCGGCTCCTAAATCCAATAAAGTACTATTTTCTAATATCCAAGACGAATTCCAGTCTGTTAATATTTCAAATTGTTCTTTTGATATTACAAACATGGATCCACGGCCCAGTAATCTGACAACAAAAAATATATTTATTAAATAAACAATTTAGAGAAAAAATATTGTCACGATTTATTTGTAAGATAAACATAAAGAATGTAACAACAAAAATAATCATAAAAATTTAATTTTACCTAAAAAAAAAAATATAATTCAGATTACAGTTTAGATAATTTTATTTATGTTTGTCCAATATTTCATACAATTCGATAAATAATTTAAGATTTCATCTGTTAATAATTAAAATACGTTTAATGTTTTCAATAATAAAATTGATTTCAAATAGAAATTTACTCTTATATACATATATATATATGTTTGGTATAGATTTTTTAAATATGTTGTTAGTAAAATATTAACAGAAATTACAAGAAAAATGAATAAACAGAAACAAAAAGACAATTATTTTGTGCTGTAATTTCTTTATTTTGAGTTAAAAATACTGTTAACATATCAAACAGATCGTTAAGAAAATTTCAAAATCATTAATAATATTTTTTCAAAAATAAAAGATGCTTAAAATTCATCAATTGTTCTAACTGAGGAGTCAATAAGGTACATCCGTATATCATTGCAAATGATTATTGCTTTTAATACTCGGAATTCAATAATGCATAAACAGAAAAGACGTACAAAGACTATGCATGTTTATAGCCAATAATTTGTATAAATCTCAGTCATATAAACATTTATTGGTTAAAATTATCATATTATTCTTATGACGTTAAATGTTTATTTATTCAATTGAAAATTTTTTAAATATATATATATATATATTGTATTGAAATATAAAGATAAGGCGTCGTTAAAATAAATAAACTCAAGAACATTTCATTTCTATTTTTATCATAAAATAATAATGGACAGATGCATAACATGCACCTAAAAGAGCGTTATGAAGGTTTTATGGTCTAGTTGTTTGTTGTATTTTTTTCTGTAAAAGTAAATCAGTATATCAAAAGCGTATTATTGTAGTTTTTTTACTTTGTTTTCAATTTTGTAGTTAAGCATAAATCTACTAAATAAGATTATGAACAAGAGAGAACTTTGGAAAAATTTTGGACAAAACATATCACTATACAAATCAAAAATTTCATTCTACTTGAAGAAAAAAATATTTAATGTATTATGTCTTTATATTCGATAGTGAAGCATGGGGTTTTAACAATAAAATAATTTAAATACTTTATATAACTCAGAAAGTACAGAGATGTGTATGCTAGAAGTCATAAGAAGAAAATTGAATGGATTTGAAAACAACACAGATATAAGAAGAAAAGTAGAGTGTGAAATGGAAATAGTCGAGTTGTACTGCAAAAATAAAAGTAAACTGAAGTATAATGGAATTTATAAACTGAAAACTAAGAAATATACATAGCAAAAGAGAGAGAAAGATAAACAGACGAGTGAAAATTGTTAGATTTTGTTGGAAATTTATAGAAAAGGGAAGTTATAGATCATTCCAATTGGGAGAAAGTTGAATGAGAAATTTATTTAATTATGAATCGAATGACGTTGAAAATGATTATATACATAAATACATTCATATATATATATATATATATTTATTATAATTTAATTTTTTTTTCAAGTGTACTATTTACATTTTTGCCATGATATTGAATCACCTTTATATATATTTTTATATATTGTAGACAGACAGGGGAAAAGTATTATTTATATAGTATATATATATATATATGGCAAATATATATATATATATATATATATATATATATATATATATATATATATATATATATATACGAGGGTCGTTTGATAAGTATGGTGAATTTATTTATTGTTTAATTTAATTAATTAATTGATTTGATTAAATTTTTCAATTTAGTTTTTCTTACTTTTTACCATACTTATCAAACGACCCTCGTATAAACATACACACACACACACACACATATATATATATATATATATACATACAATATATATGTGTGTATGTATCTTGACTTTTATTTGTGTGTTTATCTACATCAAGCTTAGACAAAAATCTGTATCAATCTTATGTTTGTAGTTTATTCATCTACATCCTGCAGTATTCAAAAATTAAAAGTGAACTCTTCAAATTTTTGAAATAATTTGTCATATTTCTGAATATTTGTTTTATATAGTTATTAAATTGAGATTAAATAAATAGGGCTTTTAATGACCATCAGTGTTATAAAGTTTCACGACATCATAAATTCGAATTACAATCATTGAAATTATCTTAAATATTTAAGATACAATCGTTTATGGGTTTTCTATTTTCTGTTAGATTTACAAGTAACTAAATCGTTAGTTTTGTACGAACGCACGAATAGACACTTATTCGATTCTCATATAACAGTGAACTCACAAACAAGTTGGGAAGATCCGTGTCGATTGTTGTACTTGGTCGACTACAATCGCCGTGCGCGCATGTTGAAATGAATGTAGACATCGTTAATTAACAACCACCCGGTGATTTGTTGAATTATTTTAATGGTTCTGGCTTTGCGAAAACCTACGATGCACATGTAATCGCACTATGGATGCTGCAGTCTGCATCGGCGTGTAACTTGTGAGAACGTATGTTTTGTGTCGGTATCAAACAGCGTTGTTTTTGAGGGTTATTCCATATTTGAAACGAACGGAATATTTTATTGAGACCATAGGTACTGAATGTAATTTCGTGCAAGAGATAAATTAACGTTCGGGAATATTTATACGGTCTGTGTTTTCAAAATCATGATTATATTTAGAAGTGGGTTCGTAACGTAAACAAAATTACCATCTATTATACTTATTGCTTTGTTGTGACAATATTTCATTATTTTATTTAATTTTGATACTATTTTTTTATATTATTAAAATAAATGAAATATTTAGATTATAATTAAATTGATTTTTTTTAGTATTCAATTAATTATAATAATTCTTATAATTATTCGATATGATTGCACTAAAAATATTTTTTATTTATCAAATGTATAATTAAAGATTATTAAAGTAGATTAATTAATCAAATTAATCATACATTTTAACAAATTAATTGTAAATAAGAATATAATTTTTTATTTGACATTGTGATTAATTCTTAAATAAATGAATAATACATTTAACATAAGATTTTATAAAAAAAATGTTTAATTATCAGTAACTGTTCATTTCAATCACTAATATGTACTTTAAACGGAAATAACTATTGCGTTCTGAAGAATAAGGCATAGATACTTAAGGGGGTATTCTAGTCTAGAATTTCGAAAAAATCGATTTATTTTTGCATATTTTCAAAGTTTAGACCTTTAAGAATATGTCCTTAAGAGGATTTTTCGAAATTTGAATTATTTTCGGAGTTATAGCTATTTTTGTGACGCGCCAACCAATCCGGTCTGGTCGGAACGAATCAACTTTAAACGCGTTTTTCTCGAAACTACTTTTTTCGACACGGTTGACATGATATCTCAAGTTCTAATGGACCGATTTATTTGAAATTTGGTACAGAGCTTCTCAATATAACAGTGATTGCTCCGGCCTAAGATTTTTTGAAAATTTTGTTTTTTACTATTTTTAAAAAATTCCGAAAGTTGAAAAAATAGGGCAAAAAATGACTGTATTTTCACACTGCCGCCATTTTGCGAATTTTTTTTTTAAATTTCCCTAGGCGGGGATACTACTACAACCTTATTTTTCAATAATTTCAAAAACTTTTTTATTTCCGATGACCGGAAGGGTTTGAACCACGTCAACCAGGAGACACCTTTTTTTTTCGAGCCCCCATTTTGTCAGCCTGTACCTTTTTCAATTTTGATTTTTTTGTTTTTAATAATACTTTTTTATACTCTTAAAATGTCAATAAATAACTGATAAAAAATGGATACTAAAAATATTTGTTGTTTTTTAGCGCCCGAAAAAACACCTAAAATTCGTGCGTCTAGACTAGAATACCCCCTTAAATGAATATTAGGAACTAATAATAACAGTCACTAAAACTTACAACTTTTAATCTCTTTCTAATCCAAAACAAGAAACACGGGTTTAGTAATTCTTCCCAGACACAGTGTAATAATCAAGTCAATATATATTATATACTCTAAATATACTACCCAGGGCCAAATCAGCTTTCCCCTAAAATGTGAACAATAAGTGATTATTAAAAAATATCAAATTTTATGGCCTTAGAATAATTTATGTATCTTAAAGAACAAATAACGTTTTAATAATAAAATTAATATTTGTAAATATATTTGAATAGGACATAAAATCTGTTGACAAATATTACAATTATACAATAAGATTTTAGTTTTATTACTTATCTTTTGAGTCAAGTAATAAAATAATTTATAGATATGTAAATATTTATTTATTTTTCATTTATTTGAACACGGTTTTAGGGTTGAAATTGGTTGCAGAAAAATATAGAGTTAAAAATTACCAATATTCACGTTAATTATAAGTGATATTCTTTTTAATCTATGATTAAAGTTTTAATTCAAGAGGGAAATGGTTTCAACATATATAAATTCAATTCGTTCTAACCACAAGGTTTTTGAATGACTGAAGACTATAAATAAAAATGTATACAAAGAATAAAATTAAAAACACACATACATATTATTAAATTAAAATTTTTAGTGATTTGTACTTGTTTATTATTGAAAATGCTCAATCACCTGGTCGTTTGTAACAGATTTTATTTATTGTGTCGCCACGCCGTGTCCCGATATCCCCGTCACTGGTCGATAACATAGCATTTAACTCCCCATTATGTGATGACTATGTTTTTAAGATATTACCATTTGGCACGCCATGTTGCCAAACCAGCGTAATCTCAACTCTAAATATTATTTAATTAAAGGCTAATATTAAATTATATCGATACATATTTATTATATCATGAATATTGATGGCAATTGCCTTCGGGCCGTAACAAATTTTATGTACGTAGTCGACAAAGCAGACGTGTACGCTTCTCTTTTTTCTGTTAAATGTGTATGGGTTTTTATTATAATTTAAGATGTACATCTAGGTTATGTGTATCTCGCATTCGATATTTCCATAATGTTTCAGGAATGCTTGTTTGCGTCATTTACATGTTCTTTATTTTCATTACCGTATGTTGTGTGTGTGTGTGTGTGTGTATGTAATATATATATATATATATATATATATATATATATATATATATATATATATATATAATATAACACACACACAATTTTTGTTCTTATAATAAAAACTGTACAAGACTCATCAAAGAAATAGTTTTTAGTATGAAAATAAAATTTATATTACGTTTCTATTTTTATTCGTTAAATTTATGTGAAATTCACAGGTACATTACTTATTTTGTATTTATTTTTGAAAATACACCATTATTTAAATATTTATTGATGTATAACCATTTCAAATTCGATAAATTCAAAATTAAATTCAAATTTGAATTTTTTAATATGCGATAATACAATTAAGTTCGACAGTAATCAGACTATCATTTTTTTTATGATCCGTGTAATTAGAGTTACAAAATATTACTATCATTATTTAAATATTTATTGATGTATAACCATTTCAAATTCGATAAATTCATCATCATTTGAATTTTTTAATATGCGATAATACAATTAAGTTTTACAGTAATTAGAGCACTTAACACAGTGGCAATCTATTTTAATAAAAGTTATTCGCTTATATCAACACAAGATTTAATAAAAATGTTTAGTAATTAATTACTGTTCAGTTTATTCATTGATACGTATTTGGAACACAGTGTCATCAGAGGATCGCATATGAATGATAATAACAGAATGACTATCGAAATGTACATCTGCGAAAAAAGAGAACAATAAGAAATTATTAAATTTTTTTAGAATTTCTTGTGGTGTTAAGATGAGAAATTGTATAAAAGTCATAATATATGCTCTGTGAGAATATAATAATTTTGATTTTTTTTTAATAATACTTTTAGTTTCAATTAATAATGTTATATGAATGTTCTGGTATTGTAATTAATTCAGATTTAACAAAGTTTCCTCTAGCATCACAAGTTATTATGAAAAAAATCTTCAATAATCCATTTATTTTTCCTGCATGTATGTTATACATATTCTTGTTAGATTTTTATACTTGGGGTAGTTGTATTGTATTCTATCTTCTTATTTTCTTTTATTTATAATAAGAACGATTACGGGTTATAATATGGCAGTAAAAGAAAAACTTTACTTGTCTTTATTGTAATTATTAGTTGAGTACTATAACAGTATATGTAATATATATATATATATATATATATATATATATATATATATATATATATATATATATATATATAAAATCAAAAAATATAATTAAAAGTTATTTCGTTTTAAATAAATATTTCAAAGTGTGCACTTCAAATAAAATTAATGATTAATTCAAAGTGCAAAAAAAGAATAAAATTAATGATTTCAGTTTATAAATTAAAATCATTTTCGAACTAACAAGGCACAAGTTCAAAAAATACCATATACTTTTTTGATAGAAAGAATAATCATATACAAGAATTTAATAATAAAATTATAAAAAAATGCTTAATTTACGATTAATCTTTAATGGAGTTACTTTTTAGAATTATTTTCATTATTTTAATCTAAGTTAATATCTATTTTTTAAAAAATTGGAATAGTTAACTCTTTACAAATAAACCTATTTGTTTAATTATGAATCCTTTTATGAGTATTTGTTATTTTTATTTTTTTGATCATTGTCTTGTATTTTAAGTTGTTTATGTAGATTTTTGTCTTCTGCAGCAGAAGTCAGTCAGAATACAGTAAAGCAATTCTAATTATCTATTATTTTTTTAATTAATTCTGATTTATATTTTGGTATTTTTTAATGAATGATGATGACAGAAGTTACAGCGAACTTCGTAGAATGTTAGTTATTATTTTAGAATATTAGACATTTTTTTTCAAGTTTTTGTAATAAAGTAGAATAAAATATTGTAAAAGAAAAATGTTAAGAAAATTTTGTTTGATATATTATTAATTTTGTAAATAATATATTTTTTTGTTTTGAAATAATATATACTCTTTTTTATTTCAATATATATATATATATATATATATATATATATATATATATATATATATATATATGTATGTATGTGTGTGTGTATGTGTGTAATATAAAAGCACTTAAATAAATTATGTATATTTGTATATAAAAATTAAAACCATTATTAAAATTGAAATTTCGGAATAGATAATTTTTTTATGATAATTTTTATTGTCTTGAAAATTAAGTTGAACTATTAATAAGCATATAATTAAATTATGTGAATCATTATTAAATATAGCAATATTGGAATATTAATATGAATGCCTCGAGGATATACACTTTTTCGATGTAATGAACCGTTCAAGGACAGATAACCCATTTACTAGTCAACTGGAAGAGACGAATATTTCAAATTTCATACGAACAGAGCATTTTCAAAGCAAGTACTGACGCATACATTCATGTACGTAATTGTTTACAAATACATATATATATATATATATATATATATATTATAACGAAATTGTATGATTTTAAAATTTTACACAATTCATTCCAGAAAATTGAAATAATGAATGTTAAAGTTATTTAATTTTTGAATAAAACATTTTATAACGAATGTATTTATAGTCAATTAATTATTCTTTATTATCCATGTAGAATATTGAAAATTTAATATTTTTTTAGTTGTCGTTTAAAATTTCAATACTATGTAATAACTTTATTAAATAAAGAAAATTCTTCTTATAATATTAAAATAAAATTCAGGTTATATACGTATATTACTTTTACCATAATACACCTGCTTAAGATAAATCAATTTGCTGTCAGAGGTTTCTTCTTGAATAAAGCTATAAAGTGATAAATACTTTGCTTTAGTATCTTACTGAATCTAAGGAATGGTTTCAATATTAACACTGCAATACATTTCAAATTTTTATGTTTCTATTGAAAATAGAAACAATTATCTACATTTATGTTTTTATAAAATATGCGATTTTTAATACATATAGAGAAAATTTAAATAGAAATTAAAATGAACTAATATAATAGATGTTAGGTTTGCTTTATTCGATTTGTTGACTATATAGCTATTGTACTTGATTCAAAGAAAAAATGAACTAAATGTTAAGAATATAACAGCTACATTTTAGGAATGTAAATTAAAAAATAATATAAATAAAACAAAAATCCTCATTATTAATAAATTTAATGATAAGTATATATAGATGAAAAGTTGAAAAATATTGTTATACTTTAGTAGCTATTAACAGTTAAGTGATTTTTTTTCTCTCTCATCCCTCAACTTTTATACAAATATATATATATATATATATATATATATATATATATACGAGGATCGTTTGATAAGTATGGTAAATTTATTTATTGCTTAATTTAATTAAATTTTTCAATTTAGTTTTTCTTACTTTTTTACAATACTTATCAAACGACCCTCGTATATATATTATATATAAATATATATCAAGAGAGAAAGAAGTGTGTTATAAAGTTGTAATGGTTTCTGTTGTTCGAATGGAAATAATAATTATGTACGAAAGTACATGATTAATTTATTAAAAAGGGTTAATTAATGGTAGATATTTTTTGCAACATAAATACGTAATATACATATGTATTGCTAATAGTAGTACATTAAATATGTACATTAAATATATTAATAAAGTTTAGCAGGAAGCGGATATTAGCATATTTAATACATTTTGTTAACACATAATTAGTACGTTCTCCGACATTTCAACCGAACTGTTTTTAGAATACTTAATTAACGCGTAAGTCCTCTGACTAGAATATATGATTTTTTTATAGAACTAAATGCATGAACAATGTATAATTTATTAATAATCATTTCATTAAAAATATTTTTATTCTAGAATATATTTATATTTTATGATATATTAGATTTATTTATCATCTATTTCAGTTATTTCAGCGTATTGTTGATTTAAATACATAAACTGTACGAAATTGTCGATTTTATACACAAATATATATTAGACATCAATTTTATGAAATATACTATTTATGTATTAGTACCGTGTTAACATTTTTGTGTTCAATAAATTAGTACTTTAGAGTGAATGACGAGAATTAAACATGTTTTTATTGATAAAATAGAAAATTAATATAACATGAAATTGAAAAAACCTTCTAAACAAACTTTTCGATAAGCAAAATAAACTTAAGAAGTATTTAAGGTTCAATGTATATGTATATAAATGACACAAAAAAGAAATGGATAATGAATATTTAGACTAAGCTTCTGTATCATAAATAACGGGTGAAAATATAAATGAGCATTTATGAAGACACGATGCTATGTTAGACGAATGACAATGAAAAATATTAATTCCTTTGATATTATACAGAGATTTATAAGATCATATTTAGCTTATCAATTTAAATGAAATTTTTAGTTAGCAAACGTAAAAGATTTGAAATTGTAATAATGTCGCGTTTTTAAGATTGTTATAGTTTTCCAAATGTGCATAAGTGAGAAATGATTAACAAATGATTATATGAATTTTTTACAATTTCAAAAATGATTCTTTCGTTAAAAAAGTGAATTAGCTAGAGTTAAATCAACTGTGTAAGAATTAAGAAATTGTCAAAATTGGATTTAAACAGCCTTTTTTAAAATAAAGAATATATGATTTTATAAATTAATGCTGGAAAGAAATTAAATCATATTTTATTTATAGTGATAAACAAGTTATTTAATATAAATTTTTGGATCAAACAATTAATTTTTCAAATCGATTTATTAATATGTAAATGTTAATAAAAATACAAGACTACTGTCTGTAGTTTTTAAATAAAAATGATTGTGTTATAATGAGTTTTATTATAATTTCTCCTTTCTTAAAAATAACTAATAAAATTTGAAAAAAATATTTTTTTTTTAAAAAAAAGAACAATATAATCTATTTTATAATCGAACGTAAACGTTCTTTGCATTTTATTTAATATGTTAAAAGTAATTTCACTTAGTTATTCAGTGTAAAAAATGTATAATATATAAACGAACTAGATATACAGTGATGGCAATCATCTATTAACTAATCTATTTACGTGAAATATTCTTGGAGATAGAGATATTTTCTAGGCGTCCGATGAATAATTCAGATAAGTGGAATAAATTAGCGCCCGTAAACTTAATACGCGTATAAGTCAAACGCAGGTACTGATAAGAAGAATCGATCTAAGGCTATGCTTTTATTGCATTAGCGAAGCTAATGTCCAACAATAATACGAATATCCGAAACGTTAACTCGAACGTAAATTTCGGAACGAAATAATAACAGAAATCGACATATTTCTGAACGTATAATAAATTACACGGAATTAAATATCGTTTCCGAACCAGCACGATCGAATATTTTACCACAACAAAATTAAAATCAAGGCAAATATTATCCCTCGCTGAGTATCGACGTTTTTTTTCTCAGTTCTTTTTCTTCGGAATTTTTTTTAATAACGCCGCGGCACACCCTACCACTGCGGCAACCCCAATCAAAACATCAATTATTAAAAGCTCAATTAATAAGCTCTATACAAAACACAAGCCTTCGTCGAGAAAGAATGAGGCGGAAGGAGGTGGGAAAAAAGAACGCGCCGACGAAGAAACATTAAAGAATATGAACGAAGAAGAAGAAGAAGAAGCAGAAGTGGGCACGGGGGCTGTGTGGGTGGCGGTATGTTAGAATGTGACGGGCGCGCGTCTACGTCGAATCGATATGTTTATGTTTACGGCGACGATACATGTACAGTCTGAGCGCGTCTGTATGAGCCACCGCCCTTAATCATTTTCAATATGAAATTTTTATGTATTGATCGGAGTTTTTTTATACAGAGGCCCAGCGGCGGGCGGTAGCAATCGGCGGGTTCGGCGGGACGGGACGAAATTGTCACATCGCCCATCGTTCGTTCGCTGGCGACGGACATGGGTGGTTGTGGCGCAGGGGAGGTTTTTTCACAGGTGCGCCATCGCGACTATTTAATAACTGGATACGAACGAATAAATATGATCACACGAGCATAAATATTCATTTAAACATGTATGACAGTCGCGGAGTATCAAGATAAACAAGCATCGAGTTATATAATCCAGAAAATCGACCGAAATATGGTTGAAAATACATGCGGGATACTTTTTTCTATCGAAACGAAGAACAAACTATAATCGTCTTAACACGATCGACTTATTCTCTATTAATCCATATAGAAATACAAACATCTATCACATCCGTTTAAAAATATAGACGTCGTTTCGATGAAAGAGTAACTATATATTTATTTCTACTAGTAAATCTTTTTTTAACTTTTCTCTTTCTAAAAAAAAACATTCTTTTCATTTTACTCAAATACAGATTAAATGCATTTTATTTCAAATAACAAAATTATATTATTTTACATTTTCAATCATAATACGACGATTTTGAAAATTACTCGTATGATTAAAATATGAAATTATATTTCGAATATATCGATCAAAAAAACTAATTTAGAATGAATTTATTTTATTTCAAAAACTTTATAATACACTAGATGATACACCTTCATTTCTAATAACAAACTGTCTTGAGGTTTTTGAACGACAAATATTGGTTTGTTAGTAATAAAACGCATGAAAACTCCAAGTCAGTATCTTAATAACAATGAATATATATCATGTATTATAATACTATAAAATTTCTGAAAAATTTTAATTTTTTTTGTAATATTTTTAAAATATAATTTCATATTTTAGACAATTTTTTAAATAGTAAAAGTTTTCTCTTTGTATGAGTCTACTATCAGATTCGCTGCGTTAAGCAAGTGAATTAAGTTATTAATATAATAATAATTGTTATATAAAGAATGCAGAAATTCATAAAAAATAATTTATGACAGTACTGTTTTAACTTTAGAATAATTAAATCAGGTCACAAATTATTCAAATTTTTCAAGATGATTCCGTATTATTAAACTCGATCTGTGAGTATTGTTAATCAATACAAATATTTTACTTTGATGTGAATTAATTTTACGTGCCTTTTTTCATTCTATTAAATAATGAAAAGGAACTTCGAAGACGTACGTAATTAAATAAGTTATAGTAATTAGTAATTATGATGAAAATAAAAAAAAATAAAATTATTATATAAAGAGAGATAAGAAAAGAATTTCATTGTTTTTATGATTCGATGCTTAAAAAAAAATTGCTGTAAAATTTAATTTACACTATTGTTAATAACGGTTTTCTATTTTTCAATAATAATAAAATAAATATCCATTAAATTAATTTAATATCATTTCAAAAAACAATATATTATCTATTAATATGTTTTTAAAAAAATGCTAATACAATACGAAAAATACATGAATTTTGCTAAAGTCAAATGAACAGATGGTAATTTTTAGAATTTATATCTCACAAAATGAACGAGTTAAGTAGAATATTTCAATTAACTGATGATTATTTAATAAATATGATATTTTTGTTATCTGAGATCAAATATTATTTTTGTGACATAGTGAAGAATTATCTGTTTTTTATTTATAAAACTTAAACTTTTTTAATTTCTGATTTATACTTTATTGATAAATACAAATAAGTAAAATGTTCAATTATATTTTTTTAACATTTTTTTATAAATTTTCTAATAATGATAGTAGTTTTTGATTGTTTTATTATTTTTAATATTACTTCGGTAAATATTATTTGTTAGAAATTATCTATTGAAATATCATCCAAATGTCACATCTAGCTTAGTGTTTTATTAAAAGAAATTATACACATGTTTCTCTATACACCACCCTATAGACATGTTTCTTTTTAATAAACACAATCTAGGCGTTAAATTTGGATGAGCCTATATAACAAATATAACACTTAAATAGGCTTTATGTAACTAACAATGTCTGAAAAGATGAAGATAATTTTTGTATGCAATAATTACAAAATAATATATGGTATATAATAATTTTTTAGACAACATTTGTTAATAATTGTTTTAATTAAAGGTTATGTCTTGTTATTCAAATAAATTTCAAGCACATATTGCAGTTTTTACATTGAATGTATTATATCATACTTTTATTATTTTATTTTTTCTTGCGGTAGGTTTCTTAAACTTTATGGATCTTAGTTATTTCTGTCTTGTTTTCTTTCTTTTTCTTATAGTTTTAGATATACAGTTAGTCACTCAACTACCTGTCTTTGACCAAGTTCCACTTTACTAGCCATCTTAGTTATGCTATCTCGAATTTCTTGTCGTCTTCTTAACTACGACCATTTTATCATTTACTACAACCAAGTCTTAGTCTTAGGAAGAGTTATCAATCATGTTCTGTATTGGATCTATTAAGTTACAGTGCTCTAGTCATTGGGACAAACACGGTCACCTATGACGATTCTGTCACGATTACATTTTTAGAGAGGTCTCGTTCTCTTTTTAATCCCGTATATTTGAAGAACTTAAGTATCTTTTTCAAGAGAACAATATCAAAATCTTTTAGGGTGAATTTTATTTGCATAAAGTTTAAACTTTCAAAATACGACATTTAATATATTAAAAGAATTATTTCTATGTACCTTTCATTGGTAAGTATTAAATTTAATAGTATTAAAATATTACATTGCAAATTATTCCTTTTTGAATTTATTTAAGAACAGCTTTGAAATAATTTAAATTATTTCTTTGTATAGAGATGAAAATAATTTTAATATTCTCTTTTAATTTTGAATTCGTGGTGTCTTTTCCAATGAATGAATATTTGTCTTCACCCTTATTACTAACAGATTTGATTATGAATCAATTTCTTATTAATGTTTTATTAATTGATAAACAGTTTTAAGATAATTATAATTGCAAGAAAATCAAATATAAAAAATGTTAAATAAATCGTAATATTAACATTTTAAAAAAATCATTTTGATAATATAGTGTATATTTACCAAATCCCAAATTGTGTGAATGTAATGTCAATTTGTAAAAGATGTGTAGGTCTTCAGTATTTTAAATTGTATTGATTTAGTTGTTTACAAGTATTTAAATCAAGTCAGAATTTTATCTTTGAATAACAAATTGTAAAATATTTTGATTTAATTTTGATTAATAATTGTGAAAATTTGTGAAGAATAATGTAAATCTCTTACTTAATTATTAGATGGTGCACATATGGTAAAATCATATTTTCTTTTGAGCTAAATGAATTAAGTATATCTGATAGAAAATTATTTTGAAATGTTTTTTAATTGGAAAGTAAATACAAAGTTTTCATTAAATGTTATCTTTTATTAAATTAAATAAACTCTTATTTTAAAGCGGCATGAGTTTTTCAACACGTATATATATATATATATATATATATATATATATATATATATCATCATCAGTTTCTACTTCTGGATGAAAGTATTTTCCAAATTTTCCACTTAGATCGATTCAATGCCTTCTTCTTCCAGTTCACTTCTATGAATTTCCTTATATCTATGTCCCATCAATCCGTTGGTCTCTTTCTGGACCTTCTTGTACATCTAGGTTTCCAATTAAAAATTTTCCTTGTCCACGAAGATTCCTACTATATAACTGCTCAACTTCCATTTCAAACTTTTCACTTATTCTTCTTTTTAATTTATTAATTTCTTTTCCTTATTGTGTGTATTATTTTTAATAACTTTTTTATTTTTCTTTGTGTTGTCTGGATATATATATATATATATATATATATATATATATATATATAATATATCGAAAGATTTTACATTAAAGAACCTATTTTTTGTAAATTTATCAAAAGAGCACTAGTGCTTACATAAAAAATTGATGACATTTTTGTGGCATAAATTATGTTAATATTACTTACAGTAAATTGATTTTAACTGTTTTATCAGGTATCGATATTATTGAATTTATAAAAAAATAACAATTTTGATTATAATAATATTTTAAATGACTGAAAAGAAAACATAATAAATATAATAAAATATTAAAAAAGATAAAATGTTAGTTAGTATTTGTATAAACAGTAGTTAACTTGTAGAATTATTTTTTTTCCATTTTTTACTAGATTGGTGTATGAAATTTACTTTGAAATAAGACTACTCTTTTCAAACAATAAAGGCTATATTTTAGTATAATTTAAACTAGAGTATAATTACGATATAATCTTAAGTTAATGAATGAAAATATTACATCGGATTATATGCAACTACAATAATAAAAAATGAAAAAAATCATTATAATCATTTTTAAGACAAAGTTCATACGATAAGTAAAGTTCAGATTATGGTCACTTCAATTTTCAAGCTCAATTTTTGTCATTTTGTATTAAAAGATTTAAAAAACACCGACTAAATAAAATTGTTGAAATACTAAAATTTATAATAAAGATATTTTGAATGATTTTAAAAAATAATGTTACTGCGAGGTGTTTTCTTTAAATCTGAAGAATAAGGTATTTTGTACTTAAAAAAAATACAAAAATAATTTCTAGCTTATCAAAATTGTTTAAATGAGATTCAAAAATAAAATATATATTATTTACTGTAAAAAATAATTATATACTGAAAATAAAGTAAAATTTTCTGAAAATATTTAAGCTTTGAAAAGATGTTACTGAACTTTCTTTTCAAGTCTATAAAATAATTTGTAAGCGATGAATTGAATAATAATAATAATAATAATGTAAATGTAAAATATCAAAATGTTTTTATAATAACTGATATTAAAAATTGTCAATTTCAATAATGCTGCACTTTGTATATATGTTTATGAAGAATTACAATCGCGTATTTCGTAGTAGATTTTTTTTAAAAAAACATTCAGGCTAGAGTTTCAGCGAACTTACGAGTTTTGTTTCCGAAAAAAGTCGTTGTCATCAAACTTGCTGTCTTCAGCAGGCGTATTTGCGATTATATATCTATATATATATATATATATATATATATATATATATATATATATATATATATTCGTATATGTGTACAGTTATGAATCATTGTTGTGAGAAATTCGCCTGCCGGTACGTGCGGATGTGTTTCCAGTGGTGTACGAGTTTGATTCACGGGAGGCTCAAGCACGTCGTCACTGAGAAGAGAAACGGCGTGCGGGTTAGGCGCGGCGGGGTGTTGTAGAGCGGCAGTCCGCATGTTCTATAATGGTTTTATCAAGAAAAATGTCTCTGCGGACCGCGAGCGAGCTCTGTCTGCGAATATACCACCGGTCGACGCGCAAATTACAATCCTAAATGCGTTTATATAACATAATAGTACGATGAACACATAAGCCATCATTAGAAACAAACTTTTTCATGTAAGATTGTATTTTTTTTTTGTTATCACAATATTTTAATAAAGAGTATAAATATCGAATTATATCTGTATGGAAACGAATACTAAAATTGTTCACAAATGAATCAATATTACAAACAACAATTAAGTATCGAAATTGATTTTGGTGAGTAAATATACAGAATCTCAGAAGAAAATACAAGAGAATATTATTAACATAATTCAATATAAATTACAATTGAATACATTATGATTATATATATTTGAATGTTTATAGCTATTATTGATACCTTGTTAAAAATCAGATTTTGTTTATAGAGATGTGATTGTACGATGGATTTTTATATAGGAATAAATTTTGTGGTAGACCAACTATATATACTGAAAATAAAGTAAAATTTTCTGAAAATATTTAAGCTTTGAATAGATGTTACTGAACTTTCTTTTCAAGTCTACAAAATAATTTGTAAGCGATGAATTGAATAATAATAATAATAATGTAAATGTAAAATATCAAAAAGTTTTTATAATAACTGATATTAAAAATTGTCAATTTCAATAATACTGCAGTTTGTATACATGTAATATAGGCGTCATATTTGGATGACCCTATATGTACACGTATAATTTACGTCGAAATAAAATTTCATTAATTAATGCCTAACAAAAAAAATCTTCAGTACAATTGTTTCATTATATCGTGTTATTTTGATAAACATTTTTATCTACATTTCATAAGTTTTCGTAGATTTTTTTATCATTTTTACACAAATGAATTATTTATTCCAAGAATACGAGATTCTATAAAAGTGTTTTATAACAATTTGTTACTTAATTTATTTGCTAATGCACATTTTGATAGCCATGTTGTTATCATTAAAGCACTGTATTAGAAAATGTTATAGGTTTTTAAAAATACAATTTAAAAAAATATAATATAGTAAAATAATCTGAATAATAAATGATTATTGAACAGTTTTATAAAATCTCCTGGTTTTAAACTCTGTATTTCATTTGTATAAAAGTGAATCAGATGTAATAATAAAACAAATATTTTTAAAAGAATATTTTTAAGCAATGTTGTTGATAAAATATTTGGATTTTATTTTCAATATACACAGAATAGAGAAAGTTTTAGAATAAAATAAATTTCATATGTAAAATGTTAAGAACGTGTGAATGTGCATTCGAAACAGCGTTCTATAAGCGGAACAAACGTACTCGCTGTAACGGTTGCAAGAAACATAACGATTATTAAACAACAATTATAGGATTCAGAAGTATGTAAATTTTTTTCGTACTTGATTTCAATAAAAGACCGTCTCTACATTGTGATTTGCGTCCGTGCGAGTGATCTGCACACAAAGGTATTCATATAAAAAGAAATTCATCTAAATTACAAAGTACCTTCGTCCACCGCACTTATTATATATACATTGTTATTGTAAAGAATCGATAAACATTCATTGAATTTCCGTTTGCGTACGGACATTAAATCAAAATAAGATTATTCTCGTTGTCATTAAACACAAATAATAACATCTGCGAGGATTCCGTAAAACAAGTGATCCAATATAGGAGAGTGGCGAGACGATGATAGGGAAGGCGCGCGAGGGGTTCGCGTCGCAACCATTGCCGCGCGTTCATTTGCCTAATGGGCATTCTATTGTTTTAAGACAGCAGTGTCCATAGTTGCCTAGAAGTTGAGATTTATGTGCGACAGCGGACACTGGCCGAAATAGTCGTTTGCAGTATCGAGAAAGAGCGGACCGGGTCATCGAACACAGAGGATATAATTGTAGATTGAACAGATTCCGGCGATAGATCGTCAGAGATTCAAAAATATTTAATATACATCGATTGAAGAGTCGGAAAATTTTATGGAAATAATTACTTTCAACTACTGTCATTAATACGATATAATGATATTTGTTATAATCATTAATAAAATTTCTATTTAGATAAAATAACATGTTACGGAATTGAAATCTTTGAAAAGTTTTTTTTAAAAAAAAGATTGACTAAGAAGTGAAATTTTACCTTTTTTTGTAGAAGGATTAGAAATTTCGGCCTTTGATTAATATAAATATCTTGAAATTTTACATCATAATCATTTTCATCATGTTGTATACAAATTTCAATTGTTATAAATAAAACTAAGAGGAATATTAACTTCATAATAAGAACAATTAAGAAATTTAATTTCATAGTTTAAATAAAAAGCTCATTTATCTTTGGTGAGACTGTTATTTGAGTAATATGGAGGTGTATGGAATTCACATTAAGTGACAAAAATGCGTAACACAAAACAAATTCAGAGAAAAGCTAATTGTCAGGATGTACAGACTAAATTAAATGATAGAAAAGTATGAGTGGGAGAGATAAGAAAAAAATAGATATTCAAGATTGTAATTTGCATTTTAAAAGAAGGTTTTATGAGGAATACAGCTTGGGACGATATTAGTCAAAGAATACTTTATTATTTTCTAGTTGTTAAAAATGATCATGTATTAAAAATTAATTTAGAAAATTACTAAACAAGTTGATGAAAGCTTAATTTTTCATAGAATTAGTCGACCTTGAACTCTTCTTCATTCTAATATATTCAAATCACTGTCTTCAAAAATGAATGTTTTTAAATTTCTGATTTAGAGTATTAATGTGAGAATTATACTTGATATTTTAATTAAAGAAAATTTATTAATTTAAATTTAAATATTTTCCCTGAACGACGATAATATAAATATAATTTTCTGTTGAAAGTTTATTTTTTAAAATTTGATAAATTGTTTAAAATTTTTATTTTTAGTTATGTGAACTTGAATTTCTGAGAAACACAGTTAATCAATAATCTGGTGATTAAAATTCTGGCGAATGAGATGAGACAGCAATATTTTATAGTTTAATTCTATTAATTTTGTTATAATAGTTTGTGACGTTGGGGCAAAGTGCTGCCGTGCATTAAAATCAATTCATGTCTGTTTACTAATATTGGTTGTTTGCTGGTTAATTTTTAATGTGAAAATTGAATTTGTTGACAATATGATTCTATTGTAATTACTTTTCCAGTTGAAAAGTGTTAGATATTTCATTTTTTACATGAAAGACGGTGTTAGCGTATGATTTAGAATTATTCGTTTGTTACTGTAACTAATTTACTTGAATATAAATGAATAATTCACCATAACTCCACTTATAAAATCTTGGGTGTATAAAAAAAATCAATATACAGGAATGACTGTTGCGAAAGTGTTCAATAATTACGAGTGATTATTGGATAAGTTTATAACAATTTGAGGTGTTGGGATTAATAATTCATTTGTGTAAAACAAGCTTTAGTGCTTTATTACTATTCAACAACTGACCGGTTATTTCCATTTTTTTATAAATAGGAATTTTATCACAAGAATCGATTCGTTTTAAGAATGGATTTATATAAAATCTAATTATCAATGATGAACATACTTTCAAAGACCTTCGTTTCTAATCATTTGCAAATTTGTGTAAAATACATATATGGCAATATGTTTAACAGTATTTGAAGTAAGATGTTTAGAAAAATGAAAAAGGTGTTAATGAAGGGGGCAGTTTGACTATTCCTTTCTATCTAAAAAAATCATAAATAAAATGGATTTGTTATGCGGAAAATTACTATTTGTAAAATTATATAAATTTGTTGTATCTAGAATATTTGTGTAATTATTTTAATGAAATTTTTGTTATATTAAATTTATAAAATATAATAAATTTATAAACATATAATATAATATAGGGTTTTACAATAAGAATGTCAAAACTTTGACAGCTGGTGGCAGTTATGTTTGATTTTTTAAGCTCATTTTGATATTTCAACTCAGTATAGTTTGGCAAATTATCATGGAACTTTTAACACTTCAATAACGCTTAGAAATTGTAAAAACTTCAATAAACTTATTGAAACAAGAATTTAATGAGTCCATTATTTCACGAAATGGACCCGTCATTTGGCCACAAAGATCATGTTATCTAACTCCATTGAATTATTTTCTGTGGGGTTATGTGAAATCATTAAATGAAATCATTTCACGTTTTAAACATGTGAAGTAACAAATTTAATGAAGATCAATAAAAATAATTTAGAGAAATGAAAATTCGATTAGTCTCATTGTATTGATAAAACGATTATATAGTAAAAGTTATTACTATTAATGAAAAATAAGTAAACGACACACTACCTGTTAACATTTTTAAATTTGTTCTTAATTGCCCGATTTTTATTCTAAAAATTCTGATTCTTCTTCTACCAATCGAAATATAGTACATCCAACGAACAAGGAAGAGAGTCTAGCAGATAAATTCTGCGTGTGCCGTGCGTTTGGTGTTGTGTACTGCGTGCAGTGTCGATACAATTTCAAGTTTATCACTCGTTAAACAGCGCTCCGCCGATCCTGCTGCATGTGCCCTTTGTGATACGATCTGTTTGTATTATTGTGCTAGTCGTGTGATTTCCAACAAGTATCCAACACCGCTTCTGAATTATATCCACGGCGAATGCGCGTATATGGCCGAAATGTACGCTTTACTGTCAGTTAATTCACTGTAAAGAACAGTAAAATACGATCTATTGCAAGCACACACCGGTTGTGCTTTTTTATTGTGTTTTTATTCTGTTCATTACGAAAGAAAATATTTTTTTCATGGCAGATTTCTTAACGAACGTACATACATACATGAATATATATATATATATATATATATATATATATATATATATATATATATATATATATAATACACATATATGTGAGATGAGAAGTGAATCTGATTTATTTTACTAATACAATACATTTTAAAGTCACATCGTTAAGAATTTATTATTTATGATATTAATATTTACATTATCAAAATATGGATACAACAATGATAACTGTAAAAATACTTGTTGAGAATGGTGAAAATGGTAGTATGAATTCTTCTAAGCAATTATAACACAATTTTTTTAAAAAAATTGTTACATGTGAAATGTTTGAATTTTCTATAAATTATGATTAATTACAATATTCTATTTAGAATTGATATACTTATTGCAATTTAAATTGTTTTTACAGTTTTAAGTTTAAGTTTGATTTCTTTATTTTTCAGGCTTACACTCGGTGATTTTCAAAAAATTCAAGTTTTTCAATACATTGCAGTTGTAACCATTTTAGATTTTAATTTGACATTTAGAGAAGTAACTAAAAATGAATGGATTGTTTACGTCGTTCGTAAAATTTACAGTAGATGGTAATAATCTTAAAAATAAGCCTTGACAAAAATTCATATTTGTTGTAGATAAAGAATAAGTCCAAATTATCGTGAAAGCTAACCCGTAAGAGTGTTAGCAAAAAGCTTAACTTTTCTATTGAAATTGCTTGTCGATATTTGATTATATTAAATAAAGTGAAAACATGGACAAGTGGATGTCATATAAATTGACAGAAATCTAAAAGTTATTGTACAATGCTTACAAGCAGATTTTTCTCTAATGATCAGAAAAATTAAGCGATAGTTTTTTTAACTGAAATTTGTTTTTTGTTCGAAAATGTAGTTTTAATAATTAATTCATTTTATTCGTTACTTTTAATCCAAGTTTTGATTTTGAGTGAAAAAACGACTTTCAAAAATATTGATTTTTCATAAAATTTTACATACTATGTCATGTAATTTTTCTGAAGTTCAAAAATTAAAAATTTAAAAATTAACTACATGTTAATATTTTTACTTAAGATTTTATTATTTTGATACAAAATAAACATTTTATAGCAATAGTACTATTTTTTATTAGAATAGACAATTTTTAAAGTCGAGAGTCAGTTTTTAATCATTTTCCATATTTTTCAAAATTAGAAAATTCGAAAAAAAATTAATATACACTAAAATGAATTTTTTTTATTTAAAATAATTAGATTTTTTTTTGTAAATAATTTCTACAAACAACTGAAATTTGGTCAAACAAATACATTTGATAATAAAAATAGTGAATACCTAATTGAAGTCGTAACTAATTAGAGAAATTAGAGTTTTTTGTGAAAATAATTAATTTTATATTTGAAAATAGGATTTTAATCACTGATTTGCCTTATATTAGATCTAATCTTTGATTTTAGATGAGAAAAATCAATTTTCAAAAATGTCAACTTTTTATGAAATTTTACATACTATAGGTCGTCGTTTTTTGGTGCTCAAAAATTGAAAATTTTAAAATTCTTTGCAAGTCGATATTTTTTACTAGGATTCAATTACTCCGATAAAAAATAATATATTTCTAATAAAAAAACATTCATTATTATAATAGACAATTTTTATTACGGAAAAGTTGAATTTTTAATAATTTTCTTTTTGCCCAAAATTTAAAAATTTGAAAAAACAATTTATATTCGTGAAATATTGATTTTAAATAAAAATTAAGATTGGAATACATCAGAAATTATATAGAATTTCACACGATAAAGGCACTATTATATTTAAAGCCGTTGAAGAGAGACATTTCTGAGTGGTGCTGGTGGAAATTTTAAATATCTTATTTGATTTTTGTTTATTGAAAAGAATATATTATATTAAAGTTTTTAAAATAAAAAAATGTGCGATTTGATATAAATTTATATACGAAATGAAAATTATAATCTTTGATTGAAAAATACAGCGAGAAAAAAATTAAAAAAGAGAGGTTAAAAATTACTTGGAACATATTTAACTAAAATTGATTATTAATTCGTTTTGTAAAATAAAACATAAAAAAATAAAATAATTTGTAGTTTTCAAAAATGATTAATTAGCATTTATATTTTATAAATTTAAACAATTTTAGTGAATGCAGTTGACAAAAATAGAACGTTGATCTAAACTTATTTTTTATGGATGTAATTTGTAAAACTTTATCGTATTTATTATTTTGAAAAGTACACAAGAGATATCCAATAAGAAAAATATAGAATGAATAGAATAGAACAAAAATTGTACAATTTATTAAAATGCTGCAATATTCGTAACGCTCGAGCTACGAGCATGTGTTTGTGAATATATGTATGAAGATTGGTTCTCGGACAAAGTTTCTAAGATAGATTCATTCAATCATCTTTCATCCGTCTATCGCAAACGCAGTGACTTGTCTTTGCGCGGTCATAAATGATGAGGGATGAATGTATCGACGGAGCGAGACAAGGGTGCGGACGCACCCGTACACATGTGGGGGCTGTGCGAGGAGGTGTTGCGGACTGTTTACTTATTCATGTCCGCGCGAGCGACGACGCCTCCGGTCTCAGGTGCAAGATAAAAATGTTCATTACGTAATGGCATAGCATCGTCGTGGACGAGTCCGTTGTCGCCGAATGCAAATTGTTTTTTTGTTTAATAATTCAGTCGCATGAGGTATTGGGTCGGTCGTACAGCCAACCGCCGTCCGACCAGTAAGTCAGTCAGCCGGCGTTCGGGGTCGTAACCGGGAAAAATATAGAGGTTCACGTGTCATTGTAATTATTCAAAAGTGGCGCCCCCTCGCCGACGAACAACGACGTTCGTACGGGATCTATATTTAGTTCGTGCGGAAGTGGAATTTGTGATCGTGTACAAATTCGACCTCGACAATTTGATTGTAAGACACGTACGCGCACAATTGTATTCACCATGTGAACTGTGGCTCGTTTGTAATCGTTTAGGACCTCCGTTGTAACACATACGACGGTACATTTGTTATGAAAATACAATACGAAGATGAAAATATTTCGTAACACGATCAATAAATGAATGAAAATTGATCAATTAGAATTGACATTTTCGATCTAGAGAATTCATTACACGTTTTAGAATGATTAAATTCATTTTATATCTTATTATAAAAAAAGCTTTATCACTCAGAGCTTTTTAGTAAAATTTACTAATGTTGATTTTATGTAATTTTATAAAATTGCCAAGATTGATTTAATAATAAAGACAATGATTATGTATAAAAATTGATTTAATAATAAAGACAAGAATGGTTATTATGGAAAACCATAGAGTAATTCCAATAGAAATTTTAACAGTTAATATTTTTCCAATTACTAAATGTTTAGTTTATTTTTATAAAATTTATATTTTCATACATAAATTTGCCTTAACTGCTTTGAGGACGATTATTAATATTTTTTAAAAAATATATTTACAATTAAATAATGATGTATCGTTCACAATTGATCGAACATCATCACTTAACAAAAATCGTTATATAACAATATAATCGAAGAATAAAAGTTATTATAATTTAATTTGCACAATTAAAGCTTTTAACAGGTGCTGAATTTGAATGAAACAATAGATTCTTCTTCTTTCTACGACAAATATGATGACACCTTTTTCTATAATAAATTGAAAAACTACAAAAAATAAGTTGGCGAAAGTTTATTTTTTTATTGAACTGCTCGAGATTGGAATTTTCTTTATTCCAATATTTTCAGAATGCCACATAATTCTTCCTATTTTCTCCTTCTCCTTCTTTTTCTCTATATAAGGGTATTATTTTTTTATTTCACATACTGAAGTATAATAATAAAGAATTTTCATAGAACGTGATTAATACTTTGTCAAGTTTTTAATTACAATATTAATAAAAAAAAGTTTTAATAAAGCGTTCTTTTCATTGACGTATGACTAAAAGAGTAGAAATATAAAGCTATTATAAACAGAAATTTCTTTGTTATACTTTAAGTAGGTAAAACCATGATTATTATTAAATATAGATTAGCAGTACAAACACTTCTTTGAATTTCTACTGTACATTACGAGCGAACTGTACCAATTTTCACGCAAATTATAACCTCACTAAACTATAATTCAGCCGATAAATGATTAGTTGTAGAAAAAAAGAGTGAATAATTATATTTACAAAGTATGTGCTGACGTGGTGATTCATTTAAATTTAGCGTTTCCCATAGACGTTCGTTCACTTTGAGATTCTATACGTATCATTACACACACAATTAACAGAATGCAACAAAACATGATTACAATGGCGACGGTATAAGGTAATGGCTGTCCATTGTACGTTTAAACAGTTGACAATAATGTTAGAACGCTATACGAGATAAAAGTAGCGGAGAAAAAGCAAACCGACATTGAAATAAGTGTGTGTGTGTGTGTATGTATGTATGTATGTATGTATGTATGTATGTATATATATATATATATATATATATATATATATATAGGGTGACTCAAATGAAACTGAAGGGTTTTGATATACATTAACTTACTTATTGTTATTTACTATTCTTTATTATCCTTTAGCATTGAGGCCACCCTATATATATATATATATATATATATATATATATATATATATATATATATATAATATATAAAAGATAGATTAGATTATGTACGATAATTTCAAAAATGATAGCAATGTTCAAAAGTTATTTTCATAGATTATTTAATAAATTTGATTTAAATGTGCTATTTTAAATAGTAAAGAAGTTTTCTTTATTTGAAATTTAGTACAGGTTTTAAGGAATATTGGACATTCAATAATTTAGAACACACACACATATACATACACACACACATATATATATATATATATGAAAAATAAAAATTTAATAAGATTGAAAAATTACATTTAACCCCCGATTTAAAAACGTGGAATACCTTTTATATTTATGTATTAATAATTGAACTATTGGAAAATATAAAGTGGTTAGATAGTTTTTTTTTAAAAAAAAATATTTATTGCGATTTAATCTAAGAGAAAGCAGAGATAAAAAAATAACCTAAAAATTCATATACATTACTTAATTCAGTAATTACATTTTTATATTAATTTTTTTAGCGAAAAAATTAATATCAAGTTTCCATTATTATGCCAATTATGGTTGTTTTAGTTTTAAAGTAAATAAAATAATCCTTTTAATTTCTATTTTTAGTGAATCAACAAGTAATAGAATAAACATCCTATGAATTTTTCAAGTTGTATAAAAATAACTATACATTTATTAAGGGAAAAACAGTCTACTGAAAAAGCTTTTTAAACTAAATACGTACCCCCTGCTTAAGTATTTTTATGAAGGTAGATACAGAAGTGATTATTTCTAGAATGTAAGACTGTTATTTATTTCATATTTTTTGAAATAAAATACTAATATACATTTTTCTTAAAAATTATTTTAAATTTAAATTCAAAATTTTAAAATAGGATAACTGAAGAGCTTTTAGAATCAGAATCTCATATACTATATATTACAGTATTTAAATAATTATTTTACTAAAGTTAATCACAGTGTCGTTTTCGAAGTTGAGAGTTCGGCATGGAGTTAATAACTCTATTTCCAAAAAAAAAAACAATAATTACGAAACTCATTGTCAGAGATGATTAGGTCCTATAAGGAATATAGTGCCCATTGTTGTTAATATTTGTTAGCTTTAAGTTTATTTTCATTACTACATTACAATTCTACTTAATTCAACGATAAGTTTATGATTATTATCTTACAAATACATATAATATTTTTACAATAAAGTTGAATTTTGTATGATGTTTAGATATTTATAATTATTTAAAGAATTTAATTTGTTTCTTTAATAAAGTCGAATAAATTATTTTTTATTTGGAACTTCGATGATATTCTATTTCATGTATTCAATTGTACGCCATTATTTTTCACTTACTGAAAACTCTATTTAGCTCTTTCTGTAAATGCCAAGTACTGAATTCTGATATTTTTTTATATATGTGTCTTATATTTAAATTAATATTGTTATAAATATATTAAAATAATATGAAAATGTTATATTTACAATTCAAAAATGCAATAATATATATTTATTTTTTATCTTTTTTGTTAAATATAAACATAGAGTAAATCAAAACATCAATAATTAAACTAATTTAATAGTCAGTTCGGAAATTTTATCGGTACACTGCATATATATATATATATATATATATATATATATATATATGTATGTAGGTGTGTGTGTATGTATATATGTAGTGTATGGTACGAATCAAGTGATCAGTGATCTATTCTTAAATAGTTCATTTCTTGAGCATCGCCAATCATCGGAATGTGCAACGTCATTCTCTGTCTATTGTCATCAATTATTGTCGCTCGTCGGATATCGGTGGTGTGGCATGGAGTACTATCTGTGTTTGTAGGGATATCTGTGTGAGTATATATATATATATATATATATATATATATATATATATATAAATACATGAGTCTGTGCGTGTGTGTGGAAGGGGATGGAACGCGATCGAGTGGGGGCGGCGGACAGAAACCACTCGAAACTCACCTCATTGTGTCCGAACACATACAAAACGAAAAACCACGTGTACACAAAACATCAAAGTGGCCAATGTGTCTTCTGTAAAGATACGCGGGGAGTTTTGATGGTTTTTTTTATTGTAATACAGGAATTCATCGGTTTAATTTTATTATTGGACAGAAACGTGCGCTTCATCGACTATTTTCCTCTTAAGTCTTTTGATAAATAAAATAATTATTAATAAATGTTAAAATGAACTATTATCACTTTGACATATTTACACTAAGCCTTTTTCTAATATGATATATAAATAAATGATTTATATAAAGAATAAAAATATTTCCAAACAATATACCAGTTGAAAAATAATTACTGTATAAGAATAATAACTGAGTACAGAAAAACATTTATATATTCTCTCTCTCTCTCTCTCTCTCTCTCTCTCTCTATATATATATATATATATATGAGGTATCCAAATAAATTATTATTTTATAAAAAAAACAATTTGTATTTTTTAATGTATTTTTAGTTTTTGATGATTTTATGATTAGATATGTTGTATTTATTTTTAGGTAAAATGAATGAATAAAAATTTTCACTGAAAATTTGACTGTTAAAATTTAAGCGTCAAATGTTATTCATCATTGTTATTTGAAGACAAATACATGTGTTAAAATTTTTTGCGAAAAGTTAACAATATGGAGATTCAAAGAAACATAATGCAAAGATTACTTGTAAAGTACTAGCAAATAAAAAATTAATTATATGATTGCATTCGTAAAAAAGCTTATATCTTTTTAAAATGAAAAATCTGTTATTATATCTCTATTATTTTAAAAAGATAAATAAATAGGAGTAATTATAACTTTTAATATTTGTGACATAATTCATCACAATATGAAAGGTTTGCAATGCTAATAAATGTCTCAATTATGGTAATAAGTAAAAATTTAACACTAAAAATAATGATACAAAAATGTTGAAATTAAGTTTAAAATGAAATGGTTCAATAGAAAAATTTGTCTTTAGAAAATGTTCTGTATGGAAGATTTTTTTCTTTATAAAAAAAGAAAAATGTACATATATAAATAGAAGTCTCTGGATAAAAAACGACTCATTTTTCTCATAATATAACTTGCTGATGTAGATATTTTTAAAGTATCGTTTTGATACTTTTGGAAAAATAGAATTATAGAGAAAGTTATATAAGTTAAATTTTGGGACTAGTTTGTTCATTACTGATTAATACACTGGTTTTGAGCTTTATTGGTTAATAAAAAACTGAGTTTAAAAATTAAAATAAATATTTAGAAATAAAAATAAGCAAAAAAAGGAAACACTTGATTGATATAGTTTGAGCAGACGTTTTATTTTTCGATGAGTTCACATTTAACTGAACTGTTTTGATGCAATTATTACATGGTTTGTTAAAAATGAGAATATATATATATAGGGTCATCAAAATGTGACGCCTAGATTTGTGTTTTATTAAAAAAGAACTATACACATGTTTCCCTATACACCACGTTATACACATGTTTCTTTTTAATAAAACACAAATCTAGGCGTCACATTTTGATGACGTTATATTACTGATGAATGCATTTTTTAACAGTTAAGAAGTTTGAGAATAAAAATCTTTTTCTATGTTACATCGAAATTTTTTTTTGACTAAACAAAAAAGTGTGACCTGTCTGATATAGAAAATAAATTTCAAAATTATACATATCTACATTTCATTTTAAAACGCATATATACACGTACTTGAATCGTTTTACAATCAATATTCAAATACTTGTAAATTATTGAAGTAATCATGTTGTGTGGTTTTCTTCTTGAAAATAATTAGAGTTGTAACGAATATTACTTACGTCTTCATTTGGAAGTTTTTAACTGTAAACTGTTAATGGAAAAGTTTGAAACTAGTTATGAATTTTATTAATAAAAGCGATTTTAAATTGTACGTCTAGTTAAAATTCATATGTATGCATCGAAATACATTTCAATCAAAATAATTGAAATTTTAAGTAGAGTCGTGTTTTTTGTACGTTTAAACGAATATCACGTTATTCTATTATTTATTTATTAAGAGTAGTGTGCGATTGTCGGACTAATTATAATAAATGATGCTTCACTAACATTCACTTGAATTTATGACGAAATATCTATTAAGCTAATTATATTTACCGTGTAATGGTAGAAAAAACTGTCCAAGACGTGTTTAAATTTAAAACTAAATAACACGAAAAAAACGTTCAATAGTTCAATACTAATTTAACAACAATAATCTCGAACTGATTACTGTCACCTTGAACTCAATATAATAGAAACATTCAATAATAGGTTGTGTAAAAAAGGGGGAACAACAACAGAATGAAATAAAACATTCCAAATCCCGGCCGCATAATGTAAAACTACAGCATTTAACAAACGCATGAATAATCTCAGTTGAAAACATCTAAAACAGCGATAAGTATTCAATTCACTGGTGTTTTGATCTCAAAAGCGTTTAAAAATGCCGTTCCCGTGTCCGCACGTCACCGATCCCCGCGTCGACCCACGTCCTCGTCATATCGGTCCACCGCTCGCACCCCCAATTCCCGCGGCACTGTAACGATACAGCGTTGCATTCGAATAACTAGAAGAATGCCTTTTTTCATCTTTTTTTCGTTACAAAGAAAATAACAACAGTGAGGACGCGTCTTTGTCAGTCAGTCTCGGTGCAAAAACCGTGTCCATTATCGTTTAACACAAATCGATCACGGAAAAAAATAATCACTCACTTCGAACACGGCGATGTGGCGTTCTTCGCGGTGAAAAAATGCGCGCGGCGAGAGATTCAAATAATGGTAAAACGATTATAAACGGTTTAGCGTCACGTGACGAATTAACCGTCATGACATCTCAATTCAATATGGCTGACTGCGGACGATGCCATTGCGAGGCGTACATAACTAAATCATTGGAAACGAAAACGCATAATTTTCATATTTTCCAGAAATTTAACGTCAGTATACGTGTAACTAATGGAAAATGATGTATTTTCAAAAATTTCCCAAATTTCACACAAATTCGACAATGGTAATGACTGCTTACTTTTAGTATTTGTTTTTGGCACCGAGTCAAATTAACTTTAACACAATAAACTCACCGACTCCATTACCACAACATTTTACAAATATGTTCGATAATTATTTATTGTTTATTTTATTTGCTGATATGCATTTTGGTGGTCATGCCATGATTATAAAATCTTTATTACAAAACTTTATTTTAAAATGCAGCATTCGGATTATGATGACATTGCTAATGAAATGTGCATTAGCGAATAAAGTGGCAGTAAGTGATTATTATATTTTTATAAATGTTTATGGTACTAAGAAGCTTTCCGAGTCATAAAAAATCATGTGAAATAATAGTTTATAAATATATGGTTATCAAAATGTGACACCTAGATTTGTGTTTTATTAAAAAAGAAACTATACATGTTTTTTTTTTGATAAAACACAAATTCAGGCATGTACATTTGGATGATCTTATATAATCAATATATAAAATCCTCGTACATTCAAAATAAAATATTATGATGAATTAAAAAAGTGACTTATCAAATAAAAATATAAAACATACTTTTATAGTAAAAATTCACTTTTTCTTAAGGTACAAAAATTGAATTATTTTTCATTTCAAAACGAATATAAAAATTATTTAGTAATAATAATAATAAATCTGTTTAGAACAGTAACTCTGGTAGTAAGGGTTGTAATAAGATACAAAAAAATATTTCTATTGTTCCTATTTCCAATCTAAGCATGGAAATCTTCGATAAAGGAGGAAGTTATTTGAATATATTGCAATAAAAAATTCTCCAATCTTTATGGAAGGTTTAATTTTTATCAACTTGTATTTTCTTTTTTTCTTCAATAAGAAATATTTTAAATATAGTACTTTTACTATACAATTTATTATAAAAAAGTGCGTGTAAACTTTGAAAAAACTTAGTATAAATAAGAGAATTTTCAAAAATCCATATTTAGTTAATAGAATAAAGAAAATTATTTTCTAAATTTAACTTCTTTTAAGTAATATTTTATCGACTAACTTTTTATACTACAGTAATTTAAATGTTAATTTGATTCCATTTTTTTATCGACTTTTCTTAAAAAAAACATGAAAATCATATTATGTATCCTGGTGACTGGTACCAGTAATTTCTAAAGATGTTCAATGGAGATTAAATCAAATGATCGTGGATCTGTATACAATTAGTTAAGACCATTTTTGAGCAACTACAGCTTTACAATACATGTACAATGTTTTTCCAGAAGAAAAGTGTAATCAATCCAAATAAATATTGACGTATTTTCTAAGAATATAAATTTTTAATAAATTAGATTTTTTATCTCATTATGGGATAAAATTTTAGATTTGTAAGCTATCTTCTAATATTTCAAAAAGTATACATTTTTCAAAATATGAAGGTAACTAAGAATATATGTGAATTTTTATTTAATTTAATCAGAAACGATAAAATGTTTGTAGCTATATTTATAATGGGACATTAATATGGCATAAAAGTTAATAAACAGAAAAAAGGACATGTGTATTATAAATGTCTTAATGAAAAAGGAGTGAAAATAGAATACCTTTACATGATATTAATCGAGAAGTTTTCACTGATAGAATAATTTTGTAACGAAAATTAAGAGAGTTCAACTGAGATATATATTTTTCTATACTCTTTGCTTCAATCATTACAAGAGAGTATTAATTTAACATTTTATATTTTTGGTAACTGTAGAATTACTTTTCATTCATTCCTCAATATTTAATTAATTGATTTTAAAATAAAGTCATAGAAATGGTATTAAAAAAAATAAAAAAAAACTGAAATTAGTAGATATTATCTGATTGATGAAATGAATATTTTTTTTAAAATAAATTATTTTTTTCATAAATAGTATGTTGATTATTCAATGGCCAAATATGAACTATAAAATATTTATCTATTCGATCAAAAAGATTTAAATAAAAAATTAAACAATAAACAATATATAAATTATAAGCAGATAATTATAATTATTTGGATGACTGAAAATTAAATTTATAAATTTAAATAGTCATTAACTGAAAATTTAAGATAATTCTAATTTCTTTCAATGCGTCAATACTTCGTAATAAATTTTATTACCAAGACACTGTTTACGTATCAATTGATTTTGATTTTTCTTTTTGGTGTTTTTGTAAAATATATTTAGTTTACCAGTGCAGAACCGCCGGGACTAATTCACTTTTATACAATTGAATTACTCATTCTTCTATTGAACAATTTTATTAAATGTACAATAATCATTTATTATTATTCATTATGTGTATTTTAATAGGCATGTCATCAACATCAGAGCGGTGAAATATCTTTTATAAAAAAACATTTATAAAAATACATTTTTATAAAATTTTGTAAAATTGAGATGAGCGATTAATAAGTGTAAAAAATATAAAACTTGTCAAATAGAAAAGTGAGATTCTAAGATTAAAATTTTAATACAAAAAGTAGTTTAGATTTTTTACGAGTCTTAATTTCATATCATTATATAGATAAACATCTCGAAAAATTGTTATTGTATATTAAAATTAACTAAAAATATGTTAAAGAATTTTTAGAGAGCTTTTTTAAAAATATTCAATGTTTATCAATCATAATATTTTGAACGTTACAATATTTAAAAATAATAGTATTGATTATAAAATAAGGAACTATTAATAAAGGAGAACAAAAATAAAACAATATAAAAGCACAAATCTATTTAAAAAACAATATAAACTTCTAATAAAATGAATTAATAAAAAAAAAACGATTCTCCACTCCTGATAAAGGGGTGAATATTGGAGATTTTAAAATAAGCACAATTCGATTCGTTGAGATTTGGATTTCGTGGTGATCGAAAGGACGGGTGGGTAAAGATGGCAAGAATAGGATGAACGGTGACGGAGGTTATCGCTCGAAGCTTTTAGTGGACGAAATCGTCTACTAGAGCGGTTTTCAACTTTTCTTTTTTTAAGAAAATTTCTTTTCTAATATATTTTAAATTCGTATAAAAGAGAAAAATCATTCCTTTGGTGAAATAGACATCGACATAAACGAAAATTTATTTAAAAATAAGTCGATAATTTTTTACAATAATACATTTTGTCTTAATATCATATTCGAAAAAGCTATTAAAAGTAATTTTGAGAGATAGTAAATGTATATAAATTCTGAAGACAGTTTTTAATATTCATTAAGAAGTTTAAATATGTTAATTATATTGTAATTTATAATTAGATAAATTAAATTCAAAATTATTTAGTTATTTAATTATAAGTGATGTCAAAAATTAAGAAGTAATTAGTTATATAATTAAAAGTGTATGCAAAAGAAAATTACGAATACAATGATACACCACGCCCTAAATATGTACATATGTATATTGATATGTTCATATATATATATATATATATATATATATATATATATATATATATAAACTAGAATTTCCATCTCTTATCTAAGGGGTAAAAAAGAAAAAAAATGAGACCGTACAGAGGACGAGAAGGTTGGGTGGCGGTGGTAGTACGCGGCTGCTGCTGAGGGGGGAGGGGTTAGGAGGACGCCGGTGGTGGACACATTATTGAACAAGCTCGCGAGACAAAGACGGAGAGGTAGCGAGATGTGCGAGTGAGAGGTCGACATGCGGGTGCGAAAGATGTGTACATTAGACTTTCAAAGTGTCTACGCGAACTGAGAGGGTGGGTCGCGCGCGCGCCACCCTACCGTCGGTGCGAGCGAGATGCCGTCAGCTCGTTGGCATGACAACGAGGGTTTCAAACCTCCGGGCCTGATATGACGCCCGGACAATTTAATAAGATTCTCTCGACGTCGTCCTCCGCCACCGCCGCCTCCCGGTGTATGTCCCGTCGGAGTGAGCGCCTCACTTCTTCTTTTTTACCCTATACATACACACACACACATATAGATATATACATGTATGTATATATGTAATACATATACAAACCTCATACTTTTGAACCGCCACCCGGTCGGCCCCCCATCTAACACGTCCGCGGCAGGTGCTGTGACTATGAATGTGTGCGTATGTGTGTCTCAGGGTATGACAGTGTGCGTGAGAAGGTGTATGTGTGTATGTGTCGTCTTCATCGGGGGTTCAAAAATAAGGGATGAGAGTCTGCGTCGGAGGCTAATTATGTATGCATGTGCGTTCTCAACTTGTACGTCTTGAGAAATGATGTCCCTAGGAAATGCGACATACAAAATCGTGTGTGTACGTGTGTGTGTATACGTTTGACAATTTACGAATTGATAGTTTCAATATATATATATATATATATATATATATATATATATATATATATATAAATACATTACGGTCACTGAAGTTTTCGAACGTGAAAAATCGGTTAAACTCATCTACAGCGCGAGTTCAAGTTATCTTCTTTTATTTTGTATAAGTGTATATATATATATATATATATATATATATATATATATATATATATATATATATAGTTATATATGTAAAAATAGTCAGAGATAGAGAAAAATAGGGAAACATAAGATTTTACTACTCAGTAAAAATTTTACGCCTGAGATGTATTTAAATTTCGTACGTTGATAGTTACGTATAATTTTTTTAACTTCAATATATATTTTATACTTTGACCGATAGGAATTTTCCCATCTTTATGATATGAACGTTCATCAAATTTGATTAAGTCTGAATTAAAAATTAATTGTAAGGAAGTCTGTGAAGTAATTTTTATTTGTTAGTTTGGAACTGTGGCTGATTCACTTTACATAAATGAATTTTAACCCCAACATCACAATAATTTAAAGTGTTCAATAATCACTTATTGTTCACTTATTATTTATAATTATATAACCTATCATTATATCGGCTGAGAAAGGCTCTGACGTTGATGGTGTCGCCATCGAAATGCATCAGGCTATTATTATAGATTATATAATTATAAATATTAACTGAACAATAAGTGATTATTGAACACTTTAAATTATTGTGGTGTTAAAATGCATTTGTGTAAAGTAATTTTTAATTTAAACTGAATTTATTTCAACTCAAACTTTTTTTTAAAAAAATCGAATGATAATATTTTTACAATATTTTTTTATATTATGAAGATAATTTGTAGCATTCTAATGTCTATAATTATAGAAAATTTTAAGATAAATTGAAAGAAATTTATTTGAATTTATATTTTAACTAATGCAATAAAAATATTCCAAAAATAATAGATTGACAGATTATCGTAAAACAAATAAATGTTATTTACGAATTTCAATTAAAAATGATATTTATTAAAATTCAAATACTAAGTACAAAGATCCTATTTATTTACTTTAAAATAAAAAGGGTATTATATGAAAATAAGAAATATCAAATAAAATAATTTATAGTGATAATTTGTCAAAGGTATAGCGTTTCGTAAATTATTGAAGACTGCGACTGGAATTATTTATTTTTTTGGCAAAAAGACGCGAGGGGAATTATTTTAATTAAATTTTTTACGCTTAATATATCTTAGAGATATATTGATATTAAATTAATCACAAGAATTTTATTTACATTGTTTCTTATTAAAATATTTCTGTCGTATTTTACATTTTACTATTGCTAGTTGTCATTTATATAATTTTAAACTAAATCAAGCATTTATTTTAATTTTGATTGTTTCTGAAACAGTACACATATTTTCCCTAAAGTTCAGTTATACTCGTACAGCGGAGTAAATTTTAGAAATAATTTTAATAATTCCATAGACTTCAAGTGACAATGTAAATATTATCTTATTTTTCGTCTATTAATAATTCTTTCATTTATTTATTTTTTATTTTATATTCTATTTCAGTATGATTTCCATAATGATATACAAAACATAATAACATATCTTCAATAAGGTTAGCTAAAAGTCAAATAACTCCTTCTCACATATAGAAGTATGTATTGAGATTTTTAGAATAAGAAGCTGAGTAAATTAATATATATATATATATATATATATATATATATATATATAAAACGTTAAAATAAATTTGCTTTATTTTAGCATATACATCAGTTAATTTGATATAATTATATTTTTTTAAAAGAACCTAGATGTATAAAAAGAGACAAGAAAAAAACGATAATAACAATAAATAAACGTAACTATATACAAATGACACTTTTTAAGATATTTTTTAAAAAAGATATACTATTTTCAGTTTAACACCTGCTAGCTGTTATTGGAAAATGAAAATATTGAAATAAAATAATATATTGAAAATGTAATATGTAATACTTTATCATCCGATAGTTAAAATGCACAAATATAATTTACAAATAAATTATTAGAAGTATCTAATTCATTCTTATAATTTTCTTATTTATTTTAATTTTTTTTCCTTAAATTTGTCGTGATTAGGGAAATATCTGAAAACCAGTTAATTTATTATGGCATAGATAAGAGTTAAAGGAAATGCTAACAGCTAATATATATATATATATATAATGTTAGGAATAATATAAAAAGATAGAAAAAGAAATGAATGGATCAGAAATAAAACAAAAGTTACGGATATTATGGCAAAAGTGAAAAGTTTGAAATGAATATGGACCGGACATATGACAAGAAGAGGGAATGGACCACCGATAGACAAGGGAAATTATTAATTGAGAACTTAGATATACAAGAAGGTCCAGAAAGATACGCATGGATACATGGGTTAGAGATATTTGGGAAAAGTATTTATTTAGTAGTGGATAGTCAGAGACATAAACAGTTATGAAAATTACTTATTGAAAAAAATGTTCTTATTATCGCTACATTTAAATCAAAATTATATCAGTGTTTCATTCAATTGATTCTAAATACGTACAATTTTAAAAATATTATTTAACTATAAAATAAATAACACTCATTTTGTAATTTATTTCTTTTAATCGATAGCCATTAAAATTATCACGAGATAGTAATAGAAGAAAGTATTTTGATTATATTATATTTTTAAAAACAACTAAAAAGTTAGTTATACCCTCAACAGTTATAAAACCAAGTGTTAGTATTTGTAATAAAATACTAAAAATAGTTTCATATTTTTTTTTAAATAATAGATCTACGGTTCGTTAATTTCAATTTTCAAAGTAATAATTAAATTATTAGTTTTATAACTGTTGAGGGTATAACTAACTTTTTTAGTTTTTTTTTTTTTTAAATATAATATAATCAAAATACTTTCTTCTATTACTATCTCGTGATAATTTTAATGGCTATTGATTAAAAGAAATAAATTATAAAATGAGTGTTATTTATTTTATAGTTAAATAATATTTTTAAAATTGTACGTATTTAGAATCAATTGAATGAAACATTATATAATTTTGATTTAAATATAGCGATAATAAAAATATTTTTTTCAATAAGTAATTTTCATAACTGTATTTAATTTAAATTCATTAATATCTTTTACTGATAAAATACATACACATTTTTGTACATATGTTTTAAAATTTTAATAGAGGATATTAACATTTTATATTTAATTAAATGCCTTTTTTTCGTTTAAAAAACTAAAATCAATCCTATATAAAAAATCGTAAATATTACATGAAAATTTATAGATTAAGAAAATAAAATTCATTAAAAAATAGACAATATTTTTATATTTACTAAGATTTACAAAAGAAGATAATTTTTGAAACTAAATAAAAATTCATTTTATTTGAAAAGATTTTCTTAGTCTTGGATGAAATTTACATTATTTATTATTTTTATCGGAAATAAATATTATAGAAAAATAAAATCAACAATATTACATTTCCGTTAAATGTGCGAAATTCGACGTATATTTTAACTTACTCCTACTTAAGTCTATATATGTGATGTAGACTGTACGTGAATGTTTTTTTTTCTTTTGAAATACATCTCAAGTTTTATAAAGCGTTTGAGTGGGTATCGGGTGGTTGCAGTACATTTCCGTGTAGGTTCGCGACCACACTGACCACCCTTAACGTGACGTCTAGACGTAAACATCAATATAAAGAACGTTTATATATATATATATATATATATATATATATATATATATATATAAATGTTTCTGAGTATAAGTCTATTTCTGTTTATATCTTCTTTTATTTACAATATAAATGCATTTAAAGTTTGATATTTGTTTCTAAAATGACCGTATGACACTGTTATAGATTTTTATTAAAAAAAACATTTTCTTAGTAATAAAACTAATATTAATACATCTTTAATACAATAGAATTTTACCCTCCACACCACAATATGTTATAGAGTGTTCAATAATAACCTATTGTTCAATTTGTTGTTTATAACAATAATTGGCTAATGGGCATTTCAATAGCGATGTCAATCATCGTTAGAGCCTTTTTGTTATAAAACATTTTTTTATTTATTATAAATATATTTTGATTTTATAACAAAAAGATTTCAAAACAAAATAGTATGTTTAGAAGTACTACACAATTATTGAAACACGATAAATGTATTTTTATTTTTTAAACTTATTGGCAAAATCTAAATATTTTTTAAACAGTTCCATTTTCATTTTATTTGGAATACCATTTCCAACGTTTCACTTATAAATATAACATTCTATAAAGAAGTCCTTTAATTACTGTTAACATTTTTGTAAACACGATTTTTGATGGATGTAAAATTATTACAATCAGAGAGTAATTGTAAAATCGAACGATTTTATAAAAAATCCAAGATTTTATGAAACCTTTTACAAAATGCCTTAGTTTATCTGACAATGCTAGTCTAGAAAGACTTTTCTTATCAGATTTCCATAACGCATATCTTTTTTAAGAGATGAGGTTGTCAGCCTCATGCCCAATCCTTAATTTGAGGGATTAAAAAGCCATACTAGCTAAAAAATTGAAGAATAAGTAATTGTTAAGAACTTTTATAAAATCATACGGTGCTAAGGAATGATATTTTTTTAAAAAATTAAATTAATTAAAATATTATTATGCTTTAAGAGTGTTTAAGTTATTGTCGTATTTTTATAATCAAAATATTTTAATATTAATTTGAAGTAGTGATTTGGAATTTTGTTACTAAATATTTAAAATCCATAATTTAAATAATTCCTTTTAATTTTGATTCCTTTAATTAATTTGCGTTAAAAACTGATTTTAACAAATGAATATTTAGGATCATCCAAATGTGACGTCTAGATTTGTGTTTTATTAAGGGGGTATTCTAGTCTAGAATTTCGAAAAAATCGATTTTTTGCATATTTTCAAAGTTTAGACCTTTAAGAATATGTTCTTAAGAGGATTTTTCGAAATTCGAATTATTTTCGGAGTTATAGCTATTTTTGTGACGCGCCAACCAATCCGGTCTGGCCGGAACGAATCAACTTTAAACGCGTTTTTCTCGAAACTACTTTTTTCGACACGGTTGACGTGATATCTCAAGTTCTAATCGATCAATTTACTTGAAATTTGGTACAGAGCTTCTCAATATAACAGTGATTGCCCCCGCCTAGGATTTTTTGAAAATTTTGTTTTTTACTATTTTTAAAAAATTCCGAAAATTGAAAAAAATAGGGCAAAAAATGATTGTTTTTTTCACACTACCGCCATTTTGCGAATTTTTTTTTTTAAATTTCCCTAGGCGAGGATACTACTACAACCTTCTTTTTCAATAATTTCAAAAAATTCAAAAAAATTTTTGCTTCAGATGACCGGAAGAGTTAGAACCACGTCAACCAGGAGACACCTTTTTTTTCGAGCCCCCACTTTGCCAGCGTGTACCTTTTTCAATTTTGATTTTTTTTAATAATACTTTTTTATGCTCTTAAAATGTCAATAAATAACTGATAAAAAATGGATAGTAAAAATATTTGTTTTTTTATAGCACCTGAAAAAACACCTAAAATTCGTGCATCTAGACTAGAATACCCCCTTAAAAAGAAACATGTGTACAGGGTGGTGTATAGGAAAACATGTGTATAGTTTCTTTTTACTAAAACACAAATCTAGGAGTCGTATTTGGATGATCCTATATGTGAAAAAATAAAAAAAATGCAATATTAATTTCATTTGAATTTTCAGTAAGTTGAAAATATTCGATATCTGATTAATTTACATTGATTTAACCCAAATTGAAATTTTTAATAAAAATTGTTATAAGGAGTAGCACATTAATCATTCTGATTTATTTGACACACATATTTTTCCACGTAATAAGAAGGAGATATGATAAAGAATATTATTTATGAATTTCTGTTTTATTTTTTTCATAGAAAATTGGCCATCGACTGTGGTTGATTTTTGTGCTAAATGATTTAATGGAGGAAAAATGTTTTTCTGGAAATGACTCTCATTTCGTTATTATTTTCATCCCTTCAATCGGTCGTATTAAACGAGTACCTCCCATGAACTCGCGGACGTCAAGAACGATGGTCTTGTGTGATGACGTCGTGTCAGTCGATAATAGTTGGCGCGCATTCGCTAATAAAGGGTTGATGAGACAGCGTATGTCCATGGCTAACTAAGATCGGCCGCGTCATCTTTTAAGTGAGGGCATGCGTGCGAAACGTTCATTGGTCGACATCGGATGCAATGGGAGGAGTGTGTATGTGTGTGTGTATAAATGTGTGTGCAAGTAATACACGGATCGACTTCACGACCGGCTCTACGTTTTTCTTATTTATTTATTTAGTTCCTTTTTTATTACATATATCTCGATTAAAACAGACGAAACGATTTATTAATATGGTGCAAGTATGCAGTGCGTCGACTTTCTAGACAGCGGCCCAACGAACCGATCGAAGGGGCAGAGAGGGAGACACTCCTCTTCAAACATGCGATACGGTAGCGGCGCGTATCGTTCTCTCGACGTACTAAAGCAGCATCATTGTATGGTCCATTGAATTGGTAATAAAAATTTATTTTCAAGTCTGATAGCGAAAGTTTCGTGCCGTACGAGGTAAAATATAATAGATAGAATTATGAGCAACATATATACAAGATACGTTCGTTTAGTGTCCTTTAAAACTATTTGCTCGCAAAGAAATTTGTAATTTTGATACAAAATTAGATTTGCGCGTACAGATTTTTCACATTGTTACTCGGCTACGTTACTAAGTCATTATTGGAATCAAAATTAATAATTCACTTCATCTGTCTGGTAAAAAAAATATGTATCAAATGACAACATTTTATTAAACACATGAGATCTTTTTTAGAAGTTTTTAAGGAAAATAAATAAAATATAAAATAAAATAAATGTTTTCACTTAAAAATCGACTCTTTTATTATAAAAACAATTTTTTTATCATTATATTTAAAAACATTTTAATATTAAAAGTAATCAACTGAACATAAATTAATCACTCACCTTAACATTACAAACTTTTATAAAAGTATTTATCACTTATTGTTCATTTTATTTGCTAGAGTGTATTTTAATGATCATAATATCATCGGTAGAACGCTATATTCATAATGCAAAGCTCTGATGATAACGACACAGCAACTGAAATGCTTATCAGCAAATAAAGTGAACAAGAGATTATAGAACACTTTTATAAAACCTGATGGTGTTAGGATGAGTGATTTGAGTTGAAATGAGTTTGCCATAGTACCAAAATAAACAGTAATAAGGAAATTTTTGTCTGTACTAAAGGTAAATTAATTTTATTTCCGTTTTAATTAATTAGAGATGCTTGCGAATCAATGATATAAGAAAGTAATCAAAAAAAGCACCAATTTAACAAAGTACAAATGTGTTTGATATTTTGAGAAGATATTATTTCTATTAATTTTTCTGGTAGTGCAATTCGTTTAAAGAGAACCAAATATAAAAATGTATGTTTTGTAAGCGTAAAATGAAAAGTTAAGAAGGTGAAAAGATAAAATATATATTTTTTAGCAAACAAGCACACATATGAATCTTGATAAAAGAAAATAAGACTTTTTTAAAATTGTAAACTTATTGAAAAATGAAAATATATTTTTCTATCTGTAATCCATCATTGCAATATTGAAAATATAATGAATGTCTCTTGGGAATATATCTAATCTTGATGTATTGCTATAAAAATATTACGTTCTCCCATATGAAATATTAGATTTTTTAATGTCTTCAGGTTGTCTGTATAACAGCGACCAATTTAATTGCAGGTATCATATTTTATATGACTATGCCAAGATATTATGTTACTTTGGACGTAATATTTTTTTTATAATTTTTTACAATTGTGGACTTTAACTTTATTAAATAAAATATGAAAAGTAGTTCTATTTATGTCTTTTCTAGCATTATTTAAAATTTCAATACAAAACGGTAACAAATATAAAATACCTAAAAAATTATTCATCCCATAAATAATGGCATATTTGAAATGAAATACAAGTTTGTACAAAATGCTTTTATTTTTTAATAAATGATCTAATCGTCATTATAATCTATTGCATTTTGCAATCTTGTCTCCAAAAATTCAATGTCTTGCTTAAAGAATTCTGGATTTTTTGAAGAAAAAAATGATTCAAGGTGATTTTTGACTTCATTAATATTTGGATTTTTTTCCCCAAAAAGTAAATGTTCTAGCGACCAGAATATATGATAATTAGATGGAGCTACGACAAATGAGTAGGGAGGATGCGGTAACTCTTCCTATCTTAGCGTCTTGATTTTCTCCTCAGTGATTTATTTTGCATGTAGTTTCACGTTATCGTGTTGCAAGATGATGCCCACGCAGGTCGTTTTTTGAAAGATTCTGCTGTAATATTTCTAATTGCTGATTGTAGATTTCAGCTATTATCGCGTCTCTAGGTTTCAGCAATTAAAAGTGAATCACCTCATGGAAATCTCACTAATCGTATAAAAGATATTTTTTTAGACACAAAGTGAGATTTGGTAAGTTATTACTTAGTTCGTTTCAAATTGGTGTATAGAATCCATTTTTCACCTGTGATTAAAATTCTATACAGAAATTATGCTCTACTATGTCTCTTTAGTAACAAGTTACAAATTGTCATGTTCTGTTTTTTATTGGTCGTTCGTGCGGAATACATTTTCTTTCTATGTGAATTTTACCAATTTTTTCCAGATGTCTATGAATTGTTGATTGTGTAGACCTAAGTTGTTGTGACAATTTCTTGCTGGTCTATTTTGAATCGGATTCAATGAGGGATTTTAAAAATTCATTATTAAATTTGCCAAGTCATCTACTTCGAAATGTATTAGAAAGATTAATGCCCCCGCTCGCAATTTTTTTAAATTATTGTTGAAATTCTCGAACTTCCAAACATTATCATAGATATCCCAAAATATTTTACTTGTAGCTGTTGTTTTTAATCAATAGTGTTGTATATGTTCCTCTGAGGGTTGAAATATTGCCATTTTACTGTAATGGGAACAATTTGGAAATTAACTACGCAAACAAAAAGTTAAATGTTGTACGCGTACAATACAAGATACTGATGTGAAATAACACGCAAGTCAGGCACGGAACGTTTAAAAAACAGTTTAGTAAATGCGTCATTATTTATAAGAATATCTAATATTAAAATCAAGAATTTATATTTTCTTATTTTTAAAATGGTTGCATCGTCATCTAATGTACAGAAACAATCATTACATAAAGATTAAACAATAATTAATGAATAAAAACTCCAATAATAAGTATTTATCGAAAAATATATATTACAATATTGGAATATTGATTCCTTTGTGAACATTGTATTAGCAATTCATCCAAATTATATTATACCAATATATTTACTGAAATAAAAATGATCAATTTTGCTTAGTACATCGTTTAGGAAAAATACAACACCGCAAAAAATAAATTGTTTAGTAAATTATAAATCATATCTTTTTTCTAGTATATAAAAAAAAATTGAATTTTCAAATGAAATACAAAAGTTTCTACTCCAAGCAGTGTTTATTTAAAGGGTGTAAAAATAAAGTACGATTAGGAAATGTGAGTGCAAGGTAAAGTTGAAAGATATATATCATATTCAACTTATTGACATGATAGAGTAATTTTTACATAATAAAATGAAGAATGACTCGGAAAAAAAATGTTGAAAAGTGAAAAATCATTTTTAAAAATGTTTAAAAGCATACAAAAGCATATATTTATATATATTTATATATATATATATATATATATATATATATACATTAAAAAATACTACTTTTGAAAATTATATTTTCATTATTTGTTTTTAAAATTTCAAACACCATTAAATGCCACGTTTTCAAAAATTTCATATTTGTTTACAGTTTTCTTTATAATATATATATATATATATATATATATATATATATATATATATATATTATTAGCATAATGAATATTAATTTAGTAGTAAAATAAATAAGTATTTAAATCACTTAAATCAAGCAAATCTGGTAATTGACAAAAACACAGGTGCAGCTAATTTTCTAAGTAAGGACAGTACATTAACGTATGTGTATATAATATTAATTAAAAAAATAAAATTTTAAAAATAACATAGAATTAGCGCTTTTATTGAATAGTATATAAGATGTTTAACAAAATGTTAAACATTTTTACTTTTATTTCGTTATAAATCACTGTACTAATTATGGATACTACAACATATTTAAATAAGCCAAATTCAATAAACAGAATTTCGCATAACTATTTTATTACAACTGAATGTAAATAAATTTACATGTTTATTTATAAAACAAACATGTTTATGACTAAAACAAATTTATATTCAATTAAAATAAATGATTAAAGCGATACTGTGTATAAAAACGCGTTGTTTGAAAACGAATAATACGAACGGATGTTCTCTAGAAACGGTCGGCTACCTAGTCAGATATCCAATAATTGAAAAATATATATGTATTTCCATAGTGAATACGAGTATTCGTAAAATATGCGAGTAGACAAAGTCAAACTAGGAGATATGTGCAGGTATTATACAGGTAGAGATGTGTTTGAACGTATTTATATGCCGCGTCTTTACTTACATACAACATGTTTTGTCACACACACAAAGGACAATATTGATCGGATTTATGGCTGATGCACATAAAGACATATGTATGTATATATATATATATATATATATATATATATATATATATATATATATAACGAAATGTAGTATTGAAATTTTACTAACAATGCGAGAGAAAATCTTTTACAACAGATTAGCAAAAGTGGACATAAATAACAAATCGATTAAAGATATCTGGACTAAAACTGTAATTAACAATCGTACAAGCAAACAAACCAACAGGAATTTATAAATGAAGGCTAAGAATGAATAATAACAAAGAAATAAACTGAAAGTGCATTCCTTAAAATAATGATAATTATTTGAAGGGATGTAAAAAATATTAGATCGAACTAGAGGATGTTGCAGCATTTTGCAATATGTGGATGTAATTAAATTATACTGAGTCAATAACTTTATTACAATATAGGATGCAGGATATACTTTTTTGAAGAATTTTGGAATCTGCATGAAATTTTTGTAAAATATTTTTTTATATTTACTAAATTTATTTTTAATTTTTTTATTTAGTGATATGCACTTTTTAAGTGATTTAAAAACTATAAATACTAGATGATTGAAAAAAATATTGGATTTTGGTAGGTATAATCTGTTGAGATTCAGTGTTTATGATATACTTGCAAAAAAGAAGTGCTTTTTTAGAAACTATGATTTTAAAATATAGTTCTTTATTTAAAACTATTTGAGATTTTTATGAGTTTAAATTTTATTCTAATGCTATATATGTATCTCGTAAAATATGTATTTAAAAAAATATTCTAACTAAATATACTGACCAATAATTGTTTTAAAAATTACCTTATTTCATTAAATATGTGAAATTATTTATTAGAAAGACCATCTCTTATTAATTTATCGTTCACATTATCAGTGATGTTGACATGTAGGTCTTACATTATAACATAACCATTATCATGTTTTACTATCCATAAAATATTTCGTTTATTTAATTTTTTACCTAATTTTATACATACAGAAGTTTTTAAAGTGGAAAGTTTTGAAAAGTTTTTCATTCAGCAGTGGATAGAAAGAAGTTAATTATACGTGTATATATATATATATATATATATAAATATATATATATATATATATATATATATATATATATATATATATGACTAGGTAGTACAGTAGTTTGCATCACTGCGTGTCATGCAGGAGATTGCGTTCGATTCCCAGTCGGAGAGTCCCTCATTTTTCGAGGGTTGAGCATGAAGGCCGACAACCTCATCTTGTAAAAAATAACTGTCGAAAAGGGAGTAAACCCCGAATAAAAAAATCTTCATCAATCCGTCTGGTCAGCGTGGTGAATATGACCAAATACCAGTGAATGGTAGCATTCATTGAGGCTTTCGTCCAGTAGTGGATTGATATATGGGCTTTATGATGTAATATATATATATATATATATATATATAATATTATATGAAAAATTGCAAAATATAGTCCATATCAATAAAAAGGTAAAATATAAAAAAAAATCTAATGAAAAAGTAAAAAACACTATTACTTAAAAAAACGACGAAATCACTGATTAATTTAATAAAAAATAATTTTCATTAATATCAAATTTATTTGAAAGAATTTATTTTCGAAAATTCGAACTATGTATTTAAAAATAGTTAACAGATATTAACAGAATGGAGTATATAAGACTGAAGGACAATACAGGATAATAAATGACAGTAATGAAGTAAATATATATTTAAACTCTTCGGTCACATTTGGAACACCCTATATTTATTTTATGTACAAAATATACTTAATAAAACTTAGTAATTAATGAAGTAAGGTAAAATGTGTTATTATAAATCACATTTTTTAAAAATATTTTTTATATACACAAAATATGTATATGAAAACATATTTTTGAAATATAAATAAAAAGTTACATTTTTAAAGACAAATTAGTTTAGTGTAAAGAATTCATTTGGAAGAGAATTATTGTATAACCTTTTTGAAAATAACTATATCATATAATACCTGTTTAATTATTTTGGTGAAAGTAAATATAAATGACATGAGTGATTTTAAAATAAAATATTTATTTATATTCTTTTTATAATTTAACTTCACACTGGTGAGTATTCATATTTATAAACGACAGAATAGCTGATCTTAAAATCTTCTTCTAAACTATGTAACTATTAAATGATTTAGAAATACAAGCTAATGTTAAAGATTGTTTTGATTGCACTTCTTAACTAAAAATATTTAATTTTATACACGAAATAAATGTTCAATACAAAATAGATATTTCAAAAACGGTTAATTGGTATAAAATCAAGAAACAAAGGTATAAATGATAATAAAAAGAAAACATTTTCATAAAATATTAAAGCACTTGAAAAAGTTTATTTAAAATTCTCATTGTTAATATTTAACAATGAGCGTCGCAAGCGATACATTCATATATGTACGGCACGTGCAGAACGTCCTGTACAGACGAACACAAATTATGTGTAGTTTACGAGTCGAGATGTGAAGCCGCATTATCTACGTCTGGACCCTTATGTGCATAACACAAAAGGCGCGCATTAGCGGATCGGTCGTAAAACATATAAGTTATATAGGACTCGAGCGATTTCGAATATATGATTTTATTTCACACCTTGTTGTAATTTCTGACAGATTTTATTACCGATATGGTAGTTATTTTTACTTTTTATTGCATTTTTAATATTTTCCAGTACATTGTAAATAGTGGTTTTTGTGACACTTCTGTATTACTTGTTGCTAGTGTTGTGGACGGTTATGTACATAAATATACATATGTTCGTGTATATACATATACATATATATATATATATATATATATATATATATATATATATATATATATATATATAGGTACAAATACATATACATATTTACCAAAACATTTACAACTGTGAATACTAGAAGCTGTATGAGGTCGAATCTCATCATAATAAATTCTGTTTTGTTCATTAACGTGTAATGAAGCAAAAATTATATTCATTATAATTTACATTGTTGATGTAAATATGTGAATGCAATGTACGTATGCATATATATATATATATATATATATATATATATATATATATATATATGTACGTATATACAAAAACACATAAACTTAAAAGAACAAATTAAGCAAATTAAATATATACAGTTTGTTGAAAATATTTTTTGGTATGTCAAATTATTTTTGAAATGTATTTAAATAAATAATTACTTTATAATCAACAGTTAAAAATCGATCATAAAAATGAATATTTATATTGTATTTTTGATGTAACTAAAATATTGTAAAAACATATTTTATCTCTTTTAAAGTATTTAATACATTTAATTAATTTCAGTCATAATAATTAGTGCATATCTTTTCATTGAGATTTAATATGATATAAAAGGATTTAAAATTATTTTATGTATTAGTAATTATTTCATAACTTAAAAAACAAAATCAGTTAATTAAACCTATGATACAGATTATTCGAAAAATTGTTATAAAATTTACAATGAAATACTTTTTACAAATCTGAAATTTATTCTAGACGTTATGATTGTTTTAATGACATTTTAGATTTTTTTATAAAATACTAATTATCGTACTTTTTTAAAAGAAAACTATTTGTTTTAATATAAGTAAAAATATTATGAAAATATCGCAAATTCCATTTAGATTTTATTCCAATCAAGTATAACGCACGAAAAAAAAAATCAAAATCAGCAACCAACCAAAAGTGAACATTCTAAATGTGTTGCTCCGATTGGTCGACGGCCTTCAGCCCGTCGTATCGCGTCAGAACGAAAAACAAAAGAGCACTAATTACAATTAGCATGCGCGGCGTCGGCTAATGAACACGGCGCTAATTAAACCCTACTGCGACAGACGCACGAAACGGGAGCTTACGAGCGCCAGCCGCGGCGCCGCCTAGTCGACACGGTTAGCGGAGACGCGTCGTTTGTGGTCCTGCAACGTTAGCAGGACGTGCCCGTTTGCCAGCAGGATAACGCACGCTGGTTGGTGCAGAGCGTCACCTAATGAGCATCGTTTTAATTAATCACGCCGGCGCTCGACGTCCAGTCTCTGTGTCGGAACGAGAGTAAATGTAAGTGATACACGGATCGAATAAGGAGGGATGCTCTCCGGATTCGTTTGCCTTTTTTGGTTGGGCGTGTGGCGTTTTTCTTAATTACGGAAAGAAAATGCGCAGATACATAAAAAAAATTATATACATTTGCAAAAACACATACAAACATATTTACGCACACAAGATATTTAAACACACACACACACACACACACACACACACACACACACACACACACATATATATATATATATATATATATATATATATATATATATATATATATATATATATATATATATATGGGCATCATAACTTAATTAGAGACTATATATCAAAATAAAGTTTTAATGAAGACATTACTAATCAAATTTGTCTGTAAAAAGAAAAATATCTTGTAAAATAATTTCATGAGCGTATAATCGTGAGATTCACATTTTACTTTTTACTTGTAATTTTGTTGTTTTTCTATTATTAAAAAAAATGATTTTTTATATTAACACATTAACGTCCGGAGACATAAAAATATGTTTTTTGTTGACTGCTCGTGTAATGCCGGAGACATATAAATAGGGTTTTTGTGTACTGTGCATTAAATGTCTGCGACATATAAATATGTGTTAAAATATGCTGAAAATAGTATTTCTTATCGACTAGACTAATACTGCGTGCTTTGATAATAGTCAAAGCAAAAGATAACAGTAAATTTCAACCTTCAACCCTACAATTTCCAAAGATTTCTTTAAATCGCTTTAAAATATTTGATCGCTTTAAAATATGCCGGCTACACGCATCAATTTTCGCGCAAACAGCCTGGACCGTAATGTGTAAAGTAATGAATGTAAAGGAAAAGATGCAAATTTTGATTTGTATATTTTAAATATGATTAATATTACTCTAAATATTAATAATACCTAAATATATCAAAATATAGGGTCATCTAGATTTGTGTTTTATTAAAACGAACAAAAGAAACTATACACATGTTTTCCTATACTCATGTTTCTTTTCAATAAAACACAAATTTATGCGTCACATTTGGATGACCATATATTAATAAAAAATTAATATTATGTGTTTCGATATTTTAGTAAATTTAGTTTAAGAGGTCATGTTCAGTCAGGAGGTCGAAAAAAAACGTGATTTTTTCGAGAACTATAACACGTTTCTCGACAAATGTTCGGGGTTCTAAAACCATATGTTTAAAAGAAGTTTACATAATTTTGTCAATAAAAAATATTTACAAATAAAAATATACGGTCATTCTTCCGTAAGTTCTATGAAAAAAAACGTTTGCGGTGACCACTGCTGCTGAGATTTGGATCGTATGAAATTAAAGAAGAATATTTATTTTATACGTTAAATTATGTAGTTTTTGAACGATCAATTTTTCGAAATATTAATTTGGAACAAAATGATAGAGATTTCGATTTTCGATGAAAAAATCGTTTGTTTTTAGTCAATAAAAATGAAATTATAAAATGAAAAAAATTTCTCTCAAAGACTAGTTTTTTGTATCTATAATAATCCTGTAAAATTTGAAATTAATGCAGTTGTTTTAGAGATATTTTGGTCACCGAATTTGAAATAGTTTACATAAGTATTTGTAAAAAAAACGAATATGCCTATACCTCTATCAATTTTAATCGAATTAATTTAAAATATCCAGAGAATATTTTCCAGATATTTATAATTATAATATATGATATTAATAATTATAATTATATTTTCCAGATATTAATAATTATAATTATAAATACTAATAATTATACTTATAGAAAATGTCAAAATCTAAAAATCGAATTATTTGACTTTCTGACTAAGCAACTTCCTTAATATAAATGAAATATTTATCCCAACACTAAAATATTTTCATTTGTAATACCAAAAGTGTTTTAATGAGTATATTAATGTTAATTTTATTCGCTGATGTGTGATTTACAACGCAGTGTATTTAATTCAATGCTCTAAAAATAATGGCAAAACCACTGGAATGCATATTAACGAATAAAGTGAATAAGTGAAGTATTTACAAAATACTTTTATAAAATTGTGTAGTGTCGAGGTGAAAAATCATTTGTGTTGATATAAAATAAAATATTTTTTTAGATTCTGCCACTTCTATCGTTTATAAACATTGAATGTTTATTGTTTGATAAACATTCTGGATTTCTAAAAATAATGAATTTACTCAGATATTCTTTGATATGAATTATTATTATCATCTTCGGCGGTATAGTTTTTATAGGGCATTGTGCTCTTTAACAATGTTAGTCTAGTAGGGATTTTCTTGTTAGAGCACCATAACGGTTTCGTTTTTTTTACGAGATGAAGTTGTTAGTCATATACTCAATTCTCAACTTAGATGGCTCTCCAACAAGAGATCTAATGTAGTGTCCCATTTGACAAGCAGCGACGTATACTTTTTGACGTAAGTATTATTTACAATTGAGAGTCTAAAAACATGGAATAATACAATTATTGATTAAAAAACCCGTTAACTAAAGTCAAAGTTGAGTAAAAAAAATAATAAATATAACTAAATCATAATCAGTAAAAGTGACTAAGAAATAACACATTAGTTTCAATTACAAATCTTCTGTGATTAACGATTAATTTGAAATTAGTTGCATAATTAACGATTAATGACTAAATCAGTCATTTATATAAAATAATTGAATTAAGTAAACTTCATGTTAGTCTGACTAATGTTAAATTGTTAATTATTAGTCAAAGACAATTTGAAAAACCATTTTATGTTTTGAATTTTTAGTAAGTTTTCTTTAAAGAATCCTGAGTAAGGAGTTCTGAAAATGGGTAATAAATAACCATTTAACTGTCTATAAAGAGAATTTGAAGCTGAATTAAGTGTAATATTAGTTTAGGGTTTAGAATATATAATACTTGCAAAGGTCAAAGGATACAATTTGATGACAGTATTGTTTATCGTTTCTATTCTTTTTTAGATTTAATCATAAAAAAACTAATAACTAATGATTTATGATTAGTCATGACAAAAATTATTATATAGTTAGTTTGTTTGAAAATGAATGAATAAATTCGACTTATGAAGAAAAATGATTTGTCACTAATCTGAATCATTAGTTATCATTTTAGTCAATTTATATACAATTCTGATTGAAGTATATTAAATATATACTGATTTATAATTTTTATTTTAATGTATAAATTAAACAAAAAAATTATGCATATAAAATTTTTATTCGAAAAATAGTGAGGAGATATAAAAGAGGTCTTGACATCAGATATGACTTCAGGGTTTGTAATGAATACACGATATAATAAATAACGTAGAAGATGATAAAAGTATGGAAAATTGTTTGTATACTCAACTTTTACAATCTTTGCATAAAATATAATACATACAAAATAATACTGAAATTAATTTAGGAATAAATTATATCTAACCACATGCAATGCACTAATTTTATTGTAATTCTTTTTTATTGTTTTATATTTTGTTTGTTACTTTTATAATATATTAAAATATAATTTAATAATGTACTGAAATATATTATATATTATATTGAATATATATTTTCATTTTTATTTTTCTATATACTTTGTTTATTGCAACTTAAAACTATAATGTGTTTATTAAAAATATTTTTATTCAGATATTAATTTTTCGATGGTTACTAATTTCGGATAAAAAAATCGATATTTTTAAAAAGAATTCAGATTATAAGAAAAGTATTAAAAGAAAGAGTTTAGGAGATACTAAACTTCGTTAACTTAATATCAGGAGAGTATGATACGACATAATATATTTTTCTATACAGTTTTCTTTTTCACAACGTAAATTTCAAACTAAGAGGTGATAAAAAAGAATTATTACGTAAAATATACAATTATTAATATTTTTAAAAATAATAAACATTTCTACAGGAATAATATCATTTTAAAATATTATTTATATAAAAAATAAAAGTATAGAATTTCGAATAGAAATATCGTAAGAGAAGGCAAAATAATAATTTGTTGTGCTTGGAATTGAATTCGAATTTAGGTTTGTTGATTTTAAAGATTTTTCCACTATAACACTGTTTAAAATATAAAATCGTTTAAAAGTTTGGCGCTAAAAGTTATAAAAAATACAGTTTTCAGGAAGGTAGGCAGAATATAAAAGATTGAATATAAGAAAGAAAAAATCATTAAAAAAATGTTATAGAGACTTAATTGATAGAAAATGATTAATATTTATGATTTATAGAGATGAAGAATTGAATTTTGCATCAAGGTAAAAAAATGTTTATGAATCATCATTGGCTATATTTTTTAGTTAATAAAAAAACATATTACATTTAATCCTTTGATTACTAGTTACTCGGAAGTAAAGTTTCGTTGTGCACAAATCAGATTGATTCTACATCATTTTAAAATTCAGAACTGTATTTATGAGTTATAAAAAATACAACACTTTTACTTCTCATGAATGAAGAGCCTGATAAATGATTACATTTACGAAGAAAATAGTTTTCACTATAGAATTTACTGAGTTTATTTTTAACTAAATAAAATTTTAGGGTTGATGGTATTCCATGCGAATTTTTGTCAAGGGTTCATAGATGCTAATTACATTGGAAGGGTTAATCATTCTTATTATTTTGTAATAAGAATCTACTTTTTAATTTTATTATTTTTTAAAATGAAAAACATTCAAAAGTAAATATACGAGGAGGACATAAATGAGTCAGTTTTTAAAAAAGGAAAAAGATTGGAAAATCTTTTGAATAGTAAGAATAATGTATATATCTGCATTTAGAAGCAGAAAATAACACTTTTGAAGATGATGATTATTTTTTCGCAATAAAATTATTTAGAAAATCGAACTCTTTTTAAAGTCTTTTTTGTACTTGAAATAAAATGTTAGAAATTATTGGTGTTCAGGAGGGTTAATGATTAATTTGTTTGTTTTTAAACAATATAAAATGTATATTAACATTTGAAAACTTTTTAAAGAATATGTAATTGCTGCTCGTAAACAAATTCATTAGGTGTTGAGTGAAAAAATCAAAAATAATTTTAAATATTTTCAAGATATTGCGGTTCGCTCCAAATTACTCAATTAAAAAAATATGTACCTTTTTTCCAGAGTGATAGTAGCGTATAAATCCTGGTTGAACTTCCATTTTCCTTCCGGAAAGAGCGCTCCCGACCGACGTCATACTGAAAGGATTAAAGCGAGACACGTACAGACAAAGAGACAAACACAAATAGTGAGTGAGATGTCAGGACGACAAGAGTGGAGATTCGTAAGTGTGTAAAAGTAAACACTGGTGGTACATACGTACATATATGCGGTCGAGACTGTGATGAGACTGAATCACGTAATTGGTCGGAAACATTTATCCGCGCACGCGCCCCCCTTTCATTCCGCCCCGGGGCCAATCTAGCACTGTAGATTAATTAAGGGGTTGCGGTGCGCCGTGTCATCAGCGCGACGCCCCCACCGGACGTTGGAATGCGCTCGACGCCGGTACATTCTTCCCTGATCTGTGTTGTACACTCGAATGCTCACGCTGTGACGACGTCGAGATCAATGAGTGTAATTAGACTCTATGAATACGTAATTAATTAGTTTCGAGTCGACTTGTATGGCACGCGTTTAACGATTTATTGAGTCGATTTCAATTAAGGAAACACTGTTTTGTTACGAAATGATTATTCAGAATGAGGATGAATATCAGTTGGATGTTTTACACGAGCTTAATTATTATTACAGAGATCGTTGAATTGGATAATTGTTTCTGAACCAACCGACTGAAGCACTGTTATTATTTCATAATTGTGTAAAATATTTGATAGGGGGTAAACTTTTAGATATTAAGCTTTTTGATTTTGCAATGAAAGCTATTGACGAAGAGTATTATTTTTTATACAGTTTTTTTCATTTTAATAAAAAAACTAATTTTTATATGCTTTCGTATTCCTTTATTAATTTTTTCGTACTGCAAACATCCTAAAAATATATGAATTTGATTTTGAAATGATTATTAAATGCATCCAATTAGTACGCTTTTTCAGTATGTCTAAGTATAGTTTTATAGAATAGCCTAAATGAGACTGAAGGATTTAGATACAGATTTATTTGCTTACTATCATTTACTATCCTTTGATATTCTTCAGTCTTAACCATCCCCACCCCCATATTATAAGTGAGGAGTTAATTGCTAAAATTCATTTTTCTAAATTATTTCAAAATACATGTTAAAATTCTAACTAGAATTTGTGGTAACAATAATTCTTTTTCTAAAAAAATCTAAAGTAATAAAATTCTCGAGTTTTAAATTTATCAGAAAAAGACAATATTTCATTTTCACTTAATTTCTAGATAAAGTCTTATTAGTCAGATTTGGCTATTCTAAGTTATTAATACGAACATTTTTTACAACAGTAATTTTTACGATAGAAAGATTGATCAAAGATCAGAGCATCGGTATTAAATTGTGTTTTGAACATGGAAAACCAGTAACAGAAATATTTCAACGTTTATAAATGGAGTTTTTCGAGAATATACTTTGAATCAGATTATACGTTATATTGGTTTAGGTGTTTAAAAGAAGGCAGAATTTCAATCAATAAAAATCAACACATTTTTCGATTTCAAGAGACTATTCAATGTGAATGAATAACAATATGTCACACAATAAACATTAATATTTCGAGATTATGTAAGGATTACGAGAGTCAGTGAGGAAAATGTGATCTGAAAATTAAAAAAATGGATGGTGGATGTTGTATAATGACAATGTACTAGATTCATCATAATCAATTGACTTAATTCTGTTTGATTTTATTTGTTTCTAAAAATGAAAAGTTTATTAAAAGGACGTTGTTTTTAAATGATCGAATAGGGAAGAAAATTCTATATCTGATATAAAAGTGATTCCTAAAAGTATCTACAAAAAATATTTTCAAAAATGGAAAAGTTGTTGATAGTTGTGTGTAGATGTTACAGAGGATTATTTCAAAGATCATTTTAATTTGGAATAATTTTTTATTAATAATATTATGATGCCAGTAAAAAAATAATTTTTGATCAAATTATGTATGTATATATATATATATATATATATACATATATATATATATATATATATATATATATATATATATATATATACGAGGTCGTTTGATAAGTCCGTGTAAATTCCGAAAGATGGCACCACTGGTGCATATCGAGGTTATTTTTAATTAGTAGCACCTCTTGGAAGAACACACATCAAGTTTCAGCCATATCGGTCTATTCCTTTGTGTTTGACAATCGTTGGAATCAAGGAAATCGAGTGATTGTCAAATAATGGACGAAAAAGAATTTCGCGTGTTGATTAAACACTACTTCATTAAAGGCAAAACGCCTCAGGAGACTAAACAGAAGCTTGATAAACATTATGGTGACTCTGCACCTTCGATTAGTGCGGTTTATAAGTGGTTTCAAAATTTTCGGAGTGGCCATATGAGCACAAGAGACGCTGAACGTTCTGGACGCCCTGTTGAGGTCACCACTCCAGAAATCATTGATAAAATCCATGATATGGTGATGGATGACAGAAGAGTGAAAGTGCGTGAGATTACTAGTGCTGTAGGCATCTCGTGTGAACGGGTACATAATATTTTGCACCAACATTTGGACATGAAAAAGCTATCCGCCAGGTGGGTGCCGCGATTGCTCACGATCGACCAAAAACGAGGTCGTGTGAAGTGTTGCAAGAACGGTTTGCAGCTGTTTCAGCGAAATCCGCAGGACTTTAAGCGTCGTTTCATCACTGTAGATGAAACATGGATACATCACTACACTCCTGAGACCAAAGAGCAGTCTAAACAATGGGTTATCAAGGGGGAATCTGCTCCGAAAAAGGCGAAGACAATTCCTTCGGCCGGGAAGGTTATGGCGACTGTCTTTTGGGATTCGCAAGGAATAATCTTTATCGACTATTTGGAAAAGGGTAAAACCATTACAGGTGCATATTATTCATTGTTATTGGATCGTTTGAAAACCGAGTTGCAAGAAAAACGTCCCCGATTAGCCCACAAAAAGTCCTCTTTCATCACGACAACGCACCAGCTCACACCTCAGCAGTTGTGGCCGCAAAACTAATGGAAATAGGTTTCCAAATCGTTTCACATCCCCCCTATTCTCCAGACTTGGCTCCATCGGACTATTATTTGTTCCCTAATACGAAGAAATGGCTCGCGGGAAAAAGATTTTATTCGAACGAGGAGGTGATTGCAGGAACGAATGACTATTTTACAGACTTGGACAAATCCTATTATTCGGAAGGGATCAACAAACTAGAGCAGCGTTGGATGAAGTGTATAAGCCTAAAAGGAGACTGTGTTGAAAAATAAAAACGATTTATTCAAAAAAATGAAGCAGTTTTTATTTTTACACGGACTTATCAAACAACCTCGTATATATATAAATGTATGTGTAAATTGTATGTATAAAAGTGCAATAGAGAGCAAATAAATATGTGCAGTTATATTTATGTCTGTGATATATAAACATTTGCAAGATTCTTATTTACAACTGTCATGCCTCGATTCGTTAATCAATTATATTTCAGTTGAAACGGAGAGACAAAATAATTTCGTTCGCTGGTTGTTGATTTTTTAATCTGCAACGGGCTTATTTATAAATCGAAGCTTGTCGTTTCATACCTTACATATTTAAATTCGAATGTATTGAAAATCGAATCGAAAACATAGACGGTACGTGATTGTAACTTCTTAGTGAGTGTAGCTAAATTAAAAAAAAATAGTCCATATTACGGTTTTAATTTAAAATCGAAAAGACGTGTGTTTTTCACGTGTAAATATACGTACTTTATTTAATTTTCAGTAAATTGCAAACTTGTTATATCTGAATATTATTTACTTATAGCAGATGACTTACATTGTGTCAAATTGTTGAAAATAATTATATATAATAAGATTTATGTAAAATAACCTAGATATTATTTGCTCCGTTCAATACTTCTACATATTGTTGCATTAGAATATCAATAAAATTATACACGTTAAAAATTATTTAAATTTATAACAGGCGATATGACTGGTTATTAAAAATATGCATGAAAAATGTAATTAATTTAAAAAAATTACATATTGAATCATGCCTTCAGCAAATTGTATTAATTACTTTTAAAACCATGTATATAATTACTAGTCCTATCACATCGTTGTCAAATGTCACATCTAGCACCTCGTCTATAACACCAATTAATCGAATATCTAAAACGTTATACAGTTTTACAGACAAAAATATCGTACGAAAAAAGAACAACACGAAAATACGAAATTAATTTTTGAAATTTCACGAAACGCATGCACAGATTCGCTCGATGTTTGTTCGACACTGCATACCTGTTTTTATATTCCAGTACGATCGATAATTGACTAAAAATTAATGAACCGTGACACCATGTGACATATGGTAAATATATCGCTTGTAATAAACAGAATGTGCGCTGGCTTGCGGATTATATTTCGTAAATTAAAATCAAATAACAACGACCACAGTAATTTCATTGTTGTGTTTCAATTATAATAGGTTTTGACTAACGCAACAGTCAAAATAAATTCAATTAAATTGCTTCATAAAGGATTACAACTGTGTATATGTATGTTTATGTTTAAATTTATTTACTTACAAGACACACACACACACACACACACACACACACACATATATATATATATATATATATATATATAAAGAGAGAGAGAGAGAGGGAATAATAATTATTTTTTCACTTTATTCGTTGATATACATTTCGCTGATCATGTCATAATCATCAGAGTATTGCATTATAATGATTGAAATACACACCAGCTAATAAAATGAACGACGTGATTATTGAGCATTATGGTGTTATGGTGAGTGGATGAGTGATTAACTTGTGCTACACTATCAAAAGAAATAGAGACAATTGATTAAATCTAAAAATATGAAATTTTATCTTAATTAATTTAGTATTGTACAAAATTTATTTTCACACAAATAAACTTTTTATCACAAAAGTATAAGATATAAGAAAAGTAATCAATATTTACTTACTGTTCATTTATTTCTTTAATTCATATTTCGATTACTATTAGGGGTACCGGTCGAAAATGTCGTTTTTTAAAATAGAAAGTCAACTTAAGAAAAATTATATTACCATATCAATTGTTAAATATATATTCTCCCTCGATAGTTAAATCTTTCTTTCATCTTTCTAGTAATTTTAATATGTCATTTGCATAAAAATCTTTTGATTTGGATGAAAAATAGACATCGAGACCCGTTGTCACTTCTTCGATATTCTTAAAATTTTTGTCGGATAAAAAGTGCTGCATTGATCTGAATAAATGGTAATCCGATGGAGCAAGATCGGGTGAATATGGTGGATGAATAATTACATTCCTTTCATATTCCATTAATTTATCCCGAGTAATTTTAGCTGTATGAGGTCTCGCATTATCGTGTTGAAAAAATATGTTTCCTCTATTTAATATTCTAGGTCTTTTTACACGCATTGCTTCTTTTAATCGTTCCAGCTGATCATAATAGAACTGTGCCGTTATTGTCTGGCTATATTTAAGAATTTCATAATGAATAATTCCTTTACAATCCCACCATACAGACAAAAGGACCTTTTTGACTGTTAAGTTCGGTTTCGACGTTGCCAGTGGTACCTGTCCTTTAGAAAGCTACTGTTTTTTGCGACATTGGTTCGAGTACATAACCCACTTCTCATCCCCTGTCATAAGATGTCGAAGAAATGTTGAATTTTCTTCTAATTTTATTAATTCTTGGCATATTCGAACCCGTACAGATTTGCTTTCATCACTTAAATAATGCGGCATCCTCACACCCTGTTTATGAATCTTGCTAACTATTTTTAAATGTTCTTGCACACTAGACCAAGAGTATCCGAGTGTATCTGCTATTTGTTAAATAGATTTGGTCGGATTTGCTTCAACTTCAATGCGTAACACCTCATTGTCCACTTTCACTACCCTCTCACTTCGAGGTTTATTTTTTAAGTCAAAATTTCTACTTCGAAATTGTTTGAATCACCTCTGACACTGCTGAATAGTCAATATGTCCTCGTAAATGTTCCAATTTTTTTTTGTCGCAGTCGTTGCATTACTTTTTTGATGAAATTCGTATAACATGCAATTTCGTAAACATTGATTATTTGGTACAAATCTTTCCATTTAAAATAGGGTGCAAAAAAAATGTAATTTCTTTTGAAAGTTGTGCTTTAGATGTCCACCAATCAATAGCAAAAGAAATACGTGTTAAAAGATCGACAGCCGAAACACAACTGACCATTGAAAAGGACGATGTCAAAAAACGACATTTTTATCCGGTACCCCTAATATTTAATCATAGTAAGACGTTGAATTATGAACTAATTATAACATATTTTAATTTTGACAAGTCATCTTCAAAAATACAAAAATTACCAATATGACATATTTTCTTAAATTAATTCAATATTTCATTATATTTTTTTATAAATTTTTCTATTATTCATTACCTCCACAATTAATATTTATTTAATTCCAAAAGTGACACAGAAAATAAAAATATTATAACATTATTATATTCCTCATCGTTGAAAAATTTAATTTACTAATTAAATATCATCGAAATGAATTTATTATTAATCTTTTATGTTTGTCTTTGTTCTATCTATTCGTACCATTGATTTTTGTTTTTATTTCTCGAAGTTATTTTTATCTAACCAACGAAATATAAACTTTTTTTAGTTAATAATTAACAAGTTGGTCAGACATATTATCTTGTAACTTTCTGGAAATATATTTTTATAGTTTCAGTTGTATGCAACTTATTTTTTATGTATATATTTGTTAAATATTCATTTTAATGATAAATATAATAATTCAGACATTTATTAATACTGAAAATACTCAAATTGTAATGAATTGTCATATGGTCATTAAAATGACAATTATTAACATTTATTTATCATTCACACACTCTCAGGGTCATTTGCTGTTAATAAACTATAGAAATATCATTTTAAAGAGGTGCGATCCGTTTTTCTCCCGAAGTGTTTAATAATACGATACCAAGCAGTTTGAAATGAATGTTGAACGCGAACGTTTCTATTAATCAATAATAATTTTTATTGATACTTATACATTAAACTAACTGCAGTAAAATATGAAACTGCATTAAAATCGGATATAAAAAAGAATGAATTGAAAAGAACGAACATGCAAATGGTGAGACGTGCACTAAAAATCCAACCGCTATGAATATTTGCACGATGGTACATAAATCAAAATACGTTGACCATTTAAAGTTCTTAATTTAATGACTGCAGATTTTACTGTGCTTGGGTTTTTAACGACACTTTTTTTTATTCGACGAACAAATTAGTCGAACGAAATAAGTGTGAACGAATTTCGAATACCACGCAGTCATATACATGACACACGTTATATGTAAAAATGTTCACGCTTATTTTAAAAAAGAATCGTTGCGATCTGCGATTAATTTAATTTGTCTATATAATATCAATTTTGGTTTAAAAAAAATCATATAAATATGTTACTTTTAGATGCATGAATAAATTAACATATTTATTTTAAATGAATTTCTTGTTTTACATTAAAATATAGATGATTATAAAAGAAATGATTAATTTGAAAAATTGATTTAAGTATCACAAGACGATGTTAGATCAGGCAGACTCTCAAATGTAAATATAGACGAATTACAGATAATTGAAATAAATTCGAATTTAATGTATCAACAGTTTGCTGAAGAGTTCACAGTGAGTAACAAAACAGTACGAAATCATTTGCATAAAATAGGGAAGAAGTGGAAATTAAGTAAGTATCGTACGGTTTTTCTCTGGTCGACAAATTACATCGTTTTAACATTTATGTATCTCTTATTTCATAGTTAAATTCGCAAAACTTTTTGGATCAAATTTTGACCTATGACAAAAAATTGATTTTTTATTCTAATTATAAATATAATTACTACTGATAAGCATTAAATGATACTTGGCACAAACACCTAAAGCAAAATCGATTTCAAGAAAAAATCTCTATATTTGATGTATTTCAAGAAGAAATCAACAAATATCGTTTTTTTCAATTTAAATTTTTTATCTCTTTTTACCATAAATAATATCAATAATGTAAACAGGTTAAGTAAGGAATAATTGAGTCAATTCTTAATAATTTGGAAATATTTAAAAATTGTTGTACAATTAAAAAATATGGAATATGATGATTGAAAAGTACCTGTATTTTTGAAAATGAAAATGTGCTAAGTGATTTAATACGAAACTAATATTCTTTTCATATATTTTAATTAGAATAAATAGTTATAAGAAAATAAGTATAAAAATTAATTCAAAAAAATATCCTTTCTAAAAAAATGATAAATTTTTATAAATAAAAAAAGACGTATGTACGTTCTACGTTTAAAATTTTTAAGTTGAGTTGTTGTTAAAATGGTCAAGTAATTAAAATATCGAATATATATATATATATATATATATATATATATATATATATATATATATATACACACAAATATATGTGTGTGTGTACTTTAGCACTCTTTCGCCTGTAAATTTGATGATGATGTGGTACAGCGTTGCACTTTTGCAACGAATGCGAATATGTAATTGCTTGTTTTCAGTCAATGCACTCTCACTAGTGTAGTTTATATCCATTGGACGGTATATAATTGAAGTTTCGGAATAATTTACTGTAATATTCGGATGTAATTAAAAGAACATGTAATAAAATACACGTTCATTTTTCTTTGTTTTACTTTTTGACGAGTTTTAAATAATATGTGCTCGGTGTCGAATTACTTTCGTTTCTGTTTAAAGATTTATGAACAAAGGCTAATAATGTTATATTCTTTTTTTATTACACTTTATTAACATTGAAAATAAAATAAACAAAGTGAGATATAAAGACAGTAAGATGTTGATTCCATGATTATAGCATAATAAAATAGAAGGATATCGCAAGGAAATAAAATAGTTATTTATTGTTTAATTCAGATTTAATTTTATATTAAATCATTTCATTTCTTTAACTCGATGTTTATTTAACACTAGATATACCAATCGGTCAAAATGATCAGATTCAACATTTGCTCATAAATTTTTATTTTAAATTTCATTTCAAAGTATCTAATAACATTATGATAATTTTTATTTATATGTATATGACTAATATTATAAATCATTCCGTTTCCTACCTTCCAATTTCTTAAATATGTACGAGGGGTGATCAAAAAGTAAGGTGAATTTTGAAATTTAGCGGGCTACATCTGTTCGATCTTCGATTTTTTTTATTTGGTTATGTTGATACACTCGTCTCGAATATATGTTCCAAATTTCAGCTATGTAGCATGTTTAGTTTGTTGGTGAGAGGCATAAAAGTTAGAAGTGTTTTGCAGGCTCCACGATTTTCCGCTGTCGAAAATCATGGATCAAAGAGTTTGCATTAAATTTTGTGTGAAAAATGAAATCAAGTGCTCCAAAACACTTGAAATGTTGAAAGTGGCATACGATGAGTCTACTTTAAGCCAAAAAAATGTTTACAAGTGGTATAAACTCTTCCAAGAAGGCCGAGAAGACACCAACGACGAACCTCGTTCTGGACGCCCCTGCACGTCAACAACTGATAAGAACGTTGAAGAAGTGAAGAAAATAGTGTTGGGGAATCGTCGAATTACCATTAGAGAAATTGCTGATGATATTGGCATCTCGTTTGGTTCGTGCCAATCAATTTTAACGGGTGTTTTAGACATGAGACGTGTGTCAGCGAAGTTTGTTCCGAAATTGCTCAATTTCGACCAAAAGAACCGTCGCATGAGCATCGCCCAAGAGCTATTGAATGACGTCAACGACGACCCAGATTTACTCGACAGGGTCATAACAGGTGACGAAACATGGGTATACGGTTATGGCGTCGAAACTAAGACTCAATCGTCCCAGTGGAGGCATTCCGGATCACCAAGACCAAAAAAAGCACGCCAAGTTCGATCAAATGTGAAGGTTTTGCTTACAGTTTTCTTTGATTGCAGGGGCGTGGTGCATCATGAGTTCTTGCCACAGGGTAGAACAGTAAATAAGGAATATTACCTGCAAGTTATGCGCAATTTGCGCGAAGCAATCCGCCAGAAACGTCCGAATTTGTGGAAGAACAAAAATTGGCTTTTGCACCATGATAACGCCCCTGCTCACACATCGTTGCTTGTGCGCGAATTTTTGGCTAAAACCAACACACTAATGATGCCGCAGGCACCGTATTCCCCAGACCCGGCCCCCTTGTGACTTCTTCTTGTTCCCGAAACTGAAGAGGCCCATGAAAGGACGGCGTTTTGCAACGATTGAGGAAATAAAGACGGCATCGAAAGAGGAGCTGAACAAGATCACAAAAAATGATTTTTTGAAATGCTTTGAGGATTGGAAAAAGCGTTGGCACAAGTGCATTATATCCGAGGGGGATTACTTTGAAGGGGACAAAATAAAAATTGATGAATAAATAAATATTCTTTGAAAAAAATAAAAATTCACCTTATTTTTTGATCACACCTCGTATGTGGTATACCTACATATACCAATCGGTAACAAAGACCGATTGGAATTCTTAATGTTAATGGTTATAATTTCATAACCTGATTCTTATAATTTTACATCACTTTGTATATTTTAATTCACATTTCTAGGTATTCCCCTATTTTTTGTAAACTTACAGAATTACCATGTGAAAAATACATGTGATTCGAAAAGTATTTGCAGGTAATTACCAACTTATAATTTTAAATCATTCTTTGACTTAATTTTAGTTTATTGTGTGTGATTGCTTTCAATAGCTGAAAATACTAGTTGTGAGGCTTGGCTTTATTCTGTAAAATGTTATTTCTTTTTTATAAGTTCACATTGATCTTGAACTAATTTTATGTAAATTGTAAATAAATATTCTGATGATGCGGAATTTGATTTTTTGAATTTTTTTATCTAGTTATAAATTTTACCCAAAGAATGACAATCCGTTCGAAAAAACTAAATAATAAACGATATAGATAAAGACATCTCTGGATATGAAGAGAATAATTTTGACAGTCAAGATGAATTATCAGATATTTCGGAAGATGTATTCGAAAGCGATTTTTTATCTTCGTCCTCACACAGCCTATCTTTTCTAGTCTACCGACGACACTTCCCAGCCAACCAACGACATTTTACCAGCGATATTTCCATCCTACCGGCGATATTTCCCATCCTATCGGCGATATTCCAGTACCAAATTGTTCAAATTTCGTGATTAGGTTATTAACAGCAGGTTTAGAAGGCACTTGATTACGAGGAAAAGATGCACAAATTTTATGCATTGAAGTTGTGAAATTTTCATCATTTTTATAGTGAATTTTAACTATTGAAATGCGTTGTTCAAGCATGTAACGTTCCAGCACTAACATTTTTCAAGTTTTTAATAAACAAAAGTTAAATAAATATTTGACATTTTATCATGTAATAGCCAACTTACTTCCTAACCTCAAATTTAGACACTTTTATTATTTTGTAGTATGTAAATAAAATAAAAAACTTTGTGTAACGAAACGCTATGTTAAGAGACTGAAAGGAGCATCTGATTTTAATAATAATCGTATATCTTCTCCGCAAACAAGGAATTATCGTGCGATGATATCACAGTGACTGTCCGATAAATATCATAAACGATACGTATCTATTTAAATTGCAAAAGTACTAACTGGATTCAATTAAACCGAGTCACACCACGTTTAGACAAACTGCGTGACGTGTGTAAAACGTAACAAACAACCAGAGCACGTTATACGGATTCGTTATTATACGAAAAACAATGTAAATTATCGACAGGGTTGAGATAAAACGGTTGCGCTCTCGAACCTTATACAGGAGCGGTATCTTCTTTCCTGACTGGTTGGCCATCATGCCCCACGCATTTGAATTTTGTTCAGACTAGTTGCGAATATATTTTTCGAAAAACACTATGAATGTATAATATGTGCGATCTGTCATTTAAATAGAGCGGTCGTGCATAATGATGTGGTTTGGAAATCATTTCTAAAGTATTTTTTTAACGTCTGTATAATTGCAATTTATGTACAACAAGAATTTTTCACCAGCATTATTACAATCAAATATATCTACACAAAAATGAATTACTAGATCCAACATTACAAGATTTTATGAAAAAAATCAATCATTTATTGTTCATTCGATTCGCTGATGTGCATTTTGTTAGTCATGCTGTCATTATTGCATTATAAAATTTCTAATAATGAAGTAAACTTTATTTTTAGAAAAAAATTCTGTACACAGACATTTTTTCGTTCTTTAGATTTAAAAAGGTGAATTAATAATTAAAAAAAATATTTTTTTTAATGAAATTATATTTGAATTATAATCGATTTAGTTATCAAGGATTTCAATTAAAGCAGATATATTAATTAAATAAATATAATAGATGATTTCAGTGAATCAAAGACTGTTTTATATTAAAAAATATTTAAATTTTGTATATTTTGACAATGTTTCCAAATTATCTTTTTATTTAACAATTTCAAAAGTCTCGTAAGATTTACAATGAATGGTGTATAACCGCCTAATTGTGCTAGTTTCTATTACAAATATACACGATTTTAGATACAAATAAAATATGTTGACAGCTTTTATTTAGGAGTACAATTGGTTTAATATAAACTTTTCTTTACTGAGTTAGTAATTTTAGAAAATATTTGAAAACAATCTACATTTTAGGTATATCAACAGCAATGATCTGTGAAATGAATGTAGTACCTGATAAAATCTTAGATACATGCTTGTAAAATTTCAAAATAAATTTTAGATTGTTTAATACTTGTTAGTTAATAATAATAATGTTTTAATTTTATTTCTAGACAAATATACAAATAATGATTAATAAAAATATCAAGAAATTAAATATTGATGGTTAAAAGATTAAATACATTTAATTTTTTAATGAATTTATAAACAGTTTAATAAATTAGGTTTAAATAATTATTCACTTGGGAAATTAAATGAAGGTATATTTTTTTTACTGATCACTGAAGAAAAAATAAATTCAGTATAATAATGTAATATATTAGGTTGGCAAGTATCTCCCTTCCGCTTTTTTTTTTGTACATAGCTGCGAAATTCAAAAGACCAGAAGGCGGAAGGGAGATATTTGCCAACCTAATATAAAAACAGCCGAAATTTATTTATTGAAGTGTTAAAAGTTCTAGAGACTAGTTTTATTTTCTAAATATATTGTTGTCTCTGGTGGTATTTTATTATACAATTACATTTACAGAAGAGCTGAATCCTTTATTCCAATACTACAAGATGAATTGCTAAATAATTATTTATTTTTCACTTGATTTTCTCTTAATGTTGATGATCTGATGATGTTGGATTATCCTGATTTTCATTAATATCAGATTTTATAATGTAGTAATCTGATAATGATGGTATGTCTACTGAAATGCATATCAGCGAATAAATGATTATTGAATATTTTAAAAATAAGAGTGAGTTTATATAAAAGTGAATTAACTATAGCAAAAAGGAACAATTTTTATGAACTGCTGTTAACAAACCAATAATATTAAATACGTATTATCAGGGAAAGGAATTAATTGAAGAATGAGTTCAAGAGAAATTTCTCATTTTGTTTAATTGAATGATTATTGTCATTAACTAAAATTGTTATTATATTAGCTCTGTATTTAATATAATTACTAATTTTAAATTTAAGTGAAAAAACATCACTATACGATTTAATAAACATGGAAATATTGAAGGAGAGGTATTTAGTTAAAAGTGTTACTAGAGAATTACTACATATTTTTATAAATACGAGGGTGGTTAGACTTTATTTGACCCAACAAATTTTCAAAAATTTTTGAAAAAATATATTTATTTTTCAACATAATCTCCTTTTTCTATACATTTTCCCAGCGATGTTCAATAAGTTCGATACCCTTTTTATAATAAGAACTGTCTTGCTCCTCAAAATACCTATTAACTGCCGACATCACTTCTTCATCGTTGGGAAATCTTTGACCACTGAGCCATTTTTTCAAGTTTGGAAACAGAAAATAATCCGAGGGGGCTAAATCTGGCGAATAGGGTGCATGAGGTAGCAATTCAAACTTTAATTCATTAATTTTGGCCATTGAAATAATGGATTTGTGAGCTGGTGCATTGTCTTGATGAAACAACACTTTCTTCTTAGCTAAATGCGGCCGTTTTTGCTTGATTTTTTCGCTCAAACGTTGCAATAATTTCGCATAATACTCGCCATTGATAGTTTTTCCTTTTTCAATATAGTCAATGAAAATTATCCTACGCGCATCCCAAAACACCGACGCCATGACCTTGCCTGCAGATGAAACGGTCTTCGCCTTCTTTGGAGCCGGTTCTCCCTTTTCAGTCCATTGTTTTGATTGTTCTTTTGTCTCAGGTGTGAAGTGATGGACCCATGTTTTATCCATGGTTATGAAACGGCGCAAAAATTCTGCTTTGTTGCTGTGAAATTTCGCTAAACACTCAATTGAAACATCTTCACGACACTGTTTTTGCTCGAGTGTGAGCAAACGCGGCACCCATCTTGCACACAGCTTTCTCATGTCCAAATTTTCAGATAATATGTGATGTACCGCACTTTTTGAAATGCCTACTATGTCTGCTAGCTCGCGCACTTTCAGTCGACGATCATCCAGTACCGCTTTATGGATTTTCTTCACCATTTCTGGAGTCGTCACCTCATTTGGTCGACCACTGCGATGCTCGTCTTGGCAGCTCGTACGGCCTCTTTTAAACTCTGCTACCCAATATTTCACTGTTGTAAACGAAGGAGCAAACTCACCCAGAGTAGAATCCAGTTCAGATTTTATATTGGTTCGGCTAAGGCCTTTCAAATAAAAGTATTGTATCACGTAACGATGACCAATTTTCTCCATTTTCACAAATTCACTAAAAACGTTCACTATTGATGGCTGCCAAACAAATACTAAACAACGTGGCATCCTCAAACTTGAAACATAAGCTTTATAGATTGTGTAATTTCTAATACAGTGATATTTTTCAAACAACTATCGCCATCTCTAGGTCAGGCCGGGTACTTATGGGACTACCCTCGTACTATTAACTTTATTTGTAAAATTTTCATTTTTTTTAAAAATAAGTTTTTAAATATTTCAATGATGAAAATTATTTTGCTATATTTAAATAAGGCTGACAAAAACATATTTTTTTATAATAGGAACGTAGAAGAATGAATAAAACACATTTATGTACATAAAATCCAAAGATGGAATTCATTAGGATATGAAAATTGAGACGTGAAATACGAATTTATTTCCAGTTTAAATTAATATTTTTTCTGGTGTAAGTTTCTTTAATATTGTTGAGAATGTTATTATTAGAAATTATACGATATTTTTTGCAGCCGCTGGTGATTTTTTTATGAATATATGTTTAAATTATTAATTTTATAATTTAGGCTAATATAAATAAAGAATTTTGTTATGAAGAAACATAATTAATATTAGTTATCCACATACAAAAATAATATAAGAAATTAAGTGAAACGAATGCGCTGTCAATCTTCATCTTCAAATGGAGTAAACGAATCTCATTGTACGAATTTTGGCTAGTAAATGTTAGTTTCGATGTGCCGCTGCATACAAACCCAATATCAAAATATTGCATCGTCTAGAAGTCACTATGTTATAGATATATATTCATGTTACACATTATATGGTTCGCTTTGGGCTTATATGCAGAATGTTAATGTGATATATATTACCGACTGAGATCTGTCACTCAATGTCAATCACGCAGTGCTCTTCGATCAACATGTTAAGTTATTCAGAACGGCATACTACAATATTACACGATAAACAAATATGAGGAGTGGAGTGTAACAGTGATGGAACGAATCGAATGCATACGTGCGAAAAGAATGGCGAATACTGATTTCGTGTGGATTTCATTTCGATGCCGATTTAAATGTTTATAGTACTGTGCATTTGCACTTTATCTCCGACGATCTTAGTAAGCTTCTGTTGTTATTTTCAACAAAACAATGAATGTCATGCAGGTTTTGCAGAATTATTTAACAGAATTCTTAATGTTTTCGAATGCATTTTATCTAATGTGTATTGTATTTTGGAGGAGTACAAATACACACACACACATAGAAAGAGAGATAGAGAGAGAGAGAGAGAAAGATGAGTAGAATAATGGAAGTACTAGACGATTCTGTTATAAAAATGATTGTACTGAAAAAAATGTGAAAAAACATCCATCATACGCGTTTCTTCACATTACTTCGATCGTTTATGTTATGTGATATCTTTTTCAGTACATTATCAATTATGTTAATCAAGTTTCGCGTATATGGATTACTTAAGGGGTTATACGCAGTTAGAAATTTCAAAAAATCGATTTTTTTTTGCATTTTCGGAATGCACATATATTTGAGTATATTCTCTGAAAATTTGAAGTAAATCCGATAAATATTTTCGGACATACACCTGAATTTTTACCAAATTTTTAACTATGTGTAAACTACTTCCGAAACTTCAAACGCGTTTATCTCAAAACGGTGTTTTCATAGTCGGTGATCTCGATATCTCAGAAATGGCTGAACCGATCGGTCTCAAATTTTCACACAATCTTCTCAAATATATTCCTCAGGTATTGAACGAAGGAATAAGGTTTACAAAAATTATTACTATTTTTTTAAAACAATTTGGAGCGAAAATTTTAGTAAAAAACGAAAAAATTTTTTTCAAGTAGACGCCATTTTGTCAAAAATGAAAATTTTTATTATTCCTTCGTTCAATACCTGCATTAATCTATCCTTTAAAAGAATTGACCATATTTTTTGATGTCAGATAATCCAAACCGCCGATATGGAGATCACCGCCAAGCGCCTTTTTTTGGAGGTCGTTCGGGACATCGTCTGCAGGAGCGGTGCACTTCAATATTTTTTTATGATCGACATGTTATTTTATTCTTGAAAGTAGGATCTATTCAAATAACCATAATTTGTAATTGAAAAATAAATACTGTTTCTAAAAAAAAATCCTAAAGAAACATCGTTTTTGCGCCTCGCAACTGCGTATAACCCCTTAATTGACTTTGAAGAAGACATATAATTGACGCGATTTTAATTAAAGCATCTGTACCCAAAACTATTGTATTATTGTGTCCAGAGATTCATAATCTAAAACTATAATACCAAATACAAGTCATGAGAAAATAGCATCTGTTAAAGGAAATAGTGGCTGATAATTGAAACTAAGGGATAGAGACACTTTACACTGAAACAGAATGTATCTAGAAATGATAAAATTACTAAATCAAATGCTATAGCAATATTCAATACCAATTTTGAAGACCTTTTTTTTTAAAAAAAGAGTTTCTTGGAAAATTGACAAATGTAATATTAATAGAAACGTATTTAGATTCAGTTAGTTATATTAGTTTGTAGTTAGAAAATGTAAAAGTATTTTTAATTTGGAGGTATTTATTCGAAATAATATATTTTAAAAACAGTTTCGTTGCAAGAAAGAAACTTTATAAGTAATTTATCAATTTAAAAACATAGAGTTTGATAAAAAAAGGTATATTATTACTCTTGTATTAGTGAGAAAAAAAGATATAAATGGGGCACAGACTAATGGAAAAAATGTTTTAAATAAATAGTTTTAATTTTTATAGTGTATTCTAATATATTTTAGTCATCAAGATGGAAATATAAAATCACATTTAAAAACATTTCAATTTTTATGGTTGAAAAAATACTAGACTAAATTTTAGTGAACGATTGTTTGAAAATAAATATAACAATTTTGAGAATTGATTAAGAATGTTACATTAAAGTTTAAAGTTTTGGACCTATTTATAATTCCATATCGACAAGTCTTGCTTACGTCAAAAAATGTATATATTTTTGATTTTATTTATTTCGTGTCTGTACATATTTGGATCTATTAGTAGTACGAATTTGAATTTATGATTTGTATGTTTTTGTAACGCTGGCCTTCAGAATAATAGAATAGTTTTGCTATCGTCGATATCAATTCGGAAATATATATTTAAAACAGATGCTGTATAATTAATACAGTCTTTTGATACATATATTTGTACTGTTACATTATTTATGATGTTTATTGTAATAAAAACATATCGATTTCGATTCGACCTGGTGATATGATTTTCGTTGATATAGAAAATTGATTCTACGTATGTATAATAAAATACATATATTATTATAATTGTACATACATATTTTCTTAATCGTTTCGTGTGTTTTACTAGTTTCAAATTATATGAAGATGTGGGAATGGATAACAAAATTGTACGTTATTTAATATTCAGATATTCAAATATCTCGAAATAATAATACGGTTAATATTTTTTGTAACTTCTTATTGTATTAACATTCAAAAAATATATTTATCATTACTTTTTAATTATATTTTAGAATAGACAAATAATGTTCAGTTTTAAACAAGAACAAATATTATTTATTAAAATATGTTTAAATACATGGTTTAGAGAATTTGTAATAATAATAAAAAGTACGGAAACAACAAGTCACTCATCAACCATATATTTAGCTTGGAAATTGTATTTATAAATGTATTTACGTGGAATTAAAAACGGTTATCAAAAACAAAATCAAAAATATATTGAAGTAGTGTCTGAATTCAAGGTGAGAGATTTTTATTGTAAACTTTATTAGAACGAAGAAAAAGGTATTAAAATGTGAAACGAAATACGTTGCTGATCAAAGAAAATTATACTTTTTCCCATATTTTACTAAAATAAATATTTATAAAGAAAATGTATAACAGAACTAAAAATAAATTTTACTTTCTTCTCGCTGTTTATTAAACAAATTAAAAAGAAAAATATTGCATATTATAATTTGAGAAATATTTTATATAGAATAAAAATAGTATAACCTTGTTCGGAGCTTTAATATATCATACGCTTTTGAATTTTTATATATTTGACTATATATATATATATATATATATATATATATATATATATGTATACACATACACACGCATACATACATTTATACATACACAGATTCACACACACACACACACACACATATATATATATATATATATATATATATATATATATGTTTGTGAGTTTATGTTGTTATATGGGCGAGGATATGGAAATCTTGACGATTTCAAACCTATTATCTTATAATTATATTACACGTACGTTACTTAATGTTTCACATTTATTATTATAGTCATAATTTAAATATTACTTTCATATCAAATCTTGTTATATTATTATTAAATTATATTACCTTAAATGTTAGTCGATTTTTTATTATAGCCTGAAGATGTGGTCACGATACATTGCAATAATAAAAAACCGTACATATTTACTATTATCATATTCCCACCATTATTATTAAGGCTCGTCAATAATCGGTTATTTCTTTCTATATGTGATTTGTTTTTTTTCTTATTACCCTTACAGTTTTTTTATATAAAGCTTATCTTGTATTTATAGGTTTCATATTAGATACAGCTGCTCAATTTGTATTTGGTTATATACTTTTTTTTATTAAGTTTTTGGAAGTTTTATTATTATTTTTTTAAAAAAGATTTTAAACATGTTAGTATTTTAATTAATATTTAAAATTTTCTATATAACAAATATTTAAAGTAAGTTCTAGATAAAAATAAAGTAACAGTTTTATACAATCTATGTTTTTCCTACATTTTAAATTTAGTTATTTTATAAAATAAATAATATTTCTTTAGAATAACTTATATATATATATATATATATATATATATATATATATATATATAGGTGTTTTTTAAGCATGATAAAAATTACATTGAAATCAATTTGAATTTTTATAACGCTTAAAAAACACCTATATATATATATATATAGGGTCATCCAAATATATATATATATATATATATATATATATATATATATATATCTGTTTTTAAATAACCGTTTTCTGAATAACCATATGCGTTGTAAAAAAATTAATAATGATATAGCATTAAAAACAGAATTTCTCAATTTTTGAATTTTATAACAGTACAATTATATTCTCGTTGAGAAATGGTAATTCAATATGAAGGTAGGTATTTTGAGAAATAAATTAATATTGTTATTTTATATAAATAATATAAATGCTCTTATTTTAATTTCAAAAGCGACAGAACTTTTTTGGTCATCTAATAATCAAAAGAAATCAAATATTTCAAAAAGTTCAATCAAAAAATATTATTAATGTAATAAATAAAATGGCAAAAAGAAACAATATGTTAAAATAATTCTTATATGTTGTCATTAATAATGTAGTTTATAAAATAGTGTCCAACTTTATAAAATGGTTAATATTGTGTTTAATTTACTTTTAAAATAATGAGAAATTTGCTAATATCACAATATTTTATTAAATTATTTAATAATTAATTTATTGTTATTTTTTTTACTAATGTCTCTAATATATATGCCATCTTTATAGTTAAGAATTGTAATGTTTCATACTAATATTATTAAATATTACAATTTTATTAAATTATTTGTGAAAATATAAATCATAAAATACACACAAATTAATCACTCACTCCAACAGAATATGATTTTATAAAAGTTTTCAATTAATTATTCAATGTTCACTTTATTTGTTGATTGACATTTTGACGACTATGTTTTTGTCGTTAAAATAATATATAAGGTCATCCAAATGTGATGCCTAGATTTGTGTTTTATTAAAAATAAACTATATATATGTTTTCTTATACACCAACCTGTACATACGTTTCTTTTTAATAAAACACAAATCTAGGCGTCACATTTGGATGACCATATATAAAGGAAGATAATTATAAGGCTTACAAATATTACATATAATTTGTAATTAGAAGAGAATTAATTAAAAAATATACAAAAATATTGTTAAATGCAATTTATTTTTATATAAAATTAAAATCAAAATAATTATTATTTCTTTCTATTTTTATAAATATTAAAATCGTTTTAAATTAAATGACAAATAGATAATCAACTTCAAAAATATTTAATTTTAATTTATCAATTTTATGACATTGTTAAAAAAAATTATACATACAAATATATGTATATGTACATATTATATATATATTATGAAAAATAATTCAAAAAATGTAGTTAACAGATAATTCTTGTTAACTATATTTTTCATACCACTTTGACAGCTGGTGGTAACCATATTGGAATTTTTTTAAAGCTCATTTTCACATTTCAACTCCGTACAGTTTGTAAATTATCATGGAACATTTAACACTTTAATAACGCTTAGAAATTGTAAAAAATTCAATAAACTTATTGAAACAAAAGTTTAGAGAGTCCATTATTTCATGAAATTGGTCCATTCAATTGACCATCCAAATCATGTGATCTAATTTCATTGGATTATTTTCTGTGGGGTTATATGAAATCATTGGTTTATGCTGATAAACTACAAGCAAAAAATTATTAACAATAAACATTAAACGTGAAATTCATGAAATTGGTCCACAATTATGTGAAAAAGTAACTAAAAATTGGACTAAACGAATGCACTATGTTAAGTGAAGTTGTGGTGGTCATATGGGTGAAGTTGTGTTTCATCATTAATGCCAAAGAATATTCTTAGAAATAAAAAAATAAATAATTAATTAATTAAATACTCTTTGTTTTATTTCCATTTAAACTTCTGAAGTGCTTATTGAAAAACCCTATATATCTAATAAGCTCACGTGAAAAAAGTTTGCAATCAGTTAAAAACAATACTCATTTCTTAGGAACTTAATCCATAATAATATTATATTGATTTTACTTTTATGTATTATGCACAAAATGTCATTTAGAATTCATTTTTCAAATTAATTCAAGAATAATTAAAAAAAAAACGTACCTAATAAAATATAACCAAATGAAACGCTTTTGAAAGGTATACAAATTACGTCAATTCTAAATAATAAAGGATTAATATGTTAAAAATAAAATGACTTAAAACGAAATTAGGACCTCACACGCTCTTTTCATTTAATTACATACTATTTCTTTCTTTCAATCTTTCTTATAATAAAATTAAGATTCTTAATGAAGTAAATAAACAAAATCAAAAGAAACGTATTTCATTAAACGTTTTTTTTTCTTTACGGTTAATCCTGAAATATATTGACGCATATCGCTGACTAATTTTCAACATCGTGCATATGAAACAAACTAACAAATGTAAGCAATAATTTATAAATAATATCATAACCGACGCCGTTTAAGCATTAATTAGTAATTAAACGGTCAATTAACCGGTTTTTATCTAAAAAATATCGTATTCAAATTGCATAAAATTAAACGCTTCTACTATATAATTAAATCCAATACGGCTGTGAAATTTAAAAAATTAAACGAGCGAGGCGAAAAACACACATACACACTCGTATACACGCATACATAAAGCAAAACAATCCGCTTCTATAATTAAACCTGTATTAATTACAACACATAAATTAAAATTTAAGTGCTATTTTACAGAAGACGCTAAATGTCACGGCTTGACTTTTTGAAGTATGAATAAAAAAAAAAAACGCGAGGAGATAACAAAAAAAATAACCATTTATATACATACGTACGTACGTACGAAGAAAATAAAGAATCGACAACTAACAACAAAAGCGATTTTTCGAAAAACCATAAATGTCATTTTGTACTAAATTATATGAAGATTTAAAACGCGTACGTTTACGTATAGGTTACGTGTGCCAGAGAGAGACGAAACGTGTCGAATATGATCCAGACTTACAACACAAATGTGGTAATAATAATTTTAAATTTAAAGACGTTAACTTATTATTGTTGTGTTATTATATATATATATATATATATATATATATATATATATATATATATATATATATAAGTGTCTTAAAATTCTTGGATTCGTTCTGATAATTATATTATGTGTGTATAGGTTAATTAAATACTAAAGTTTTTACAAATATAAAAAATAACATTTTAAGTTCTGTTAGACAACTGCAACATTTTCGATTTTTTTATAAAAGAATTAATTCACTTTTAAATAAAATAGTTTATCAATCAATTAAATTATTTTTGTTATTTCTATTAAATTTTTTTAACGATTTACGTCTTTGTTTCAGGTTTATTTTTGAAGAAAGAAAACAGAAAAATATTAAGATTTTTAAAAACAGAAAACAGACAAATATTAAGAATTTTGAAGACAGAAAACTTTTTTCATTATTGTTTTGTAATAAATGGAATAAGGATGATAGTTTTATCAGATCATTATGTTTTTTGAGGATCGAGTATATTTTAATAATGTTGAACAAGAAATTCTAGATTCATTCTTTCAGTTTTTCGTTAAAAATATGCTGTTTAGTAGTCATTATAGTAAAACATAATAATAATCTTTCGAATAAACAAAACTCGATGTTTTTCTTGAATTCTTACTTTAGATGATTTAAGTATTGAAAATACTAATTTGATCTTATATTTTTGAACAAAAGTAGGTTATAAAAAATTCCTCACAATCTTACGAAAAAGACAGTAATTTCTCGAAAAGATTAAAGCTAGTATTCAGAAAATTATTCATTTATTTGTTGAGTTACGTTATTATCGACTCCATCTTTCATGTTCAAAATGAATTTTTATATTGAAGTATTTAATCAAAAATTTCATATATTTTTTGTGTCATTAAATATAAGGTCCAATTATCCATTTAACTTAGGGCGATGAAAATTAATTTGATTTACTAAATTAAAAAAAGTAACTTTATGAATTAAAAAAACAAAATTAAAAAAATTCCAGTTTTTTATTTAGAAAGACTGTAATTATAGAAAAAAATTCATTTGTTAAACTTTGACAGTTTCTTCAATTTTAATTTAATGAAAATTGATTTTTTGATATTTTAGAATTTAAATTAAATGAGTTATTAGATTTTATTATAATATTAGATTTTTTATTAAACGTTTTAGAATTGTTGGACAGACATGGAGAACCGATTTCTTGAGTAATACGATATTAGATTTAATTAAAAATTATTATTAGATTAATGAGATTATGCCAAGTAGGAGATTTGGTGCAATTTAAGATTCGGAGTGGCATTATAGAAATTCAAAAATAATCTCTGAATTGCTTTTCAATATACAAGGGTCGTTTGATAAGTATGGTAAATTTATTTATTGTTTAATTTAATTAATTAATTTTAATTAAATTTTTCAATTTAGTTTTTCTTACTTTTTTACCATATAAACGACCCTCATATTTCGCAGTGGTGTTGCTAAACAAGTAAAAAATTACATATTAAATAAATTAATTATTCACTCCAAATGATTTTATCAAAGCGCTAAATAATCATTTATTCGTTGCACGTTATTTGTTGATGCGCATTTCGATGACCATTTCATTATCGTCAAAGTGCTATACTAAAAAATCTTTATCACACTTTTATAAATTTTTTTAGTATCAGAAGAGTGATTAATTTGTGTAAATGTGAATTAGTTGCAATACCACCAAATTAATACAATCTTGAATTACATTTTTCATTCGTATATTTTTTGATATAATCTATCGCAAAATTAATGCCATTAATCTAATCCAATTGTGAACGATTATCTCAGAATTTTAATGTTTACAAATAAACATCATTCACCAAATATCATGGCTGAAGTGAACCAAATATCATAGCGTTGGGGGGGGGGTTCATAGGCCCATGAGGCGGAGCCTCCTGGTTTGATATAAAATTATATTTCTTATTATGTCGATAAAATATTTATATCAAAATTACTTTGCAAATTCAATATATGTATTCACATATATAAAAATAATTTTATAATTAAATTATTTAACAAAAGTAAATCCCTTTAGGAGTTTTGAGACATGCTGTATTAATAAATGCATTGTGTAGTATTTGTCGGGCTGTTTAGACTGTGATTATCACGGTTAATGTACATAATATTTTGTATGTTGTATGTGACACGAGATCAACGCTCTAGACACGTATGGTGTTTTCCAAACGTGGGCGTTAAATAAATCATTATTCGCACACCTTCGAAATTTAATAGCTGCATATGTTCCAGACATTAATTTGGAAATTGGTCGGAGAGTATGTATAATATTAGGTGAACCGATTTCGAAATTTCGTTCGGTTGAAAATTGTTGAGCTTGTGGTATATAGATATTTTTACGTCTGAAAAGATATTTTATATTATCCATTGTCGTAATCTTTTGTCGGTGTTTTGGTCTATGAAAGTCTTTTGTAAAATGATCCGGGATTAATAATTAAAAAATTTCGTGTTTTGTATAAGACGAATTGTGGTTGCTTAATATTAATTTATAATGTTTTTATTTATCAATTATTAACAAAAAGTGATTGATAAGGTTTTAATTTAACTGTTTTCCCATTTTCAGTGTTTCGTTACAATTATATTGGAAAAATGTCAAATCATGAGAAATGTTGAAAGCGATTTTTAGTTTTTCTTACTTTTTTACCATATAAACGACCCTCATATTTGTTAAAATATTAATTAGTGAAATGATAATAAATTGCACCCTAAAAAAATTAAAATAAAATTCTGGAAATAAATAATTTTAAAACCATTATATATGTATATATATACATATATATATATATATATATATATATATATATATGTGTGTGTGTGTGTATGTGTGTGTGTATGTTTGTACATAATTTCAACAATAAATGTATATAGGTTTTCCTATATAAGCAGTATTTAAGAAATTTTTTATTTATATATAATTGAAACATTATGCAAAATGATACAGAATTGAGTATAATTAATGTATTTTTATTGCCACGAAGTTTTTTCGAAAAGAAATATCACTAAAATATGACAAAGTCAATTTTAATATTTTGATATTTGAAATTAAAAAAATGGATACTACAAATCAATACTACAATTAATTCAATTGATTGTTAAGAAAAATCTATTTACAATTTAAACTATTTCCTTGATCTATTTTTTTCTGGGATTTATTATTACAATTCTTAAAAAAACTTTTTTAAAAAACGATTCAAATTCATAGTCAGTTAAAAACGAATTTGAAACAATCATTGAATTTCACATTCAATAGTAATTCATAATTTATTCTAAAAAAATTCTACAACAAATTTTATAATTTATTAAATTACATTGGTACTTGCTTTTACCAATATTATTTGAATATTAAATCAGATACATACAGTTTCATTCAAAAATAAATAATAAATATGGATTATATAGATTTTATATTATTATAATTTTATTAATCACACTTCGTACAATGAATTAATAATATGGATGGTTTAGAAAATATTAAGTGCCAATAAATAATATATCGATATTTTGTAAGATAATTTTTCGGAGCCACTATAATATACTTACATACATATATGATATATATATATATATATATATATATATATATATATATATATATATATATACAATAATATACATTATACGAATCATTTCTTTTTTTTACTGAACTTTAAAGACTATAATTTTTAATTTTCCAAATTTTTACGTTAACTAATGCCAATTTAATGTAATGTTAATCGCAGAAATTAATTAGAAAAACCCAAAAGAAATAAAAAATATACTTAATAACTTTTTGATAAAATATGATGGATTCTGTGAAAAATAATTGTTAACATATTCTATATATGAATAGTAATAAACTGTAAAGACAGAATAAATTGTTAAACAGAAATACTACGTACATGGACTGCAACAAGTTCCGGCTAAATTATTTAAATATTTATTCGGTTTACAGATTAGATACTAATATTTACAAGAATATATTTATATATTTATACATACATACATACACACACACACACACACACACACACATATATATATATATATATATATATATATATATAATACGTACTTTTATTTATATTTACAGAAAATTGTTTCTCGCTCTATGTTGTTAATTCCACGATGCATGTCTTTTATTAATCCATCGCGAAGTCATTAACACTTATAGAAGACGAAATTTCACTCTACCTACAATGTTTTGTTTTCAGCGTATTAAAAAAAAATAATTATGAGGTTGTTGTAATTAATGACTAGCATAGTGGCTTTAATAATTATATCAATTCAATCCTTTTGATAGTGGCCGGCGTGGAATATTTTTAATTGACCTACGGCAATTATGATTATCAACTATGTATATAGTCCAGTAATTATTAAGAACACACTAATTACTTAAATAGTTAATTAAAAAAAGTCTTATTATAGCTATGCTATACCTGTCTGTTGTTTAATTGTTACCTTACTCTAGGATACACATACATACATGTTAAAAATACATACAGACATACATATATATATATATATATATATATATATATATATCTTCCATACATATTTCGACATCACGTTTATACAATTTACCAATTCGTGTAATAAGTACAGGGTCATTGAAAAAAAACACATCTTGGTTCCGTTTGTATAAATACAGCTGTTTGATAAGTTTTTTTTATTAGAATAACGCATAGTTATTGAAAATAAGTTGAAGTAAACCATTGTCATTCACCTTTGATTTGTAAAAAATCTGTTGTTTTCAGTGTTGATGAGAATGGATTTTTTTATGATTTGAAAAAAATGACAAAAAATATCTTTTATACAAAGGAATGTGTAATTCTTTACAAAGGAATGTGTAATACTTTGATCTCTAGACTAGTTATAAATGGATAATTTGAGATTATTTTTAACGGTAAGATGTTAATAAGTTTTTTAAAACAAAGGTAAATGTAAATATATAAAAATATATATAAGTGGCATGAAATAGATAGTCATAATTTATTACAATTGTTTAAAGTTAATTTAAAAGAAATGTTTAATTATTCGATTGAGAGGACACAAAAATATAAAAAAGTGAAATTCTCAATCAACTTTGATTTTGTGATGACTGTTGTTTTTGTAAACAATTAGAAAGAATGACAAGAGATAACTGAGGAATTAGACGAAGCTAGATGGAAAATACGAGTCAGTATGAATAATATACATTGAATATAAAATACAAACTAATTAAAATGTGTAAACTGTTTCACCTTTTACAAAATCAATTAATACATTTATTACCTACTACTTATATAAATAATTTTTAATATAAAGTTCATACATATTTACATTTACAATGAATTGTGTTCGACATCATTTTATAGAATAATTTGCTGTTTGATATTTAAAGTCGAATAATAACTATAAATTTACTTAAAGTGCACACATTTATTTATTTCTTAACATTAAACTTGTTATTTTTGTTCTGATTCGTTTATGTATAAATATGTGTATACTATTAATTAAGTTCAACACTTTCATAGCAAATTAAGAAATTACACAATACCATCTAAACGATCTGACTTAGTTACTCAAGTTAATTAAATTATGTAGATTTATAGACGTGTTTGATAAAATGATTTGATTTTATATAATTTCGATAGAAAATTATTACAAATTATAATATTACAATAAGAAATTTATGAATATTTTAATTAATATTTCATTAAGATATTTTAAATATACAAATATATATATATATATCACATAACGTATAACAAGAAAAAGATACAAGCGGATCGAAAAGAAAATAAAAGTTATGTTAGTTAATGTTACAGTAAAAGTGAGAAGTTAAAAATAGAAATGAATTGATCATACAGCAAGAAGAGAAGATTTCTGATGGACAAGAGAAATTATTGATTGAGAATCCTGAGGTATAAAAAAGTCTAGAAAGACACGTATGGATAGATGGAACAGAGAGATAAGAAAATTCGTCAGAGTGGAATGGAAGAGAAAAGTATTGAATTCCTCGAAGTAGAAAGTTTAAGCAAGGTCTTCATTTAGTAGTTTGTAAACAGTTGATGCTATTGTTAATACAGGTGGTCCAAATGGGACTAAAGGATGTAATATGTCAACTCTCCAGTTTCATTTGGGCTACCCTACATGTGTTTATATATATATTTATATATATATATATATATATATATATATATATAAATGTGAATGGAAAACATATGCTGGTAAATTATATGAAAAAAATTAAAACCAAAAAAAGACTTTACAATTTTAATATTTTTAATTAATTAGTTATGTTATTAATTAAAAATATGGACAATATTATTCTTTAACAAAAATAAAATGACTTTTCATTTAGTATACATATAATCAGAGTCTGCATACTAAAAAATAAAAATATACATAAATTTTTATTTAAATTAATTGTGTATTATTTTAGTATCTAAGTTACGAAAATTTAAGATAACTTCCTTTTTTCATCAGAAATAATTTTAAACTTGAATTTAAATGAGAATTTAAGTACATTTAAAAAGAAAATACAATAGTTTGGGGTTAAAGAAAAAGAATAGCGTGTGACATGAAAAAAAATACGAAGACAATTTGTTATAACACAATAGTTGTTGATTCTTTATAAAAATTGTATTCTTCGTTGAAAAATAGAGACAACAAAATATAACGCAAGTCAGTATGATAATACATTTAAAAAAATGAAATAAATAAATTAATTTTTGTTCAAGTAGTTAAGTATTTTTTTAAAATACCGTAAATTGTGAAATTGAAACAAAACATTTTTGAATAAGATGTTAAAAATATCAAATCTATATTAAATGTTATAATATTTATATTATTTATGTGATTATTTTTATGTTCAAAATTTGTGTTCCTTAATTAGTGTCATATTTTAATATTTAAAAAAATCTGTGGACCATAAATACACAAATATACACACACATATGTGTGTGTGTGTGTATTTGTATGTATAAAATCGAAAAAAATAGTTTTTTTAATGTTTAGTTAAACAGAGAATATTATTTTAAAATATTCCAATCGATTTCGTACGACTTCCATTTCTTTTTAAAATAACATAAAAATGATATTATTTTTTTAAACTACTATACATGGTATGTTTTTCAAATAAATAAACTATATTAAAAATACATGTTTTTCTGTACTTTGAGAGAATATAACGATTGCTTCGTGTATGTTTGATTATTATTATAAATTATTTTGTTGTTTATCTTTTACGCAAACAATTTACAACTTGACACAAGTACAGTTTTCATATGACACTATTAATAAACCCACACAGTAATATTAATGTGTTTATATTTTCATATCAAGTGTGTCACTTCGAAATGGTAAATTAATGAGTTGTCATTCTAAGTTAAATTTGCGCAATTTACTGACAGCTGAACAAATTTACAGCGAGATCATTACTGTTAATTTTCTTCATAATATGAATCTCTTATAAATTAAGTTAATTATTTATTTCCGACTAAAATACATTAAATAATTACATAGAAATGAAAAATGGAATGCTGTTACATTATTTATAATTTGTAACAAATTAATGTACTTTTTTTAATATTAATCTAATAACTCAGATGAAGTAGTTATGTAAATAACATATATAATAATTGAACTTGTCCACAAGCAATCAAGATCAATCACTTTTAATTCCGATAGAGATAGATTTTTAATAAAGTACGTAATTTATAATAGAAATAAATTTGTAAATAATTGTTATAATATGTAATTAAAGCAGGAATTCTTTTGATTCTTTTTATTTATTAATTTTTATGAAAAAGAATTCCTTTTTTAATATTTCATAAGAAAATAAAACGAATTATATATACAATATACATATAATTTTTTTTATTTATTACACATTGAATACCATTATAATTTCATGTTATTATAAAGGGATGAAGTTTGTTTGTATAAAAAATAAGTAGCTTCTAATCCATTCACCTGTTTAGTACCATTAAATATTTGCATTTTTATTTCATTTAGTGAACTATGTTCGAATCAAATTTTACAAATGAGTCACTACTCCAATAACACAAGTCTTTATTAGAGTATTAATAGTTATTTATTTTTCATTTTTGTATTTTAGCAACATTGCGAGGACAATAATGTCATCTTCGAACTGCAGTTATATAAAAGATAAATTTTGTGTACATGTATTTTGAAGATGATGGAGTCATTATAAAGTAATTATTAAATTTTATTAAAAAAATATTATGGTGTTTGAATAGTGATTTCATTCTGTAATCATATTTAAAGAAAATAATCTAATAAATTAATACATATGAAAACATATGTATGTATGTATGTGTGTGCATATAAAATCTTCTATGTTTGAAAAAAGTTTTTGATTAACGTATCTTATTTCTTTTCACTGATGATAGTGAAATATGAGTGTTAAATTCCATAATAATTTAGCAATTCCAGACAATATAAATAAGAAGGGAAAGAAGTATGTTACGATATGCAGAAACAAGAAGAGAAACGAGTGAATTTTAAAGCACAACAATGAAAAGTTTAAACAAGCCGGTCGGTTAGTCATCATTGATTGGGAACCCAGAAATATAAAAAGGTTTAAAAACAACCCATGGATAGATGGAATATAATGTGAGAAAATTCGTCTTATTCTAAGTTAGCAAGATATCAATCATAGAGAGTGATTCTGAAGTCTTAACAGAAGAGTTTTTGTTAATATTTGCATTTCGATAGACATTTCATTATCATTGAAGCGTAGGATTGTAAAATATTTTATTAAAATGTTAAATACTTTTAAAAAGATTTTACAATCCCACGTTTTAATTACGAAAACATGGTCATTAAAAATGCTTTATAATATTTTGTATAATACAAAGTTTTGTTATGCTGGGTTAAGTGATTTATTTATATAAAACTGAATTAGATATAATGTCAAACGAGTAGTAAAAATATTTATGGTAGTTTAAAAAAATATCACATTTTTGTTGCAATAATATAATACTTTTAGAACCAAAGGAATAGAAAATCGTCTGCAATTGAAATTTTATTTAAAAAAAATAATAAAAATTTGAAAACATAAAATAATCATATTTCTAGTAGTATGGCACACGATTGTATGTACGTTTGTATGTGATACAGTGTGCGTATGTATGTATGTACCTGTACTGTATATGCTTAGAAAAACGATCTGTACAAACTCGCAGACCCTATTAATCTCGCAAACAAATGTATTGTCTGCGTGAACTGGTCACGACCGACAAACAAGACGTGCGTCGGAACTAGAAATGGTCGAGTGTGAAGTAATAAAGTAGCATATAATTAAAAGGTAGGCTTCTCTGCATATGGTCGTGGTGGCGAGGCCGTGTTAATTGGACTCGCCAACATCTCTCGCCTGTGCACGGGGCTCCTATTTTTTGAATGAAGAATGTGTTCACAGACACCATTATGTACCAACGACCAGCCTGACACGTCTGTCCTCGTGTGTGTATCGATATGCAACTGATTTCGAATACGTTTTATGGCTCGTTTCTAATACTTGTTATTTTGTTATATTTCACATTTAGTCATTAGATTTATTGCGTTGAAAATTTTTGCAACCTGGGATATCAATCAAGTCATTACTTTTTCACAATCGAGTTTAATTAATCTTAAATCATTCTCTATACCTCTTATTTAAATTGACCATTATTTATAAAATAGAGTACATGTAACTCATTTTTTTCAAAAAACATACGTAAAATAATACTATCATTTCTTTTACTTAACTCAGAGATAAATTTATATCAAATAATATTTTTTTTTATTTGTTTAAAATCCATAATACACATTATCTTATTCTATAATTAAATTTTAGTATCGTATAAACTTATATTAGTAATAATAACTTTAAATATTTCTAAAATAATGATTTTTTGAAATTAAGATATGAAGATAAAAGGGAAGATTCAATATAAAAAAAAATTAAATAAAATCCTAGTAAATTATTTATACAAAAAATGAAATAATATTGTGTAAATAACATGAAATAATTTTACATTTGTAATATCAGGAATAAAAACGTTATATTGTACTAACAATAATGAATAGTTTCACTAAAATATAATATAAATAAAATAAAAAAATGTGATGAACAATAATTGTCTACAAATGAAAGTTATTTCAAAAAAGCCATATCATAATAAAAAATATAAACATGAATGAATTTTAACCTCAACACCACAATAATTTAAAGTGTTCAATAATTACTTATTGTTCACTTATTATTTATAATTATATAATCTATAATTATATCGTCTGATGCATTTCGATGGCGACGCCATCATCGTCAGAGCTTTTCAGAAAGGAAAGGCTCTGACGATGATGGCGTCGCCATCGAAATGCATCAGCCGATATAATTATAGATTATATAATTATAAATAATAAGTGAACAATAAGTGGTTATTGAACACTTTAAATTATTGTGGTGTTGGGGTTAAAATTCATTTGTGTAAAGTGAATCAGCCACAGTTCTAAAACAACAAATATATAAACATGAATCAAATAAACCTTTATACATTGAAACAGATAATATAATTTTTTGTAAAACTAAAATTGTGAAATTAAATTAATGAAATTTATGTACAGTAAATAATGAAAAAGATTAAATGAAAAAAATATTTCAAATTGATTGTGTGACAAACTTATTAATATATAAAAATATTTTTTTTTAATAAATTTTTACATAGTTGGAAATATAAAAGAGAATAATTAGAAATATTGAGATGAATATGTGAGTTGCATTAAGAAATGAAATAAATATATTATTTTTTAATAAATTATAAATGTACAAATAATGAGACATTTGTGAAAATTAAAAAATAACTAAAACTGAAGTTAAAGAAAAATAAAAATGAGAAAAGAAAAGGAAACATTGAAAGTGTGTTAAATATAATAATAACAGCACGTAACGATGTTACTGAAGATAAGTAAGTTTAATTTTCAGTGTTTCCAAGATTTTTCCATGGTTTCCAGACCATGATTAACCTCATCCAATCCTCACCCTTATTATACTTCACAATTTCGTCCATCAATCTTTGATAGGATTTCTTCCTTGGTTTCCTTGTGTCTCTCAACCAACATTTTATAATGATTTTTGTTCATCTATTGTTTTTCTTTCTTGATACATATCGTGCCTATGCCTATTACATCAATTTTATTTGTTCGATTATATCAGTTACTTTTTTCTGTTCTCGTATCCATTCACGTGTTTCGATCACGTTTAGAAATTTCTAATATTATACTTTTCATGTTTCGCTGGATTGTAAATACACACACACACACACACACACACACACAAATATATATATATATATATATATATATATATATATATATATAAACAATAACATAAAATACAAAAATATAAAGAATGGAATCTAAAATATATTGAACTTAAATGGCTCACATTTTATATAGAAATAGAAGAAATGTTGAATGTCAAAATTTAATAGATTATCATTTATGAAGTTTATTATACTTCTGTGTATTTTTTTTAAAAAAAATTCGTACAAATATTATATTTAGAAATTACTGTCTAATGATTTAATATTTAGCTAGTCAGATTTTAATAATATTACAATATATTCAAGTATGATAGTAAATTATCCAAAATTAATATTTGCATGGAAAATATTCATTTTTTTAAATTAATATTTTAAAAATACGTTGTTAATATTTTAATAACTTATTTTGTACAATAGTTAACAGTCGCTATATTTTAATAAATATGTCAAGTTTATGATACAAATTATAATCATACCAGAAATAATAATTTATTTCATTCATTTACATCATAATGTCACGAATAACAAATTAATTAAATTTATATATAATTTATATATATATATATATATATATATATGTATGTGTGTGTGTGTGTGTTTGAATTGGTTAATTTGTATACAGGACTATATATAACATTAAATATGACCGGTGATAAAAAATTGGAATTCATTGATATAAATCATTCAGTAACTACAAGTAAGAATCAATTATTTACATATAGAATTAATTAAAGTAAATTTTGAAATAATCTCTATTGACATTCATGCATGAATTAGCTGACGAGAGTTGATGAGATTGAATATATATTCGTGTAACAAAATGTGAAAAATTACTGAACAAAATACATACAGATCTCATATTTGATTTGAACACTCTTATTTGTATAGAAAATGTATGTATTCATTTCGTTATCTACCACATATGAAAAATGTATTTCGTATGATCAGTATGAACTTTGTTATATATATATATATATATATATATATATATATATATATATATATATACATAAATATAGACATTGCTTATTATTTTTTATCCCAATTATAATTTGATAAGTTGAAAATCTTACACATTATATCATATATTTTGAAGTTTATTTCCTGTTTTCAGACTGACGTATTTTGAAGACTAATTACATTATTAGCCCAGATAAATAGTTTTTATTATATGAACGAATTAAACTTTATTTGAAATTTGTTAATTTCTGAAATTGACTTGTTGATAATGTAAATGCGAAATACTAAATTACATCAATATAAAATGAAAAGAATTGTGGAAGCTCTTAAAGATCTCCATTTTCTTCTGAAAATCACCTTGAGGTTAAATATTCGTCATAATTATAATATATCTAGTTAAATCATTTGCAATAAATCACATTTAAAAAAGGTAAGATAAATATTTTTGTTAAGTTTCATTAAATATGAGTGCAGTAAATTTTTCAAACTTAGAAATATTTTTTTTTAATAAAATTAAAATATGTAAATGTATTTTTTATTTCTTTGGTTTTAAAAATATTAGATTGTTGTAACAAAAATGTGAAATTTTTTAAACTATAATAAATGTTTTTACCGCGATGTAGAAATTATCAGGTTGTTTAAAATTTTATTTAAAAAAAGGGTAAAAATTTTATTATCTTATAAAGAAAAAAATGGAAGATTCTTGGATTTTTCGTATGATATTTTTTAAAAATATCTATGCAAATGATATTTTTTTTTCAAAAATAATTCTAACAATTAATCGCTATTTACAATAATAAAAATGGTTTATGATTATTTGTTTCAAAATTGTGGTAAATTCACTTTCATGAAAATGAATTACTATTTCAACACAATACATTACTCTAATGTTGATGGAATGGTTATAGAAATGTACATCAGTTTATAAATAAATAAATAATTATTGACCACTATTATAATATTTTGTAGTATTGAGATGATAATTCTTTGTGTGGTTTATGTTATTTAGTTTATTACAAAATATAAGCTAATAATTATGGAACAGTTATAATTCCAATAAAATTATAAGGAAATTATTAAGAAAGAAAATGTAACTTATAATAAATTATGATTTTTGCAAAAAATATTTTATAGAAATATAAAATAGTTTTGAAAAAAGAATAAAAATCTTATGAAAAATATTCAACATTTTTTCATCAATTTATTAAGAAAATATAAACTGTAGAAAAAAAATTGACGTGGAAAACAGATTTGAGTTATTTATTTTTCTTTCGATTCAAAATAAGACATTATATAATTTTAATTCTCAATCAGAGAATAAACAAGTATTTCTGAAGAAATGGCACTGAATTTTCTTAGTGACGATGTATTGATGTGATTACTAAACATACCATTTTATAATTGATTATTGGAAAAATTTTAAAAGTTGTCGACCATTTTTAAATAATAAAATGATCATTAATAAAGTCAATTTGGCCAATTTTATCAAGTTTTGCATGTTTATCGTATATTTAATCGAATTAAGTACGCAATATGAATTTTTCATCACATTAATTCAAATGTTATTTTATTATCGTTAATGTTTGGCCTCTAAAAGCATTTTAATACGACTACAAGCTTTATATTCACTCGATATGGTTCCATATAAATTATATTTCTATCTAAAGTTTCATAAATAGGTCATCATTTTTATTTACTATACGAGATTCAATCGAACAAAACCAAAATCATATGAAGATACAAATAACATAAATTCTGGAATTGTAATATACAATGGCAGAAATAATGGTATTGAAATGTAACGTCTCAAGATAAATTGTAAATACAATACTGTAAATTAATAATATTTGAAATAAAAAAAAATATTTTTAAGGACTTGAATTATTAATTGCTGTACTTTACAAATAGATACATTCATACCTATATGAATACACAGGTGTATATATATATATATATATATATATATATATATATATATATATATATATATATATATATATATATATTGCTATTTAATACTTGAAGAATTATCTAAAGAATGTTCGTTAAAAAACAATTAAAATTTTTCGTTACTCCCACATAAAAACTATACAACTTAATGACCACTCTGTGTACAAAGACAATAAGTTATTGCTACCATTGAACAGATTATGAATAAATATTATAACATAGAGAAGAGGTGTGGTAACCGGTATTAATTAACAATACCTTAGTAAAGAATTTCCGTTTAATTACTTTATCTTAGATAACTTTTTTATTTGGAAGTCAGACAACAATATAAAATCGATCATTAATTTTCTGCGAATCGTTTCGTTTTAATTAGATTTTATTATTAGTATTATATGTAAAAATTAACGATTTTATTTGAAACTATTAAAGTTGAAAGCATTTATTGGTATAGCATATATATCAATACTGTGAACAATTTATAGTTCAAGCTGCAATTATTATGTTTGTGACCTTATAAAACTACTTTTATTATATTTGAATTTTTCCTGAGTGTCAGTGAGAAATTTATAAGTGACTAATATCTTTTAAGTATGTTAATCCGATGACTGGGAAGGTATAGACCAGAAAATGAAGTCATTATTTTACTGAAAATTGAATTAAGACAAAAAAATATAAAAGTATTATATATTCATTTAAATTGACTAATATGAGTGGAACTTTTTTTTAAAAAAATATACAGTCAGTAAAAAATAACCGTATACTTTGTAGTTATTTCAAAAATTCAATAACTGATACATTTGTGTGATATAAAATGAAATAAAATAAAATGTATTATTGATATTAAATTTTTTAATTAATTTTATTATACAAAATTGGTGTAATAATTTTAATAAAAATGATATTAATATTTTCTTGATGAAATGAAATATAGACAACACTTGAATAGTAATTAATAAATATCCTTAAAAATTTTATGGCGAGGGGCAGTAAATTTTCTATTAAAAAGTGAATTAGTCACAGTAAAAAAACAATTATTAATTTTATTAAAAAATCCTTCATCATTATATTTACTATCTTTTCTGTATTTTCAATAATTTCTCAGAAATATTTTTTTTACATCCTGGTAAATGTAATTGAAACTTTTGAATAATTTATAATTTGAAAAATGTAGCATTTTATAAAAAAGATATTTTATTATCTTGTTGAAAAAATAATTATAGAAATTTGAACATATTTTGATATAATAAATTTTGTTTTATTGACAATGAAGATTTAATATTCATCTATAAAATCGAATATTTTATATGAAACATAATTTATATATATATATATATATATATATATATATATATATATATATATATATATATATATATATACATATATATAAACGAAATTAACAAAGATTTTATTTTGTTAAATCTATATTTAATTCGTTCATTAATCAAAAATACTAATAACATATTTTGTTAAGTAGTTGATATACTGACTAAAAAGTTTTAATATAAACTCTCAATATACTTAGTTAATTCTGTACAGAAATGATTATAATTTATTCTATTTTATAAAAAAAAAACATCAAGTTCGCAAAAAATAAAATAATAGATACAAGTATAAATTCTAACATAGAAATGATGTATAAAAATATTTAGACACGACGATGCAAATAAATAAAATAATAGAAGAGAATGGGCAATAATTGCAAGATAAACTTTATTAAACGTCGTATAATTGTACAGGTCAACTTAACTTCTACCATTCGCATGACAACCAACAGGAGGATACAAAAAATTATAATAATGTAGGATGTATTTTGAGTCAATTGTCTTCTGTGTAGGTCCTCGGTGTTACTGGTCATCAACAGCGTCTAGAAATACACGGCGAGGTGAGTGTTATTTTTACAACATAACATATTTATATAAAATCTATTAATCAAACGCTACTGCCATGCTTTATTCGTTGTTTATAGACACGCTCAAAGATTTTATATCGGAACGTGGGATGGGATTCAGAGACATTGTATCAATCATTTTATATAACTCTAAGGCTAAAACATGTTTATTTATTTATTACTTTAACATTTATAATTTTATAGAATCATGTTATGTGCCTGTGTGGTATATCATAATATTTTTTTGTGTATTTTATAACAAAAGCGTTTTTTTGAAAATATTTACTAAACGAACTACAATTTAAAATTTATATATTTATTAGTTAAGTAAGTACACATAAATATTTTTTTAAAATGTCAGATACTAGCAGCAGTTTAATGTATTTTACATTTGATAAAGTATTTAGGACAGTGAACATTACTTTGTTTAATAATAAAGTTGGATTTTCAAATTAAATTATGACAGAATTATATAAATTATAATAAAATAAATTGAATATTTATTAAGAAACACTCCATTGTTCATCAAAAATGAATCACTCTTTTATTTCTGTTCAATAATAATTTATTTTTCACATTATTCGCTGATATATATATTTTTTGATGACCAGTCATTATCGTTAGAATCTTGAATTAGAAAATTGAGATTTTACTAGATTTTAAATACAGTGTGAAAAGTGCATCAGAGAATAGTCAATAATGAGATTGAATAATTTTATAAAATTTTATGGTGTTAGAGATAAGTGATTCAGTTTTATTAAAATGAATTTTCCACAGTATTAAAAACAAATATTTACCAATCCTATCTAATTGAAATTAACATCTAGAGATAATCGTAAAATAACTATTATTGAATCGAGTGATAAAACATAACAAAAAAATGGTGATTTTCAAAAAATTATAGGAGTTTATACGAAATTTATTCTTCAATAAGTCTAAATAGTCAAATAAGGCCTGTAATGTAATAATTTATATTTTAATGATACTACTTCATCAAGTATTGTACAAGTGTGTATAGAAGTTCTAAACACAAGATTTATTATTTTTAATTTGTAAGAATATTTGAAGAGCCCAAATATTTTTTTTAATATTCAAGAATTTTTTAACACACAAAATAATATTAATGAAATTAACACACAATATTTTTTAATACATTATAATGATACATTGTATTATACTTTAATGGGTAATTATAAACACATATAGGAGTACTTATAATATGACAATGACATTCTACATAATATAATGATTTTGATTGTTAGGATTATAATATGCTTTAATTTTATTTTAACTTTCCATTTTAAATTATTTTTGAAGACTTTCACCCAAAAAAAGAATAATTCTTATATAATGAATGTAGTTCATTTCTGGTGCAGACATTTATATAAAAAATTTTTAAATGATTTTGATACGAGTTCAGAATATATTTTAATGAAACTTTCTAAAACAAACAGATTATCTGGAAAAATAGTATTAACTTTACTAAAGATAAATAATATGCAAAAACTACAATAAAGGACAAATTAAGAAAAATTATTTAACAAAAAAATATGATAATGTTAAATGAGATAATGGTAAATAATTGTATTTCAATTGTTTGAAAATCTTAATTATGCCAATAACTTAAATTTATTGATAAAATATAACATTTTTTTGAGGAACTTTGTATATTTAGGTATACAGGATACCAATCAGACATTATGAATTTTATTGGAAGAATTTTTTTATAAAAAAAATATAGAATCCCAGTACATTTCACGGCCGTAGGTAAATTGTAGACACGGATTTGAATTCTTGATATCCGCTTGAAGAATCTGTCATTAATCATTAATAATTCTGATTAGAATGACACCTATGTGCTGCTTGTTAAAATAAAACACACATACGCAACATGTCCGCCCGATTCATTGATTTTTGATATTTAACTTTTAATTGACCATTTCCTATATTAAATGCAATATATACGTACACACACATACATACATACATACATATATATATATATATATATATATATATATATATATATATATATATATATATATAGTGTACGTGTTTATGTATTTTGCAACGATATCTAAAATATTTACTATTACGTGATATAATTAATAAAAGTTAATATTAGTAATAAAATTACATCATATATATATATATATATATATATATATATATATATATATATATATATATATATATATATATATATATATATATATATAGAGAGAGAGAGAGAGAGAGAGAGAGAGAAGTTGGCACAAATGAGACTGAAGAATAAGTAAAAATAGTAAATATTAGAAAGTAAAAAGCAAGTAAATGTATAAAACCCTTCAGTCTCATTTGGGCCGTCATATATATATATATATATATATATATATATATATATATATATATATATATATATATATATATATAAAATACCATATATATATATATATATATATATATATATACAAATGAATCATTCAGACATATGAAAATTCATTGAAGTGGAATAGAAGAAAAAGGTATTGAATCCAAAATTGAAAGTTTTTGAGGAGGTCTTCACTCACCAGTAGATAGAAAGATGCTGATGATAATGGATATGTGTATGTGTATATATTTATTTATATATATATATATATATATATATATATATATATACTACTATTTTAAAATTTACATAAATAATAATCATAATATTAATTTTTAAAATAGTTGTATCGGTGGAAATAAAAATTAAATATGACAAAATAGAAGGTTACATTTAAATAAAGCAAACTTCGTTTATTTTTTAAATTTAGGAATATATTCTATTATTAGTACTTTAAGGAATTGTTTAGTATTTTGAATAATATAAATAGAAATTTTGTTAATATATATATATATATATATATATATATATATATATATATATATATATATAAAATATTCCATTGTTCGAATGTGAAATTTGGATTTTAAAATACGTCAACAAAGATAATCAAACTTAGAATTACAGAAACAAAATTATTTAGATTTTTCTAGAATCAAAAATAATATCTGGAAATGGAAAAAAAGTTACGGTTACAATATTTGAGAATGCATGAAAATAATATTCAATCGAAACTTTGTGGGAAATGTTAAAAACATATTTTAATAAGAGATAACTCTAAAATGAGTATCGATAAGATTAATGTGTGCTTTCAAATCAAGATTTCTTTAATTATATTTATAAAATATTCACGATTTTCAATATAATTAATTGGAAATAGATTTAATTTTGGAAATAGATTTAATTTTGAAAATAGTTTAAATAAAATGGAGATGTAATCGTTTCACCTACTAGTCTAATTAAAAATTATTTAAAATTTTAAATAACATTCTTGTAATTTATTATATTTGGATATTTATCAAATATTTCCAATAAATAATACTAAATTAAATTATATAAAAATTAACAAACTAGTTTCAGTATGTTATTATGATGAAAAATGAGAATAGTAAAATTAAAAACTAAAGTATTTTATTTTTAATATTATTAAACAAGGCAATTTTAATCAAAACAATTTTTACATAAACTTGTAGATTTATGTATTATAAAATTTAATTCGATATTGAATTACATTCTATTTTTTATTTAAAAAAGAAGCTGTCTAGAAAAACATTTAATGAATTTTATCATTGATAAAATCGTGAGAAGGAACTTAATTAATCGAGAATAAAAAATGATTTTTATATTCAAATTATATTTATATAATTATTTAAAAATTACTTGAAGCTAATATTTTCTTATAAAAAATATATTCTGAATAAAACGTCAACGATACTTATACTTTTCAACATTCATTACAATCAATCAATTAATCAAAGAATTTCAGAATATTTTATTAGTACAACATTTTCGATTATTAATTAAAACCAACCAGGCAAAAACAGTAAGTCATTTAAAAGAATACAGAGAAGTGTTACAACATTGTATCAAGTATATAAAATAATCAACGTTTATTGTAAACATGTAAAGCCTTGGCATTATTAATACAAACTTGTTCCGATGAAAAAAACTTATAATTAGCAAAAGTGAAAGTTCATTTCAATTAAAATTGTGTCGGACTTTAATTAACTTTAGATAATTAAACAATTTTCGATTTTAGAAACTTGATCATTTAATGTTATACGCTATGTTATATAGAGTTGCTGATTATTTAAATATTGCTCTCGTTTTTAATTATCGTCTATAAATAATCACAATGTACAAAGATATATAAAGTTATATATATTGCTGAAAGTAGGTACAACATATATTTCACATTAGTGTAAATGTCAATTAAAACTGGTAATTTTTAATTACCTCAACGTTACGTAATTAAAATTTCTGATTTATTTCGCATCTACTTATAAAGTTTATTACAAATCTACTTCTCTTACTTAACAGAGTTTTTGTAATTATTTATTTATATTATGAAAAGATAGTAATGAATACATACATTTTTATTACCAGATGTTGTTCACAAGAAACATGAAATTTATTGATATGGTATTAATTATTTTTGATTTGGTTATGTGATTTACATTTGCAACGTTATGTCTACAAAAAGAAAAAAATAAATTTACATGAACATACCTAAGGTCTTCTATGTACTTTATATATATGCAATAAATGTTCAAATCTCTTCTGAACAGATGGTACCAAATTGTTTATTTGAATACTAATGTCACATATTCAAGTGTCATATATTTAATTAAATTTATTTAAATAATAACCACTTAAATTCAGTATTTTTATATACACATTTTTGTGTAAATATATGTAAATTATTTATGAAAATATTTCATTGGTATACGTAAAAAAGTGCTTAAATATTGTGATAAATTTGAAAAATCAATCTGATTAGAATTTTTTTAACGATCTTAATAATTTTGCTAAATCATAATTAATGACTGGTTAATTTATTAGAAACAACAGAGATGAGTTGGTAAAAGATGAATGAAATGAATGGGTTTAAAATTTTTATTTGGAAGATTTTTTATATTAAAATATGATTGTTGTTCAAATATAAAAAAATATTTAAAATTGTTTACAATATGTGTAAGTCACTTTTTTATTAATGAATTATTTTCTAGGAATGTAATTACTTTTCGTTAATTTTTTTACTATTCGATTGCCAGTTGATCTGTTGATCAGATTGATTAGTTGAAATTGTGGCATAATAAATTTAAAATGTTATAATATCATATTTTCAATATGATAGAGTACTTACTTAATATATAATCATGATTTTCATATTAGCTTACAAGTTCACTGATGAGCAGAATCCTTACTGAATGTTATCATTCATTGGTACTTGGTTGTACTAACCACGCTGACCAGGTGGGTTAGTGATGATTTTTTATTCAAAAATTACTCTTTTAAGCAAGTTTTTTTCATTTCAGTTAAAGAACATTAGATTGGTCAAAGTGGACGGTTTGAGAAAGGCAGTGGATAAAAAGAAACTGATATATATATATATATATATATATATATATATATATATATATAAGAATTTATATTTTAAAAAAAAGTTTTTTGATCAATGCATCCTCCTATCTGCTTTCATTTATGGTTATAATAATAAAAAATAAATGCCAGAATAATTCAGCAGTTCCATACAACACAAATAAATGTGAAAAATGTATGTTAGTTTGTTAATAATATGTAAAAAAGAAAGAAAAACAAATCGATCAGAGAGAAAATAAAATTTATAGATGGCATAGTAAAAGTGAGAGTTTAAAAAGAAAAGAACAGGTTATATAGTAAGAAGAGAACACCACTGATGGACAAAAGAAATTATTGATTGGGAAATTAAGATCCTAGAGATATAAAAAGGTCCCGAGGAAGAGACCAATGGATAGATGAGACATAGATATAAGAAAATTTGTTGGTATAGAATCGAAGAGAAACGTATTGGATAGGTCCAAGTTGAAAGTTTTGAGAGAAATTTTCGTACAGTAATGGATAGAAAGAGGCTGTTGCTGCTGATGTACAAGTAACGAAAAAGTGAAAAACTAGTGATGATTGAATACTTTCATATATTAATTAATTGAAAAAAATACATTTATATCGAATATCCGGTAGATATCTGATGTTAATAAAATATCTATTGAAAGTTATTTCAATACAATTGATAATTTATTTCATATATAAATTGCTGTAAGGTTTGTTTGAAAAAATCTTAAAGCTTGAACATCAAATAAGTATTAAAGCAGTTCATTGAAAAAATAATAATGAAAACTTTTTAAAACTAGAAATTTTTTACATTTAGAAATTCATCATTAAATATTTTATATTGTATAGAGGGGATATTGATAAATGTGTTAGATGGAAATTTTGCAAAAATAAAATATGTAGAATAAATCACACTGTTCATTTAAGTGACTTTGATAATTAACTTATTTATAATTCATTTTAGATAAATACATAAAATTCAATTATTTAAATTGCCTGAAGATTGAATATAGACAATTCTATGATATTTCAACATGATGTAAGATTTTGAAAGCTTGATATTTGGATATCGAAGTTAATTATCTAAAAGAATTTAATGAATTGAGTTTTAATAAATAATTATATGCTCTTGAAATTTAATTGAAAATATTTTTTTGAGTCAACTGGTTAAATAAAAATGTAAATCAAAGATTAATTGCCTCAATCGAAACATTAATCTTTTATAAACCACATTTTTCAATAAAATAATTTTATTAAATGGATTAACTAAATCATTTTATTTACATATAAATTAGTTGTTTTAAAGGAAGATTAGAAAATATTTGTAGTTATCATATAAATGACAACATTTTATAATCATCTAAGTATGAAAATTTATATTACTTTTCAATTTTTAGTGACTTTAAAGATTTTAACATCACGATTTACTATTTGAGATTATTTTTATATTTAATTAACATGAACGTTAATTTGTATCACTAAAAAAAACATTTTAAAAATATGTATTTTTTAATTAACATCTGTGCATAGAAAATTGTAACATAATTGCTTGGTAATTTGCTGTATGTAAACATCTACATGTACAAAAAGTTAATTTCAATCACAAATCTGATACAAATAAACGAAAATGTGAAAAATAGAAAAGTACACAAAAGTAAAATAAAATCTTCAAGTAAATAATATGATTACGCATGACGGATTCGGACGAAGAAACGAGCTCCGCGTTCATCTAATGGCGCATAGTTGAGTTTTGTGTATAATTAATACATGTACGATGTCTAATTACAATCCGGTAGCATAAATAATTTTCACATATATTTTATTTACACTACAAAACACAATAATTACTTAGTTTGACGTGATCATTCAATCGGTACGCAAGACGAACTGAAATCCTTAACTAATTAAAATAATGAAGCACAGAAATGTATGACAAGAAGTTCTCCGCTCTTATAAGATCTTCAGCTACTGTTGAAAATGCAATATGTATGCGCTCTTAGGAACCGAATTGCTTATATGTTGTGTATCTAATCTATTTATCGTCCTTGTTTAACGCGTTCCACGCATATTTAACGATAGTAATTTAGTTTGTTTGCGGCAAACATGACGGGTTAATTGATTGATTATTTCACTGCCTCACATCTGATTGTGTTGGTAGGTATAACAATTATTGCTGATGAATGATTTTTTTTCGATGTTTTTTTCATTCTGTTTAAAACTAAAGGAATTCGTCGTATGCATAACAATTTTATATATACAAATATATATATATATATATATATATATATATATATACACACGCATAAAACTAGTCATTGAAAAAAGTTCATTAAAGATGTGTAATTTATTAATAATTAAATTTAATACTTTATGATATACATTCTTCGACAGGTAAAAAGTTTTCTTTCTGGAATGTGCTCGTTACACTACATTTTAGAAGATGTACACAAAGAGTGATTAATAAAGAATTCAACATGTGATGGATTTAAAAATATTATATGTTGTAACGAAAATAATTTATAAATAAGTTGTATCTTCTTATTTTTATAAAAAATGCAGCGTCATTTAATTTTTTCAATTTTAAAAACAGTCTTCTATGTTTTTTATATTATTTCATCATTTTTATTTTTAACTGGTATTACCATTATTGAAAATATATTAATTCAAAATAAGATTATAATTTAAAAAAATACTTTTTAAATATAAAAAATCATTTTAATGAAACAGAATATATCGATTTTGTAGGTCAATATTTATTTTACTGTTATTTAGATATTTTAATAATTTAGTTATGTATTTTTATTTTTTAAAATCTATAGAAATGATCAGTCATTTTATGGGGGAATTTGCTGGATGAGATAGAATTTTTTAATAAAACTTGTTCATTTTTTGGAATTTTTCCGTTAATTATATCAAAAATAAAACTTAAAAATTTTCTGAGAAATTTAACTAAGACAAAGTATGTTTTCGATAAATACAGACTTTTTCTTTTATTACATTACTCGTAGTGAGATATACTTAATACTTTAAACTATTCATTTTTTTTATTTCAAATCACACGGTTTTAAAAATGAAATTTAAAATACATTTAGGAATTCAGTCAATATTTTTTTTGTTTAGTTCATGTGTATCCATATATACAAGTTTCAATTGTATAATATATATATTCAACATAGATTCTATGAATTAAAATTCATAAAATCAGTATTGAACTAAACTAAACTATTACACCTGGTTTATATAAATGATTCTAAAGTCAAATGTATCTGATCTTTGTTTATTTTGCACAGATGTGTCTCTGAAATAACATTTTTAGCTCATCTTAGAGCTGTGATAAACTTCTTACCAAATGTCAAATACATTTTTTTATGCTCTTTTTAATATGAATAAAATGCTCGCAATGCTAGCAAGATTTTTTATTTTTAATCGTTATGAGATTAATATTATTACTTTCACATTTTCAGAACAAACATTTCTTTAAATAACAAAAAATATATTTTTTATTGTTTCAAGTCCAGTCTATCAGACCATTGCTTAATCTATCAAAACTTAATTTCTAGATGTATTTCGTATAATTTGGATGAACTATTTTGTTACTGACAAAAGACAAAAAAATCAGAAGTAATATTGTACATAATCAATGATGGATTAAGCTTGAAAATACAATTTTAACTGGTTAAATTTATTGTATTATAGAATAGACCATTATTGAAATAATAGCATTTTTTGAAAAAATCGTACTTAATTAAAATGTTCTTCATTTTATGATAAACACATTTTTATTCGTGTATTTTATTCAAATATACGCTAATAATTAAATTAAGAAAATATATAGTAAAAAACGTGGTCAGAAGCATACGTAAAAATGTACAGACTGTCATGTATAAAATAATTTTAAATTAAGACAATATTATGGTTTAAAGTATAATACAATGATTTTGGTAAATTTTTAAAACAATATAAACAATTCTCATTTTTATATTTGTATCAGCATATATATATATATATATATATATATATATATATATATATATATAATTTATAATACATAGTTCTATGTACACAATTGAATAATACTGTAAAAAAATGATAACTGATGATTATGCAATTAAATTATTAATTTGGTCTTCATATAACAAGAATGCTCTTAAAAGATCTGTAAATGTTGTTTTTAAATTAATAACATTCATAAAATAAATAACTGCAAACGTTATTTTAATAATGAAAATATGAATTCATTAAATACTTCGCGTTCGAGTATTAATTAAAAAAGGGCAACCTAGTAATCATATTTAATAAAAAAAAATGTAACATAATTTTAAGTCGAAATAAAAATACAATATACATAAATTCTGGTGTCTCAACTAATAAATTCCAGCCATAGCAGAACAATGAAATAAAAATTAACAGCATGGAACCAAATCAACCGCACAGGATATAAAAATGCATTTCGTCCATAAAATACATGTATATGCACGTGTGTGTGTTTGTGTGCGTGCACACACATAGACGTGCACGGTGAGCTGAACACACGTGTTACTTGGAGAGAAAACAAACCCCATCAGTCATGGGCTGGGCATTAAATTTCGTCCGGTGGTATACAGACGCGAGGTCCTAAATTGCAGTCAGGACAGGTAGCCGAGTATACGGATGTACGCTTATTATGGTATTAGTTCTCATTTTCAACGCATACACTCACTTTTTAATTTCATTCGGTTAAAAAGAATACGTTGAAATGTCTGTATAAATTAAAAGACCATATTTGAACTTATTATTTTCTTATAAATTTATTTATATATATATATATATATTTATATATATATATATATATATATATATATATATAACTAAGATATTATTAAATGTAATGATTTGAAACTGATTACAATGAAAAAATTTCTTTATGATTTGCAAACAGAAACAAAGTAAAGTAAATAAATAATGCTACTTATTATTTGATCTTCTAATAGAAAATAATTTAGTTTTTATCTTTTACTACCGTTATTGTATTTAATTTTGTTACAAAAAATTATTTGCTTTGATAACTTCTAGTTTTAATTTGAAAATATTTTTAATTATACTATCCATTAAAAAAAGTTAATAATGTTAATATAAAAAAATTAATCAAACTACTGTTAAAAAGTAGGTGTTTGTTGTTATCTGTATTTATCAGTATTTTATATTAAAAGATGTGTATATATATATAAGTTAATTTTTAATAAAATTGTACTTACATAGAGTTATTGAGATATATATGTAGATTTGCTTACCTGGAACAAAAAAAAATGTTTATTAAATTACATAAATCGTGTTGTGTAAAATAAATAAAATATAAAAATGAATTCTCTCAAATTAAAATTATATATATATATATATATATATATATATATATATATATATATATATATATATATGTATGTATATGTATACAAATATAAACTAGCATGTTAATTAGAAATTGTATCAGTCTCCTTGTAAAAACAATTAAATGTAACACATAAAATAGTGGTTCTGTTTTAAGACCAATAAAAAAGAACTAAAGTAGGTCGAATAAAACTTTTATGCTTGTCACAGTTCATATTATTATATATATTTAGATTGAGATCCAAAATACATAATACTTTCCATAGAAAATTTACTATATTTCTATGTATTAATATCTATAAATATTTTTCTTATATATATATATATATATATATATATATATATATATATATATATATATATATATATATATATAAATTATGATGATAAACAGATTTCGACAACTACTTGGTCATAACACTAAATATATTGTTATTGTGAAAATGTCATACACGTAAGATGGTTAGTAAAGCTCAAAACTGTTTGTATTTTACTATAAAGATTGTTAAATAGAAAGAACAAAAATAAAATATAATACTTGTTTTAGTTTAGAGAGAATCTTATACGAATATTGTGTGTGAAATCGAAAGAACAGTGAGAAAATTTGGGACATTATAAGTACAAAAAAGGTTATTTATTTTGTCTTGAACACAAATTTTAAGTTTATTTGTTAAGAAATTTGATAAACTAGATTACAAAAAATAGCTTGTAATATTAACTTGTCTTTTTAAAAATTGAATCAATAATAGTCAACTAAAGAAGGTTCAAGGTTAATTATTCGACAGTTTTGGACAGAACGATTAAACTTATGAAGTTAAAATAAAATATTATTGAAAATATGCTAGAATTTTGGTTTAAAAGAAACCTCTGAAACTAGACTGATTTAATTTGAGCAAATTATTATTATTATATAATTTGTAAATATTTATATGATGAAAATTTCACCACTATATGCTAACAACTAAATTTAAAATGAGTGTTTGATTTAGTTTAAAACTGAAACAATGATAGCTGATATAAGAACAGAGAGTGAAAATGAAAAATTGTATTTTCAATCAGTTCATTCTGCTGATGGAAAGTGTATAAGTTACTGTATAAAATATGATTTAAAATATTGATAAAATATGTAAATTTAATAAATATTCTTAACTATTAACAAAAATTCCCTAGTGAGTAAAATAAAAATGTTGAATTTTTAGTTTTGTCTAACCTAGATGAAAGACTATTATTAATTTCTTTTTTAAAACCTTTTTTTTACAATTAAATTATATTTATTCTTGCGGTCATTATATGACAATAAAAAATATTTGATAGCAAATACATTATGATTCATATTAAGATTTATATCCAATTGATCATCATCATTGGCCTCTTTTTATCCACTGACAGATGAGCTCTCAGAAAACTTCTTATTTCTATCAATTCAATGCTATTTTCTTTAAGTCTATTTTGACGAATATTCTTATGCCTCTATTCCATCTATCAATGGATCTCTTGAATGTTGTTAATTATCTATGTTCCCAATTAATAATTTCTGTTATTTTTTTTAATATACGCTTGTCTCATTTATATTTTTAAATATTCATGTTTTGAGTGTGTAATTTTTGTTTTATTTTGATTAAATTCGTTTCTTTCCTCAAATTTGCATTCTATTTTAAATATAAATTTTTTTATGCTATTCAGATTTATCTGGAGTTGTTGAATTATTCTGGTTGAATTATTTTATTGTTCCAAAACGTATTTTTTTAAATATAGAAGAATATTCGACTATATGATAGAAGAACTCTTTTCCAAATTGGCCTTCTCTCGTTTTTATTGTTTTATTTTTTTCATTCATATAATTATAATGATCTTTTTGAGTTAAAAATTGGATACATATATATATATATATATATATATATATATATATATATATATATATATATATATATATATACACACACATATATGATTGTATGTACAGTACATAAATTTTGTAATGAAATGAGATTTTTTAGAGAAATATGTTTATTTTGTCAATTACTAATTTTTAACAATTTGAAAATTGATTTCTGTTTGAAAAATTAAAAAAAAGAACATTTACGTATATATATATATATATATATATATATATATATATATATATATATATATACACAGTAGCAATTTAGATACAATATTTACTTCTCAAAGTGCTTCCTAAATCATAAACACATTATTAATACATGCGAGGTTTCAAGTAACAGATACGGCCTACAAGTGAAATACAACGTTATCAACATCGAAACACGAATATTCTGATACTTTTTGTACATAAAGTATGCGGTATGTCATGCGAGGACGCTATCAGAAATGTTTTTCGATAGTTATCGAAGAACAAGTGGATATATCGCACACGGCGAAATTTTCGTACAACCCATACACGCATTCTTATACACACTGATGATCCATGAGGCGGATCTGGTACGTCGTGATGAAGCAGGTATCGAACACCTGGCCGGTACCAGATAAAAACAAGCGACCGTCCGAGTGTGGATTTACGGGCGTAACGAGGCGGTACCTTTACAAATCACCGCACTAACCATTGACACGTTGCCCGCGCCGTTCGTACCTTCGGGTTTGCTCATCACAGTCCTTCTTCATCTTAAGTATGGTACATACTACATATCATACACACACATACATTATATATATCTACATACATATATATATATATATATATATATATATATATATATATATTTACACACACACACATATGTTTAGAAATATACTAAATTAATATTAAAAAAATGTATAATATTTTTGACTTTCATTAATTAAAAAAATATTTTTTAAATAACGAAAATATTAAAAATGAATATTTCCTAACTATCGATTTGGATAATTTTTAGTAAATATTTCATTAAACAAATTGATCTTTTTTAAAATCGAGTAATTTAATTTGTAATTAATTACCGAAATATTCAGAAAATGTATAAACCTAGTCTAATCAATAAAGTCGATTTTTAAGTCTTCATAAGTTTACTAATAATAAAAACTAAAAAAATGTCCTTTTTAATTATACAAATGTTATATAAAAAAGTTATATATTTAAGGTGCTATAGCTTTTATAGAGCCTAGGTCTCTTTGACAATGCCCAGTAGGGATTTTATTGTTGAGTTAGTAATATAAATTACTACACTAAAAAATACGATATTTGTTTTTCACATTAAAAATCACTGTGATCATACAATTACAATAAAGTTACAAATAAGGGTGATGTAGATATGTGTAAAAAAGATTCTATTTAATTTATGAATATTTGTTTTTATTAATGATTACATTTCATGCAAAATTGCAGAAATCTGAAAAATAAAAAATCAAATATAAAGTTTAATTAAAAATATATATAACCCTTGACAAATGATTTTACATGAATTATCACCCCCAACACCACAATATGATATAAGTGTTCAATAACTTATTATTCATTTCAAACATATAATTGTAAAAAAGAAAATTTATAATGGATATTTGGAATAATAGAAGATTTAAAACAGCATAGATATGATTAAAAAAATAAGTATATGATAAACTAATGATCGATTCAATGAAAAAATAGTCAATTAAGTCAATTAAATCTTTCAATCAAAAATAAATTGTTTCGTGAATTCATTTTATCTATTAATGACTTTCTAAGTATTTATACGAAAACAATGATGTGTTTATGCACAGTCGACGTTTAAATGATCAATAAATTGTTACTATTTTGCAATGTTCCGGTTAGGTTGGACAGGAAATAAGACAACACCCATTGTCGTTTTTCATGAGCAATTAGAAGAAACACGAATAACAATGTTTCTGCAGCTCTCAATAATTATGTCTATAATTGATATGTCTATCTATCTATCTACATATATATATATATATATATATATATATATATATATATATATATATATATATATATATATATATATATATATATATATATATATATATATATATATATATATATATATATATATATATATATATATATATATATATATATATATATATATATATATATATATATATATTAAAAGAAGTATTAAAGACAATGAACTGTGAGTTTTGAGGAATAATTCATCTAAGAGTTACTGAAGATATTATTTTTTCAAAAATGTCCAAAAAAAGAAGAATTAGACAAAGAAAGTGAATAAGCCTTATAATGAACTATAGAAAGTTAAAAGTAATGTGCAATGAATTTGCAGATAAGAGAAGTATCGAATAAAAAGGAATAAAAAACGAAGAAGTTAAAAACTATGTATTTAGACAGTTCATTAAAATGAAAGAATATTTATTGATGAAGTGAACAGGAGAATAAAAATATGGTACTAATTATGAAATCGAACATTCCTTTATGTTTGAGGAAAAGAGTTTTTGATGTATCTTACCTGTTTTTATTTGTATTAGTGAAATATATGTCTAAAATGATAAAATATTTTAGTGATTTTAGATAATATAAATAACCATTGAAAGAAGCATTTATGAATAATATATAGAAACAAGAAAAAAACAAGTAGATTCGACAATATAAGTTATAAAATGTTATAACAACAGTGAAAGGTTTAAAATGAAAATAGTCGGATATAGAAAGAAAAGAATATGGACAACAGAAATTATTGACTGAAAACATAGAGATATAAAATGGTCCAAGGAAAGACTTAACAATGGATGAGATAGAAACATGAGAAAATTCTTTGAATGGAGTAAAAGAGAAAGTTATTTGATAACGGTAAGTGGAAAGTTTTGGGGAGGCCTTCATTCAGTAATAAAGAGGAAAAGTTTGCTTATACATAAATACATATATATATATATATATATATATATATATATATACGAGGTCAGACAATTAAGTAATGCGACCGATTTTTTTCTCGGCCTGTGGTAACACTGCGAACCTGTAACTCCGCCACCGTAATAGCAGATCCCTACTCTCTCGATTGAGACCTTGACCACCCTCGTACGATCATTTCTTCGCCAGCTGTTTAGTGTTTTGTAACAATGCGCGAGTAGTGCATGTCACGAAAATGGAACAGAGAAATTGAATGAACATCGCTCAAGATTGTCTCGAGCAGGTTGAAAGTGATCCTACTCTTCTCGATCGAGTTATTACTGGTGATGAAAGTTGGTTCTTTCAATATGACCCCGAAACTAAACGACAAAGCCAACAGTGGCTGTCCCCTGGAGCACCAAGGCCAAAGAAGGCGAGAATGAGCAAGTCCAAAGTGAAAACCATGTTGATTTGCTTCTTCGGCAGCAATGGGTGGTTCACAAAGAGTTCGTACCACCTGGACAAACCGTAAATCAAGTATTCTACCGCAATGTGCTCGAAAAATTACGAAAAAGGGTGCTCAGAGTGCGTCCAGAGATCGCGAAGACTTGGGTTCTGCATCACGACAATGCTCCCTGTCACAGTGCGTTCAGTGTCTCTCAGTTTTTGGCGTCTAAAGGCATCGCAAAGTTACCACAACCGCCCTATTCACCGGACATGTCACCCTGCGACTTTTTCCTATTCCCCCATATGAAAAAATTCGTCAAAGGTCGACATTTTGACTCCGTTGAAGATATCCAAGAATCTGTGACGAGGGTACTCGGAGAGGTCCCACAAGAAGTGTTCCAGAATTGTTACGAAAACTGGAAAACTCGCTGGAATAAGTGTATAGATGCGGGACGGGACTACTTTGAAGGGGATCGCAGCGATGTACCTTAATTTTTAAATATACTCGATTTTTGAATTTTGTCACATTACTTAATTGTCTGACCTCGTATATATATATATATGATTGATTAAAAATAATAAGTACTACTAAACATATTTCTATTTCTAAAATTCAAAACTCTTATGCCAAGAAAGTAATTTGGAAGCATTGAAGAGAAGAAGAATAAGTTTTTAAAACAATTTAATAAAAAGTTTTTCAGAGGCGTATAAGGTGTTAACAGTGATGTATTTTGACTCAACAGGAAAGCATATTATATAAAAAAATACATTTGATTTTTTTTTAAATTTTTGAATAGATGATATCAGAAAAACTGGTTAATTCAAATCTGTTTCAGGATTTTTTTGAAACAGACTTCGGCTAAAGCTTTTTGGAAAACTTTGAGAAAATAATTGTATATATATATATATACCTTGCGTGTTTATGTACATGAATTGTGTATTCGTGTATATAAAAGCAAGTCATGGCATTGATATCATCAGTGTAATAATTCGGTGCGTAAGACGGTAGCTGGCCGCGCGATATAATAACTAGACAAAGAAATCTTCTCTGAAAGAAAAGGATACGCACGTTATATATTATAGACGCTAAGAGACTATATATACACATATGTGTATTTGTATTTGTGGTGGTTCTTTCGAATCATGAGATGCATTTGAAATCAAACTGCTTTTGAATTATTTGCGGTTATAACAAATGAGCAACCACAGAGATGTCTTATACGCATTCCAAGAAGTTCGTTTGTTGACTACTTGTTTTACGTATATTCATAACATAAATATATACATATTACATTTTATATTATATATATACGAGGGGGTCGTTTGATAAGTATGGTCAATTTATTTATTGTTTAATTTAATTAAATTTTTCAATTTAGTTTTTCTTAATTTTTTACCATACTTATCAAACGACCCTCGTATATATATATATGTATATATATATATATATATATATACACACACACACACAAATATATATATATATATATATATATATATATATATATTAGGTTGGCAAGTATCTCCCTTCCGCTTTTTTTTTTTTTTTTGTACATAGCTGCGAAATTCAAAAGACCAGAAGGCGGAAGGGAGATATTTGCCAACCTAATATAATATTTTAATCACCAATTATACTAAAAAGATAATGAAAATATTTAACAAAATAATAATGAAACGAAATATTTTTTAACTTTACATTAAAGGTTATAATTTTTTAACACTGCAGTTTTTGTGTACAAGATTCTTATTTTTTGAAATCTTTTTTTGAACTATTTTATAAATATTTCTTTAATATATTATTTATTTATTAAAAATACTCGAATTAAATTATTAAATTAATAATTTCCACTAGTAGCGAAAAAAACAATACTGTTATTTTTATTTTATTATTAATTTTGGTAATATCACAATTGAAAATTATTGTTAAAATCTAATTTATAAACGTTTAATTTCTTCAAAAGTTTTTGACTGATTCATTAATATATTAGGTTGTCAAATATCTCCCTTCCGCCTTTTTGTCTTTTGAATTTCGCAGCTATGTACAAAAAAAAAAAAGCGGAAGGGAGATACTTGACAACATAACATATTAACTTTTGCCAAAATAAAGAAGTTGGAATTTTTAAAAATATTATTTCTTGTAAGAAAATTTTCTTGTATGCATTAAATAATATTAGGTTGGCAAATATCTCCCTTCCGCCTTCTGGTCTTTTGAATTTCGCAGTTATGTACAAAAAAAAAAAAAAAAGCGGAAGGGAGATACTTGCCAACCTAATATTATGGTTAAAATGATATCTTCCTGGAGATAATAGTAATGAAAATAAGTATCTCTTTCCATTTGGGTTAAAATATTTTTTTTAATATATGAGATGAAGTTAATACACAAAACAATTTCTTTATTTATTGGTTGTTTTGGAACTGTGGCTGATTCACTTTACACAAGCCTTTATTCACTTTACAGCTTTTCTCAGAAAGGCTCTGACGATGATGGCGTCGCCATCGAAATGCATCAGTCGATATAATTATAAATTAAATAATTATAAATAACAAGTGAACTATAAGTGATTATTGAACACTTTAAATTATTATGGTGTTGGGGTGAAAATTCATTTGTGTAAACTTCTTTATTTAAAAAATTAATACAAAAAAATAATATAAGAAAAAATAAATATAGTAGTACGAAATAAAAAAAATAATGAGGGCCATAATGACATTATTTCTTATAATAAAATAATAATTGTATAGTTTTATATTATTTAAACATAAAATTATATCTTGTTAAAAACATTATTTTCTTGTAATTCTTCGCAACATTTTACACTTATATATATTTTTGAGAATTTATCAAAAAATTTAATAATAAAATCTTGTTCAATTGGTATATGTTCAGGTGTTTTTTTTTTAAAAAGTTTCTACTGGAAAATCTGAGACAGTTATACTGTTTGAACGTTTTCATTTAAGTGTTTTATTTAGCAAATATTCAGATCTAATATAGTAAAGCTGTTTTCTAAGAATAATAATTTCGATAAATTTTATTTCACAAATATCAATTAAATAAAAATATACATGTAAGTAAAACTGTCTACATTTATATTTTTAATACTTTTGTTCAATTTTTATTATATTTCTATTTTCATTTTCTGAATGAATATATGTCCTGGTAATTGTCCTTTAAAAATATGTTTCCAAAAAAGAGTAAGAATTGCTTTATGATTATTTGTCAACACATACAAAAATTTCAAAATTTTAAAAAGTAGAATTTAAAATAAAAACTCAATTAATAATTCTCATAAAAATTATGTATTTAATCTGTTATGAATTTGTAAAAATATTTTAAGTATTTAACTTTCTTTAATTGAAACAACAAAAGAGCTATTAAAGTCAAATTCAAATTATTCACTGTATTAATTGAATTTTTTATACATTTGAGATAATACTTTTGTATTTACATTCTTAAAAAAGGTAGGACATATTATTTCTTGATTAATTAATATCAAACATAAAAAATAAAATAATAAATGTTAATATTTTTTTCGAGGAAATTCACAATTTGAATTCAGTATTTTTTTTAAATATATTTATATTGGAAAAATAAGAAGGCCGAACGAGTGAAAAAGAATTTATATATAGTAACTTTTTCACAATATAAAAGAATCTTTATTATCAAACTCTATGTATAAAATTCCACCATTAATACCAAAATTTAAGTATCTTTTTAAAGAACACATCAATAGAAAAATATCACATAAACCAAATTCTAAATAAAAAAAAATATATAAATAGATACGCCGTCTGTCATTTTTCTACAAATGTGGGTATGAATAAATACAAAAAATATTTACTCTTATCGTTCCGTACTTTTTTCCGAGACAATCTTGAAAACTTTCATATTTTTTGTGTAATATTTAGTTTTGTTCCTTAAAAGAATATATATATATATATATATATATATATATATATATATATATATATATATATATGAACTTGTGTATTTACGTGAGATTTATATAAAAAATAAGATTACATTCTCGTCAAAATAGTGTGTATTAAGTTTTTAACAAGAAATTCGAATGATTTTTGAAATGTGTTTTTAATTAAGTCCCCTAAAACATATAACCGAAAAAGTGCGATCAAATTACATTTTAATACTACAGACAAACGTTACTTAATTGCGGTAAATTAAACAGAAAAAAAATAATGACACGAATAAATTAATAAAACATTCACCAGACACCTGTATAAACATAATACAAAATAACTCGAATTCTGTACATAATTATAAAAGTAATTTGTAATTATAATTAACACAAAATCATTAATTTATACTTATGACTAATCACATTTTAGAAGACCGTACACGACAATAATAAACAAACAACATGTATGGAGCGAGAGAAACGACCGAACGGACTCGTATTCGAAATACTTCGTGTAGACAATAGTCGTGTCTCAGTCGCACACTGTCGATAAACACAGACGGATATTATGAGCTGTGTATTTCTATATAACAGGTGTTGCTTTTAAAAGTCTCACTGTAATTATTTGATACAGTGATGAAAAATTAAAATTAATTTCTCATTTACCTAGCACATTAAGTAAGAGACGAAATGTTTGAAAAGATCAACTCTGAATACAGAAACATCGTCTTTACAGATTAATTACTGTAATCCGAGAAATAATTTCACATTTTCTATTTGTATGAGTGTGTTTTTTTTATAGGGACGGTGGCGGGTGGACTGCTTTCGAAAAATATTCATGCAAGGTTTGATCGAGAAGTTCGAAGACTGTATTAACATCTGGTCAATGATGAACATAAAATTATACCCCAAATAATCTTAATCAAAATATTTTTCTAAAAAATACACGCATTAACTTTATTCTTTTTTAATTTCTAAAAATATTCTGCTAGAATATTTTAAGAAAATTAAATAATTTATATAAAAATTCAATACTGTTATTATTTAGTATGTATTTTTTCATTTATAAATATTTAATAATTAAGATTTTTTTATTTAACTTTGTCTCTGAAAATTTGTCAATATAGAATGGAAGAAGAAAGTGCTGGTTATGGAAAATTTTCAGAGAAATTTTTATCCAGTAGTGGAGAGAAAGAAGTTGATGAAGGTAGTACATACAAACATAAAATACACATAACACATAATTATACACACACACACACACACACACACACATATATATATATATATATATATATATATATATATATATATATAAACAGAGAGAGAAAGAAAGATATTAAATTTAACTGAATATTTAAAAAATCTTAACTGTCATCTCAAACAAATTTTAAATCAATTGTCGATTTTAAATTATGATATTATAATAGAACGATATTCGAAAAAGTTTATTTTCGATCGAATGCACTAATTCAGTTTAAAAAAGTGTTAACGTAGTAAAATGCGCCAAGGATATTTATAATGTTTTTGATAAAAATTTTGAATTGAATATAATGTCAATTTTGGATAAAATGTTTCATTTGAGAGTTTTTTAAGAACCATACTTATCAAGAATTTTAATCACTATTTATAGATATAATTTGATTTAATTAAAGGAAAATATTGAATTTTGTATGAAAAATCTTAATAATTTTGTATAATTATTTTTCCCCAAAGTTGGTATCTATATTTAAGAATTTGTGAATGAATTCATTCCTATTATACTATGTTATACTAATTTTTGAAACTATAAATAAAATTATATAATTGGAATACTTAACAAAAATAATAAATATGAAGAAATACTAAATTACTTTACAAAAGGCAAATCTGGAAAGAAAAGAGGATTATTGAAGAAAAAAGTTGTGTATATTCTATTACTATTTGTTCTAGTAAAATATAACAATAAATTAACACAAATGATCTATTTACCCCAACAATACAAGATATAATTAACATATTGTTTATTTAATTTGCTGAATCATATTTCAATGGCCAAGTCATTCTCATCTTATAATTCAGTGCTTTGATGTTAACAACAAGTGATTGCTGAATATTATTATAAAATGTTATAGTTTAAGGATGTGATTTAATTGGGTATATTATTAACATTTTTAAAAGCAAATTTAAAACTAAATGATATAAGCATTTGAGTGTTAATTTTAAAAAAAATGTTTATAACAAATTTATAAGTACTGTATGTTAATAATTGTACATTTTTTGATTATATTAACACTTAATACTAGATACTATTTTTTAGCATAATAATTAAAATATCTATTAATTTAAACATATTTTTTATACCATAAATTTAAATAGAAACAAATAACTTTGAATATAATTTCAAGAATATAAATATGAAAAATATGGAATTAATACTAAAAAAACTTACATAATTATTTATGTATAAACACACATACATATATATATATATATATATATATATATATATATATATATATATATATATATTAAATATATTAATTAATTGAATATATTGTATTAATTAATTTATACTAAATTAAATATTTGATTTTATTAAAATAATAAATGTTAAAAATACCTTAAATTCTATTTATGTCAAAATTCTTAAGCAGTGTAAACTGATTTTTTTAGTTTAAAAATTTGTTGTATAAGCAAGCATTATATATATATATATATATATATATATATATATATATATATATATATATATATATATATATATACATACACGCTAACATAATTTAATAAAATTTGATTACAAAATAATGACAATACCTTCACTAATGACAAAACATTCATCCATTCACACTTACATTTATCAACCGTACATCAACTGCATTACAGTCAACCTATGTGCGTATATGTGTGTATATGTATGTGTGTACGTGTGCTGTAGACATGTGTGTATATTTTTAATTTAATTTAAGAATTGTTCTTGGTGGCAGGTAGAGAGTCATGAACCGTCAACGGTGAGTAAAAATGACGTGAAAACATATGTCTAAGTTGTAATTAGACAGGCGGCGGACATAGGCACTTGCCTGAGTCGCCTTCGAACGCACTAAAGCTGTCATGTACATACTTGAATCAGGTACAAAACGATGGCATCGCCTATTTTCACAATTTATATATCAGACAAATCTTCGATGTTTGAACAATCGTTTAGATTGTTCGAAAGATTTTGATATTAGACATATAAATATTTTAAGAAATAGATATTGGAATTTATATAGGAGTACATTAATACACACACACACACACACACACACATGTATATATATATATATATATATATATATATATATATAATGAAAAGATGCAACACAAAAAATAAAATTGTTATCTTCGACATAATTATAAAATGTTATTTTTCAAGTGAGAAATAAAAAACTACAAAAAAACTCATATAAAAAATTTTTTTTTTTGGAAATTCAATTTTTAGAAAGCATGTAACTATTGTTTTAAGTGATTTTCCAGATAAGAAATATTTTAAATTAAGTTTGTATTTTAATCATTTATCTAAAATAAAAAAATATAATTCAAACGAAAAATAAAATTATTTTTATTAAGAAATATTGATTTCATTTCGAAATAATATTTAACTTGATATCTAAATGAAATATCTTATTTTTTGTGCAATTTTTGAATTTTCTTCTTTTTATCCTGTTTTGTTGATAACAAAATGTTTTTTTAAACGAAATTGTCATTAAATTCATGTTTCATTAGAAAAATTCGTATTTTTTCAAAATGAACCTTTTTTAAAAAATGTTTCTTCACTCTAGTTGGTCTTGAAGTGCTTATTTAGATATTTATTTTATTTTATTTTTTTGGATAATCCAATGTTCATCACAAATACCAATTATCTTAAGTATACTCACTATTAGATGGTTTTCAAAAATTTCTGTTGTTCCAAAATGTTTATAATATGATGTACAGTAAAATAGCTTTCATTTTTTGTTTTTTTATTTGACAAAATTATTTTTCCTTCCAGTCTATTTAATTATAAGCTATTGAAAAATATAGAAAAATGTTAAGATTCGTATTTTTTAAAAATAATAATTGTTACAATTTAGATTTGTTTTTAAATATAGAAATTCTTTTTGATTTATTTTTTTGGATATTTCTAGTATGATTATGGTTATTGTTATTTCAACATTTTTTTTTATTTTTAAGTCGAATACTAATTTTTATCTATCTTTAATTAATTGCGGACGTTGTTTTTTTAATCAAAATAAATATGTATTTTTCTCATACATATATACACATTCATTGATATATTAGTCTCTGATACAACTATAGTTCCGATAGTTCGACATCTAATGTTGAAAAATCGGCGAACGGGGTGCGGTAGAGAGATTGTGTGAAGAAGGCAGGCGGCAGAGGGTGTGAGTGTGAGGTGGGACGCACAAAAAGGGGCAATGGGACGACACTGTCCGCACACCAGTGCCACCACACGGCTCGCCTAATGAGAATATGATTACATCAAATAAAAACCGTACAAAATAGTCTTTCCTGTTTTTAAATTGTCATTCTTTGAAATGTATCATTTTTATATTATTACTAGCTTCAATGCTGTTGAACTCTCTTTTAACAATTATGACATTTCTTTAGTCGACTTGCCTATGGGGGAAAAACGTACGTGTAGCGGATACAATGAATGTATTTGGAGGTAAAAAACGACTTTTAAAACGTTAATAAGTTAAAATGTTTCGTATTAGCGCGTACAGAATTTATTTTGTTGTGAGAATAACAAGTCAGTTGAAATATTGAAATTTTTATTTTATTTCATGTATAAATAATCAAAAATGAGAATAAATTATCAATCAGCCTATAAAAAAAAATTACCAAAATACAAACTGTTAAACATTTTCATGGATTTCTAGAAATACCAACTTTTTTTAAAAAAGAACAAAACTATTTTAAAACTATTTTGTTTCAAACCGAATCTGTAATTTCCTTCATGTATTAAAATCATAAGAAATGTAATTTAATATTAATTGATATAAAATCGTTATATATTTTTAAGTGTTGGAAATTATATACCATATCATAATTAAAATTCAAGAAAACGAAATAAAAACACATCTGCTTATTAAAATACATGTGTCATTTTCCAAGAATCAATTAAAACACTTCTTGGGATATTAAAAAATTAACAGAGAATATAATTACTAAATAATAATTTTAATTACATTTAACGGAAAATTATAAAATGGGTGGTAAATGTTTATTCCAAGAATATTACTGATTATTACAAGTCTTTTTTAAAAAAATATTTTTTTATAAAATAACTAATTGTTAATGAAAAACACTCTTCCACATTACGAAATTTCATAAACTATATAAAATCTTATTTTATAATGTTGTGTTTTAAAAGTGATAGTATGGCTATTAAAATTATCAAATGTTCGCTGAGAATTGATTAATTTGAAAAGAATCATTTTTAATTTAAATTTTTTTCTCTTGATATTTTTGATGCAATAATCGATTGTTGGGAAGAAAATCTAACTTGTAATTGATTTGATTTAAGTTGATTTAAAATATATTTTCATTATTTTACTATTTATAAACGAGAAAGAAGAAAATAAATGTTTAAATATAATTTTAATACAAATATTTGGTATTTTTGTACTTTTACTTACATTTTATTTTCGTTTAATTTAAAATATGTCTTATTATTTGTATAATATTTATTTTTATAGTTATCATCCCTTTTGTTGTTTAAAGAAATGTATTCTTATTTCAATTAAAAACATATTTATTTATTGATGAATTTATTTATTAATGCAATTGCTACTTGCTTTTTTTGTAATATTATTTTTTTGATCAAATAAACTGATTAAACATTATATTTAGTTGGGGTTTGTCTTTTAACTTTATCTAATATTTTGTTTATATTTTTCAAACTCTTTTCAAAAATATAAATACAGTCAGTGTGAATTTCATTTCGAACCTTTTTATAAAAATATTGATTTTTATGGAATTAATTATAGTTTTTAAAGAAAAATTTAAACTAAGAGTTAATGTATTGTTCGAGAAAGAATTAATGGAAATTAGAAACATTAATTTGGTATAGAAGGTAAGAATTCACAACAAATGACCCGTTCAGTAGTAAGTTAGAAATCTTTTATTATATTTAGAATTTCTCTTCATTTTCTTTCATGAAAAAACTATACGAGAATTTTTGATTGTGGAAAAAATTCTTTGCAAAGAATAAGTAAGATTAGTAATTTTTTACATGTGGATTTACTGTGTTGCTTTATATTATTTGGAATATCTAAGCCTATTGTAAAATGAAACTAATTAAACATTTCGGAGGAAATTAATTATAAAAAATGTTACTGATTTCATATTTTAAAAAAAATGTCTGTGTTTTACGAATCGATGGATTGTATAAAGATTGTGAGAAGTTTGAAACTATGTTTATCGTCGATCAATAAAAAAAAATTAATCTTATGATTACAAATGAATTTGTTACAAAATTATCATTAAATTTACAAAAAATCATAATAACTGTATACTATTTTTCACAATAAATAATTCAATATTCTTTAAGCAATTATAACAGAATTTTATTTTAACACATTTAATTTACGCACTAAAAATCATTTACCAATCAATAAACATTGATACATAGACGACATTCCGCAACTTTGTTATAAATCACTTTAGATAAATGAACAGAATTGACTAATGAATTTTTTTACAATTAGTGAAACTTTCACTAAACTATTTTCAAGGTTTTGGTTACTTTTATTTAGAAATAAAGCAGTTATATAAAAAGCTTTTGAGATATTTACTAGATATAAAAATGCGGTATTTGCAAAGAGAATATGTTTTATTATTAATTCAATGCAAGTTCATGGTGCACGTTTTGGTTAAATAAATTTTATTTTTGAAAACACAGCTGCTGCATTAATACTTTTCAACATAACTTACAATTATATGTGGTCTAACTTTGCATATATATATATATATATATATATATATATATATATATATATATATAATATGATTATAAATTAACTCAAGTATTATCTTTAAATTAATCAGACTTGAAAATAATGAATCTTTTTTGTGTCAAAGTTGTTTTATTTAGTAACGTTTTTTCGAAGGAACTACATTTTTAATTTATATTTTTAATGATAATTGCAAAACGTTTATTTTTACATTTATATGATATTTTAATATTATCGTATGTTAAAAAATAAATTTTATAAAATATAACGAATTATGACACATACATCTATTAAAAAAAGTTCATACTTTTCTTAAATAGTGTATATATATATATATATATATATATATATATATATATATATATATATATGCATATAAAAAGTAGGTCTTTATTTTAAAGAATAATAAAATTACAAAGTATGCTAGACTAAAAGGAATCCACAAAGCGGAAGAAAGTGAGAAACATCTATTGAAAATGAAAAAAGTTTAACAATGGCGTCAGAAATAACGTGCGGCCAAAACATGAAAAATTATTCAATTAATTAATTCGACGAAAAGTTAAATGAAAAATATGATAAGATTTGTGTGTAAGACAAGTCGACACATCGGTGTGCTGTGTTGTTGTTACCCACATTTTAAAAATAATAGCGATCAACACACAAAAAGGTTTTGCTTTTACCGTACTATGCTGCTGTCATTTTAAGCATAACTAATTATATAATTATGTTTTTTGTCCGTTTTCTGACAGTCATTAGGCGCTGCCCTCGAATCGAAAAGCTGACGAAAAAACTAATTACACGATAATTATAGATTGTGTGCGTCGACGAATATAACTGAACGGTCGTATAACACCGATGTGGTAGCCGTTCTGTTTAGCGGCACATCGAAAATGTTTATTGAGGAATTCTCATTTACAGAAACGCGTACCTCTTTTATTTTGATGACCACGGCGACAATGTTTATGAAATTGTACATATACATATATATATATACATATATATATATATATATATATATATATATATATATATATATATATAGGGTCATCCAAATGTGACATCTAGATCTGTGTTTTATTAAAAAAAAAAACTATACACATGTTTCCCTATACACCACCCTTTTTTTTAATAAAACACAAATTTAGGCGTTACATTTGGATGACCCTATATATGTATATATATGATGAAAACGATTTGGTTATAACAAAATGACAAACATGACAGACAAAATTATATAATAATTTCAAATTTAGTTATATCAAATATATTTAATTAAAAAAAAAATTTTTATAAACTTATGCAAGTTAAAAAAATATCAATGAACACAAACATAAAGCAAATGGAAAAGAAGAAAATAAATGTTTAAATATAATTTGAATATAAATATTTGGATTTTTTGTACTTTTACTTAAATTTTACTTTCGTTTAATTCAACATATGTCTTACTTTTTCTATAATATTTATTTTTATAGTTTTCATCCCTTTTGTTGCTTTAAGAAATGTATTTTTATATCAATTAAAATATAATTAATTACTGATGAATTTATTTATTAATAATTTTTATTTGATTTTTTTGTAATATTAGGTTGTCAAATATCTCCCTTCCGCCTTTTTGTCTTTTGAATTTCGCGGCTATGTACAAAAAAAAAGCGGAAGGGAGATACTTGACAACATAATATTATCCATATACATTTTTCAATGAAAAATTAATGTTGCAAAACTCGATTTGGATTCATAATTTTCTTTTCATATGCAAATAATTTTTAAACGACTTATTAACAAATTATTTAATTTTTACGAATTTTAAAAAAACTTCCATTATGTTATCTAAATTATTATTAATAATTGATAGTCACAGTCGTAACAACGTTATCATACAGCAAATGAAAAAGTTGACTCTACTTTATATTTTATTTATTTTTCATTTATTGTTTAGATACCATTTAAATATTTTAATTAAAAAAATATTGAAATATATTAATGATAATTATAAAATTAGAATTCAATTAAAACCGGACTATTTTAAATTTACGTATTTGTATAAGTTAGTGTTTTTTATAACATATGACAATTTACTACATTGACACTATATATTTTCGTAGAGAACTAATTAATAAATTAAATATAAAAAAATTAGTTAAATTTCGTTATCTTGAATAGTTGCTGAACTTTTCTAAGAAAATTGTTTCAAGGATTCTCAAGAATAATTGACATTACAAAATCTACTAAGTAGGTTTCCGGTAGTTGTTCTAATTAAAACTGAATCAACTATCACTTCCAAGGAGTATGGGTGTTTTTTAATCGTGATAGAACTTCAAATTGAATCCCTATCGAAAGTTCTATCTAATCTTAAAATTATATATATATATATATATATATATATATATATATATATATATATATATATATAATATATATATATATATATATATGAGGGTTGTTTGATAAGTATGGTAAAAAAATTACCATAAAATTTAAAAATTTGATATTTTTTTATAAATTTTAAAATTTACCATACTTATCAAACGATCCTAAATATATATATATATATATATATATATATATATATATATATATATATAGTATTTTATATTAGATAGAACTTTATATATATAATTCAATTTAAAGTTCTATTATGCTTAAAAACATATATATCTCTCTCTATATCTATATATATATATATATAAATATATATATATATATATATAAATATATATATATATATATATATATATATATATATATATATTTAAGTATTTCTGAGCTTCTGATTATAGTCCTATATCAAATCAGAACAAAAATCGAAAACAAATTATTATATTTACTTTATGTTAATAAATAAAAAAAGTTTTTGTATTATAATTATTTAATAATATCGCCTAATTTCTTTTTTATGTAATAATTCATTATTTAGAATAAAATATTTCAAGTACGAATTTACACAGTACTTTTTTTGAATATAGCATAGATGTCAGCTAGATCATTAATATTTTTTTTGCCAAATAAACAGTTATAAATATTGATTTAGAAAACTGCAGTGCAGCAATAACTATTTAAATGAATTTCTCAAATTGAACAAAAATTGTATTAATAATGTTTTACTATTTTAATTTTTTTATTTGAATTTAGTAAATAAAAATAATTTAATAAATATATACATAAATACAAATAGTAAACGTAGTCAATTTTAAAGCAGTCAAAAAATGTATTATAATTAACAGAAATAACCAACAACAGCACAATAATTTCATTTCGTCCGCCTGGTAGGTCAATGATATTTCTAAATCTCTGAGTTCATGATTCATGTTTTCATTCATACTAGATGTTTTTGTAATATTGTCCACAAAGGTGGTTACCCACTGTGCGTAGCACAGTGTCCACTGATCAAATCTTATCCAAATCTGACAATGGTTTCATTTTTTAAACTTTGATTGTTCGTTTAATTATATACATATACACATTTAAATATATATATATATATATATATATATATATATATATATATATATATATATATATATATATATATATATATATATATATTCCATTAATTATAAAATACATTTAATATACGTTGTTTTCAATTCGAAATTTAACTATTTTTAATTATTGATATTTCAGTAACTATTTTTTATAATAGTAAAACAAGGATCCTTAACATTACATTAATCTGATATTTTTTATTTTCTAGTGGATTAAAAAAAATATTATCTTCATAAAAGCCTATACCAAAATAGAAATAAAATGATAAATTATAGATTTCAACTACTAATAATAAATTATATTTTTAATATCAAATGTTTCTTTTTTTAAAAAAAAATATCTAAAAATGATTTATTTAGAAAATTAATTCTCAACCTTTGTTTCTTTATTAGAGATTCAAATTAGTGTAAGCCCATGACACAAAAGGCACACTCATTTATATGCAACATTTAAACTATGTACCAATTTCAATTTTTTATTACCATGTAATTTATTTTATTACACTAATTTATAGCTGTCAATTTATTTTACCTTATCCATAAACCATTTATTTAAGATATGTTTTTTAAGAAAATTTTCTTTTTTTTCCAATCGAAAATTTTAAATAACGAGCAATTTAAGAATTTAATCATATTTATATTTTGACCATTAAATCATTAATATGTAAAAAGCTATATTTTTTTTACAGTACATATTTATACATACATACATATATATATATATATATATATATATATATATATATATATATATATTTCGTCTATATATGTGTCCGTCTGAGTTGTATATACCTATCAATTGGAATATTTATTATTCAAAAAATAACAATAATAAAATACGACAACGAGTGAAAGAGAATCAACAAAAAAAACTAATAAGCAAACAATGTGATTCATGCTAATAAGGTATTATAGGAGACGCGAATTAGTGTGTAGAAATATGCGACCTTCATCTCAATGCTTGACCTATACATCACCATCAACTGTGTTCACCATGGTACGGCATCGGATATCGAACCCGTGTTCCTGTAAAAGCGAAACGGTTGTCTCGAACGCTCTCTGTTCTCAATGGTTTCATTCTTTTTTCATATATACGTTGCATTCGCAACGTCCGAACGTTCTGACAATAAATTAATCAATAAAACGAGATGCATTTTAAAAAAAGATACGTTCAATGCGAACGAGAGGATGTGCTGTTTGTATTACTATGATAGTAAGAAAGACAGATTCGACGTATGTATGTTTTTTTTTTGAGAAACACACTACTGACTAATTTAAAATCTGTGACCATACTCTTCTTCGTATGTTCGTATATGCTTTGAATTTTTTCTACAGTTTTATTACTTCGTATGTTACTTATATGAGTACTCGATGTTCTTAAAATACACTGTTCTTAATTGAATAATAAGCGGCGACTGGAGAAAGATTAGTGTGGAATATTTTTCTTGGAATATTAGGTATCAGTCAAGAATGTTACTTAAAAAAATCGAGTCAGGAGCAAGAACCGGGTATTAAGTGACGACCTTCCGAATGGTAATTATTTTTTTCTCAGAGTGAAGTACGTTCGTGATTAATAGTCGACGGAATTAACCTAAAAAATGTCGAGAGTACCGTAATTAAGGCAAAAGAAATATTTTTATCAGCGTATTTTCAATATTTCTATGATTATAGTATTGTTTTAATTGGCCTTGAAAAGTTATTAAATTACATTTTTATTTATAATCACTTTTGTTTGTTAATTAATATTAAAAAATATGTTAAATATGATAAAGTACATGCATATACACACAAATATATATATATAATATAAAAAAATAAATAATTTTTTTTATAAAAAAAATAATTAATTGTTGCATATCTTTCAGTCAAAAACACTTTTTAATAAAAATTGAATAAATGGCACTGAAATCACAGAAGTAGGCATATGAATGAACAAATTCATAAAATGAAATATTATTATAATAATATTTAAAAAAGTAAAAATTAAAACATAATTTGAAAATTTTTAAAACTAACTTACTCATGTGAAACGATAAGTACAAGAGCTGTAATTCAGTTTTGGTTGATATCTTTTTAAAAAAAGTATAATAAAAAGATATGTTTTTATATTAAGAAAAACAAATTTCAAGTTCAAAGTTATTTTAATAGGTATGTTAATTTTTATTAAAAAATTATTTTCTTTGATTCATTTTAATAATTTGATTTTCCGAAAAATCGTTTATACACGTGCCAGTTTACTGTCGAGAAAATGTATTAAATTATTCAAATAAATACGACATTTAAAAATGGTATACTTTGATTAAATTTAATGAATTTAAAATAAGTTTTATTAAAATAAATTTAGCATTCATTGAAATTATGAAAATAGTGTAGTGTCCTTTATGAATTGAATTGTAGATAGAAATATAAAATAATTCAACTGAATTATATTAGGAATGAAGATTACTGAAATATATTTTGCTGCATGTAAATTTAATGTTTGAAAAATGATTAAACGCATCAAAATTGTTTGTTGATTTGATAACTTGATTTTGTCAAAAAATCCGAATTGTATTGAATTTACATAATATTTTATAGTCAAATCTAATAAGTCGAGTAAATTTCCACGTATCACATTAGTTTATAAAACATAAGTAATAAATAATTTAGATTATGTTCGAGTGCAGACCTTGTACGCTGATTATCGAAAAATGTAAAAATATCAATTTAGCATAAATAATCGAACTCTTGAAATTAATTGAAATTCAAATGAGTTCACGACGATTGTCAATTCTTAAGGGCGCACATATATAAAAAACGGACGATTTCGGACCTGAATTAATTTTGCACATTAATCTCGTCGAAGAACAATGACTAAAGTTTGAGTCGACAAACGAAGCAACCAATCGTAGTTAGCACACGTATACAATGTAGTTTATGTCGCCATACGAGTGGCGAGATGCTAACCAGTTAGCATCTACGAATATCACAGACGAAAATGTATTGTTTTGCTTGTTTCATACGATTTACGTTCACTGATTCAAATGCTTTTCGGTCTGAAAATAACTGATTTTATGTCGCATTTCATAAATTAATCATCGAGTTTCGGATTCTTTTTTCCACTATATTCACATTCTTTTCAATCAGATTTTAATGCAGAGATTCTGAATTAGTTTAAATAAATTGATTTCGCAATATAAGATCAAATTAATATCGAAATCATTTATCTATAACAGATTTATGCATATATATATATATATATATATATATATATATATATATATATATACAGATACATACAAGTCTATATGAAGGGAAAATTTAATAATACATTTACAACTTAAGCACATTTTGTTGATGTATCATACATATATATTTTTTATATCTTATTAAAAGGATGAACTTGTATGATTTAAAATTATTTTTACAATACAAATTTTTCTAGTATTTTAATTAGTTATCAATATTTTCAACTTATTTTAAAAATTATTTATATACATAGGGTGTCAATAAAATGTATACACACATATATGTGTATATATATATATATTGTGTTGATATTTTTTGGGACACCCTGTATATATATATATATATATATATATATATATTACTTCGAGATAATACATTATTAATAATATTTATCAAAGTAAAAAGAAATAATACTATTTATATTTACAATTTATAATGTGTATTACAATGTAAATGAACAGATTTGAAAATGTACTCTAAAATTGTAAAAAAAATATAATTATCAAAAAAATTGAAGAAAATATAATTTTCTTCAATAAATTCTAAAAAACTTTTAAATTTTTAAAGAACTAAAACAAGATTCTCAGAAAAAAATATATGAAATTGTGAAGAAAAATAAATTCTCTATGATAATTTGAAGCAATCATCGTCGTAATTGAACCCACTTACTCAGAAATGAAGATACTTTTTCAATCATAGTATGTTATGGCGAGTATTTGATGGTTTGTGATCAATCTTATTTATTTTCTGAGATTTTCAGAACGAGGGGAAACAATAATATTGATAGGTATGCAAAATCAACAATAATGTATGCAAAATTTAGGAAATAATAAATGGATCTGAATAAACGAAACGGATTAATATTGTTTTATGATAGTATCAAACTGCATAGAACAGAAATTCTTTAGTTTAAATTGAATAAATTAGGTTAACAATTCTTTTATATCGATCATCTGACAAAATATTTTGTCAACAACTTTCATTTATAGAAGAGTTTAAACAACTTCTTATATAACAAAAATATATATTTGATGAAGAGGTATAAAGATATATAAAGTGATTCATAAAGAATATAAATTAAAATTTCTGTAAGGACGGTATTGATATTTTTTAACGTACTGTATTATAAAATCTGAGATTTTATTTGATATTTTTTAACATACTGTAATATCAAATCTGAGATTTTATAACGCTCTGATATGATAATGGCATAGACATCGAAATGCCTATGGAGTCTATTAACAAATAAGGCGAATAATAAGTAACTATTGAAAATTTTTATAATATCCTGCAGTGTTAGAATAATAATTCATTTGTATTAAAGTAAATTTGCTACAAGACAGTGATGATGAATTGAAAAGAATATTATTTATTTTAACCTTTTAACTGTTTAATTTTGTTTCGAAAAACTTTTTCTGCCTGCTTAATTATTTTCCAGCGAAGACGAGTATACTCGACATAAACAGAGTAAAATGTTTCTGCCTATAAAAGTAGGCAATTATGAATAAAAATCAAAAGTTGCGTGTTGGTTTTTTAGAAAATATATATTTTTATTCGTTGTTAACAAACAAAATTTATTTCATTGATAAAAAAAATCGTTTGTAACGGTACTTCCCCAGAATTTGTTATTCCAGCTTAATACAAACTATTGTGTATTAAAATAAATAAGGTTGCCAGACTAACGAATATTCTAAAATGTACATTTTTTAAAAGATCTTTATTTGCCCTTTTTCAGGGAAAAAAATTACAGTTGATTCGTTTAATAATAATACGAATGCGATTTTTTTTATCTTCACGACGAGTATACTCGACATTATGCGAAAAATTTTCGTTTCGCTCTGACGAGTATACTCGACATAAACAGTTAAAGGGTTAAAAGAATTTCAGTATTTTTTTTTAAAAAAAATCAAGTAGAAGAGTACAAAAATAATGAATAAGTTGTATTTTTGAAATAACATAGGAATATTTAATGGATTCATTTTGTTAATATTATATATATATATATATATATATATATATATATATATATATAATCTTGTGAATCATTATCCAACGACCTTTGTGTAACTCACGAAGGACAATGCTATCCCTTTAGTGACTGTTATTCGGCGCAGTTTGCATTAAAATGCTAATTTTTATACACTTAAACGGCCGAATTGAAGTGCTCGGACACTTTGTACATAAAAGCTACAATAGCTCTCGAATCGAACATGTGTGCGTGTATTGAAAGAGGACGAGACGTCTATATTTCAGTACTGCTCTCTCTTTCGATCGCTACGAAAAACGAACGGATCTCTTAAAGCGTCCGCGCGCACAATTCAGATCGCAGAGATAAAGACGGGACACGTCAATAAAAAATAAATAATATCTTGTACTCTTTAAATGTTACGCATTCTCCAACTCGCTATGTCGTTATCTCCGTATCGAGTCGGAGCTATTTTTGAAACGATAATTGTTTATTTCCGTTGTGACCTTATTGTTGAATGTGGTTAAAGTAGATGTCTGAGAAAATACAGAAATTATGAATTTATTTTTATTATCGATAGTTACGGAATCGGTTCGTTTTTCGTTGAATTTCTAAATGTATCCGTTTTCCAACAGGATATTATACAAATGTGTTTGTATGATAATTTTATTTCTGATTCTTTTTCTAAAATATCATAACACATAACGCAGTTATATTTATCTAGAGAAAAAAACTATCCATTTAATTTGATATCTGGATTTATCAATATATATTTTTATTCTGATTCAATATTCAATACTAATATATAAATATATTATTAAAGAAATTGTGATTTATTTATTGAATAATCAATTTTGTACTTTTTATAATATTTGAGAGCTTTGAAATTATTTCTAAATATCACTATTATTCAATTAATACAATTTTATATTTAATTAAAATAACAATAAATTAATAGAAAATATATCAGAAAAATGTATTATTTAATGAAGAGTAATTTTAAATTATTTTCAAATATCTTATATACATTTAAGTTTAATATTTCACTTACTGTTATATTAAAATAACCATAAATTTTGAAAACCATCATTAAGAAATCAATAGGAAATTAACGTTTTTTTGTTCTTCGATTAACTTTTTCAATTTATTTCTTAAATTATATTTTAGATACAGCAGGTTCAAACAGAGCTAGTTAAATTTCACATAAGTGATTTTCTCCAACGTCAAAATTTTTTATAAAAGTCTTAAGAAATATTTATTTATTTATTTTTTTTTTGGGGGGGGAGGGGATCGTTTTTTCTTAAAAAATCATTGTTTTAAAAAATATTTTTTAAAATAAGTTTAAGTCATTATATTAAGATAATATCTGTTCAAAAGAGTGATTTAAATATGATAATGTAAGGATAAGAGGCATTTATATTCTTAGATGCAACAGTGATGGAAAAATTGAAGAACAGAACAAAATATTATTAAATATGTATACGGTAATTCTAAAAGAAGATATATATATATATATATATATATATATATATATATATGTATGTATGTATGTATGTATGTATGTATGAATATAATTAAGTATTTAATTATACGTACAGTTAGTTTTATAATAAAATTTATTAATATTTTTTCTCGTGTGATTATAATTTATGAAATGTAATTTTCGATTTAAAATTTGTCTACAAAAAATATATTGAAAGAATAGATAAACATGTTGAATAATTTAGACATTAATGTGTTTATTAAAACATCCTCAATGCATTTGTTAACATTATGTTCATATTAAGGAAATTACTTCTAAAGATCAACAATTTATAAATTGTGTACGAAATGTTATTTGTATTATTATGAAAAATGTGATGCTCTTACTGAATAGAACATTGGTACGTGTTTGAATGTCAACGGAAATCATTTTTTATGAATTAATTTCAGTAATTATAATTAGCATATAATAAATGCACATTTCCTGTAGTTAATAAACGTTAATGTACGATAATTATCAGTACATTTTTTAATCTGAATATCACCTTGTATGAACTTCAAATCAACATGTTATTTTGTTGATCTTGTTTAATATTTGTAAGATATCAATGACTGTTTTTTTTTTTGAATAAATTTTAAAGACCACACACTAATAAAACTGATATTAAAAACAGTATATAAGTTAGTATAATTTAGATTGTTTTTGTTGAAAATTATTAATTTAATAGCTACTGAAATATTAATGCGATTATTAAATTATATTTTAATTCTTATGATTTTTGATAATGAAAATATGTTTGATAAATATACTGACTTTTCTAAATTACATTCATTATAAATAACGAGTAAAAACGATTGAATATTTCTACTTAAAAATTTTTGTACCGTTTGTGAAGCATTAAAAATTTATTATTTTTAATATATATATTTCTTGTCATAATTCAAATTAATTATAAAATTAAAATTTTCAATTTAGTCTAAATAATGTTCTGTAAATTATTTTCTAAAAAACAAGATAATTATATATTGAAAATCATTTCTTTTGAATAAATTGATGATTTTATTTACTATATATACAGTTTTCTCTTTTCTAGGCAACTCTCTCAGTGTAAATTTATTAATTTTTAAAGTTGATAAATTCATTTATTACTTTAAAAATTCTTAAATCATGATTGAATAATAATATATTAATATAATTTTGAAATTACTGAAACAAATAGTAATTTAAATAAATGGGTATCGTTTTAAAAATCATTATTTTATTGTAAATTTTTGAATTGCTGTATTTAAAAAATGCAATTTTTCAAATAGTTATTTTTGAACATTTTTATTTAATTACATTTTTAAATGTCAAAATCAAAATAGTCACTAAAAATGACAATTTTACTTTTAATCTTTATTATGTGTAAGGAAATTTTTATAAATTGGACTTTTTTCATTCTACTATAAGTATTAACTTATTTTGTTATCTTAGAATATTTATATTAAACCAGAGAGATTTTTTTCTCAAAAATATTTACTTATAGAATTGTATCACATTTATATTTTTTATTTCTAGTTATCAATCAATTTGACTGTATTTATACCAAATGCATTAAACCAAATTTTGATTTATATATTTAAATATATACAAGATCTGTTGAAATCAAATTCTAAGTAATAATTAATAAATATATGATTACATTGCCCAGTATTTTTTTGTATTTTATTTACAATCCTCATCAATTTTGTATTTGAGTATAAATTTAAATTCTTGAATATAAATAATCAACTGATTTAATTTTTATAATGTTATTATTGATCAATTATGTATACAAATTAATAATTTGGTATTGCAGTAAATTCATTTTTAATTATATTACAAACTTTTTCCTGATTTAGACATTTTAAAGATGATGCTACAGCATCAGCAATAAAGTGAACAATCAATGAACATTAAAGACATAAAATCTTGTGGTATTGTGCGAGTGATTTATTTATGTAAAGATTAATAACACTTTCATGATGGCCTGGAGCAGAAGTACTCAACAGTTTTTTTTAACTGCACTACTTCACAGACGATATTAAGGAAAAAATTGTACACTCTGGGGTATATTATTACAATCGCATGGTATTTAAGTAAATAAGTTTATTTAAATTATATCGTTATTCGTTTGAATGCAATTTTCTTTTGAACAATTATTGGTTTATAAAGCAACAATAGACGTTAAATTGGTATTAAATAAATATAAAAATATTGACAAATGGTGAAGAGAATGAAACGGTTTCTGTTAGTTTATCTTGAAAAGAAGTATGACATATATGTTGAGATATCATAACAAAAAAATCACTCACCCATTGATAGATGTTTGCGTCATGAACAATCCGAGGAAAGCTTTCGCGATCGCGTGCCAAATTTGTGTGAATATCCAGTCGGATTGTTGTTCGGCGCGTTTTAAAAACTCTAGCGTGTCTTCATCGACGTTCAGCTGCACGAACCGAGACGATAGACTTTCAGGTAACCCTTTTAAATCCGCTTCGTACCACTGTAAGTAAGAAAACTGAATACTATAGTACAGTTACATATATATATATATATATATATATATATATGTATATATATATATATATATATATATTTGTGTATGTATGAGTTTTTTTATAAACTATCTATTTAGCCATTTTTAATCATTATTTATATTCATTTGAAAAAATAGAAAAACAAGTATTTTTACAATATAAAACAGACTACTAATATAAAATGGCCAAATTTAATTTACATGGATTGAAATTTAAAACTTTTTATTTTACAGCAAATAATTTAAATTAAAATTTATTATTGGACAAGGAATAAGATTACTAATTTTTTTAAAAAGTCAATAAATAATATTTGAATTTATATTTAAATTAGCTGATTGTTTTCATTTAACATTAAAAGTAAAACTAGTGGAAATTCAAGTAAATTTATTTGTATTTAATAATAAAATTTAAAAAAGTATAATTTCAGTCAATTTGAAAATATTTTGAAAATGTGTATTTTTTATTTTATTCCTGGTTAGAGTATACATGTTATAACTGCCATGAAAAGTTATATAAATTTTAAAATAGTTGTATTTTTTAATTTAAATACTAATTTATTAAAAAATTAATAATATTATATAAGTTCTCACAATTCAAGATTTTTTTATGTGTTTCAACCAATTTATAGATGTATTTTTGGTGCCTGCTATTATTTTTGTCTTGCAATTAATAATTTTTATTGCTTGACTGAATTATTATTAAACACATTTTTAATATCAAATTATTTATTCTTTTTATTATAAATTTTGTATATATTTTTACATAGTTATATAATTTTATATCAATTAAAATTGAATATATGTTGTCTTTATTATTTTGATAAAAAGAGTTCAATTGTATCATTTTGTATCTTATAACTGTTTATTATTTATCAGTATAAAATGTTTGTATATACAGCTACTGTTAATTTAAAAATAGATAAAGATAAATAATATAATCTCACGATTTATTAACTAATCATTCAATATAGTACTTGTTTATGTTTCAGTCTATAATTCTGAGATACACACACACACACAAATATATATATATATATATATATATATATATATATATATTTACAGAGATACAAATTATATCCTTTTGTGCTTTTTCAGTTAGGAATTTCCGATAAGCTAATAAATAGAAATAATAGACTAAAATATGTATATACAACAGGTTTTTTTGTCGAAAAAAAAACTATTCCAATTAAACTTTTTACACGAAGTAAAAAAAAATCCAAATAATTAAATACGATTGTAATTACATAGTGAATCGACTAAAGGCTTCGCTTTCTAATCATTTCAAATCAAATTAACAATTATATACTTTCAATTCCCGGATACAAATAAAATATGTAATTACAATCGACTGACAAAGCAATCTAACTGAATAAGTTCCCAATTAACAAATAAACTATTTATGTCGCATTGAAAATGAACAAAATGTAAATAACGTGCGAGAGAGATAATAAAATGTGTCGTTTTTCATATAGTAAGTGTCTAGTAGATGACACGACATAAATTTACATAAGAACACGATGGGGGCAAGATTTTTGTAAACTATTATTAATTTTTTAAAAAATCTCTATTGTTATAATTGTTGGGTTGAAATGTTGTTGTCATATTACATAAATAAATGTATGTATGTATATATATATATATATATATATATATATATATATATATATATATATGCTTCTTATTTTCAATATTGGAATTATAAACGGCTCTCCACATTTTTTTATTTTTGTCATAATAAAATAAAAATAATTCAAGGTCATTTACTGTGTACACTGATATTAATTTGAAATTTTATTATTATCCTTAAGCTTATGATATTTCTATATGCATTTTTACTCATTTAATATACGTGTTTGGTAAGTGAAACTTATTAAATATACAAAGTTTTATAATTTTTTATCATAAGAAAATCTTTTAAAGATAAAATGACATTATTAAAGAAGAAAACAGAAATTTATAACTTTTTGAAAAAAGATATCTTATATTTTAATTTTAAAAATTGATTCAATTCGTTTCAAAATACTTTTTTGAAATTTTTCCTTTAGAGAAATCTGGCAAAAGTGTTATTTCTCAAATATGGTAATATTATCGATTTTCAGTGCTTTGATGATGATGGCATGGCTATTGAAATACGTATCAGCTTTGAAGCAAATAAAGTGAACAATAAGTGATTATTGGACACTTTTATGAAATTTTGTGTTTTTAAAGTGATCATTTCTTAATGTTAAAATAAATTATTTTTATACCAGGTATAATTTTATCAACTTTTGGTGAAAACAAACATGGTTGAGTTAAAAGATATTTGTTTTTGGATGAAATGACTGTAGATTGAAAAATATTGTTGACATTACCTGAAACAGCTCATGTACTAGTAACATATTGAAAAATTCTTCACATAATAATAAAAAATATAGATTGTACTTAAAATGGAAACACGTATTAATCAAAATATTTATTATCAAAGAAGAATAATTGTAGTATTTTTTTAATAACATGTTAAAAATAATTTGGTTGTGAATAAATGATTAATAAATTGAATTGTTAACTCTATTTTTCTGGTAATGAATTACTGATTTACATTTTTAAGTCTACAACTGTAGTATATACAGATATTTAATAAAAATCACTTTGGTACACTCAACAAGATCAAACTTTTTAATATGTACAATAATAAAAGAAAAAGTAATACAAAAATTATTGAAAACTATAAGCAAAAAATGATGTTCATTATTATATAATATGTAAAGTTAAAAATACAATTATAGTTTGGATGTTGAATACGATAATATGATGCAGTTATATGAAACTTTTAGATATTAAAAAAGTTCTGAGCTTCATTTTTATTCTTGCTGTTTCTGTGAAAGTTTAACTTTCGTACAACATCTTTAAATGTTTATTCATAACGAATGGTATTAATATTTATTGTTTTTCTTCATATCTATTTTATATAAATGAAATGTAAATTTCTTTCTATACTCGAGATACAATATTAAACAGCAATTAAAAAATAAATAGGAAATGTCTTATTATAAGTCCTTCAGAATAATTCTATGCAAGAAAACAATCAAACGTCGTTTCGTGACTTTAATGGATAGATTTTAAAAAACCGTCTTGATGTATTTGCATCAAGCACCCCAACATCAAATAGAGACATCTCTTTGTTTTCAAATGTACGCGCTTGATGTCACTCAACGAAAAAAGTACGCATTAAAATATACAACACTAGTAGTAGGGAAATCCATTCGGCATTATTATACAGTCAGAGAGTAAACTGTATTTGAACATGGAATAGTAGATGTACACATTTTGTCGGGTCGCGTATGTAGAATCAGACAAAAAAGTACGGCAGAGAAAATAAAAATTCACAATTTCCACCCTTATTTTGCATCCCTGAGGCTTTAAGATACTAGCGAGTGCTGAATTTCTCACATATATGTATACATACATACATACACTCGTATATATATATATATATATATATATATATATATATATATATATATATATTTGTATATATTTTTGTTAGTAGAGAAAAAAACGCGAAGTAAGTATTGATAGAAAGGTGAATTCAAAGCCAATTTTTATCCAGTATTCTGTGTTCTATCACCAATCTAAAAACCTTCCTGATCCATCCTCTGACATTTCAATTTTTGTCTTTTTTATATGCGTTAGATACATTTTTTATCTTTCGGTTTGCACGCAGTTAGTATTTATATTCGATCTGGGAAGAAACAAAAATGATATATTCTCATATTAATATGTTTATATTGTTTCAAATATCTGGATTGTTTTTATTTATTTTATTATTTAAACATTATATATGCATTTTACACAAATGAATTTTAACCCCAATACCACAACAGTTTAAAGTGTTCAATAATCACTTATTGTTCACTTATTATTTATAATTATATAGTCTATAATTTTAACAGAAAGGCTCTGATGATGATGGCGTCGCCATCGAAATGCATTAGCAGATATAATTATAGATTATATAATTATAAATAATAAGTGATTATTGAACATTTTAAAATAATGTGGTGTTAGGGTTAAAATTCATTTGTGTAAAGTGAATCAACCACAGTTCCAAAACAACAAATAATTATATATATATATATATATATATATATATATATATATATATAATTATACACAGAAGTGTATTCAATTCTCGGTCGAATACATTGTACAACTGGGGCTCTTTAACCAAAATGAAGATAACTCTCCTAAGGGAGTAAACCCTGAATAAAAAATCCTCATCAACCCTCCTACTCATTAATTAACGTGTTGAGTATTACCAAGGACCAGTGAATGGTAATTTTCAATAAGATTTACCCTAGCAGTGGACTGATATAAGTTTATATATATATAACATTTTAAGAATCATGTGAAAAATATAAGATTTGAAATAATTAATTTTAGTAAACACTTTTCAAACGTTTACAGTATTTTGTAATGACCGGTTTAGACTTTAATACCATATCAAATATCATAAATTATAAAAAGTATTATTTATAATCTTTGATGATGAGTTGGAATAGAAAACGTATGTGATAAGATTCCATATTAAAAGTGACTCAAATATATTAACTATAAAAACTAAATACAAATATGAATGAATAGGAATAGAACAAAAAATATATTAATAATTAATATAAAATAAAAATATATTAATAATTAATTTTGGAAATTATTAAATCAACAAATATTTTAGATTGAGTAAAAATATGGCACTTGTAAAATTTTATGTTATTATTATTATTAAATAGTGTAGTATAAATATTGTATTATTTAATAAAATATATCTACACACACACACACACACACACACATACACACACACATATATATATATATATATATATATATATATATGTACGTATGTATGTGTGTATGTATGTGAGTAAGTACGAATGAGGTGGATGTTACCGTTTCGTTACAAAATTGATTTTCCCGTTCGCGAATTTAAAATTTCTTTCGAGTGTCAAGCGTATACGATTGAGATCGTATTCACCGATACACATATTTGTACTTAGCGCCGGAAATGCATAGTAGTGGGCCAAAACCACACCGTGCTGTTCCACACAAACGTCAAGAGGAATGGTTACGGTGGCGGCTTCTGCAATCTATATGATGCCTGGTGGCAGATTCCCTATAGGAAGTGCGAGAGAGCAGGTGACGACGATACATCATACTTTCAGAGTATTGGTATGAGGGATGATATCACCTTTTAAATGTACACTACTTTACAATCAGACACATACATCTATATAACTGTTTATCTATTACATTTCTCTTTATCTTTCTGTTATATATATATATATATATATATATATATATATATATATATATATATATATATATATTTGAATATTATAACAAATATCAATTCTTGTTAATAAAAAATATTTAACTAAATTTAAATAATTATTTTAGAGCAAATACTTTATAGATTTTCTGAATGAAAATATTTTGAGAAAAGAAATCATTTGTAAATTATCAAAAATTGTAAACATTTACATTTCAATGAAATGACGATTTAAAAGTGTTATAAATATTATTGGTGAAAATGAAAATATTTTTTTTTAATAATAATTATTTTTCTAAATAGTTGTATTGTAGGGCGTGACACAAATATACACATACATGTATATATAAAGATTATGATGTAATAATATACATATTTTTATTTTAATTTATAACATTGTTAATGGCATTACGTTTTACACACTGAACTATTTTTTGAATTGTTTACAATGTAACATTTTATTTTATGTAAATTATTCACACAATAATATATAAAACATAAAAAGACACGAAAAGGTTAAGAATCGAATTAAACATTGAAAATAATGTAAAATGTGAAAATCGTAAATTCGAACTAGGACCATTGAAAGAAGGCTAACCGTACCAGCCGTGTTGTACCACTGTAGACGTTTTATATTTCACGAATCAGTGAACATCTAGTCAACTCGATTGGGGTAAAGGTATTTAAATATTTGCATAAATTAACTGATGGAAGAACACGAATACCTGTGTTCGAACAAAACCGGCGAAGAGCGAGCTAGACAAAACCGTGCATGTTTATGATGCATTCCAAATGAAGATTAAACGTCAGTGAAATATCTTAAATACTTCTGTAATGTAGATAGCTGCAGGTATTAAAAAAGTAATATTACACTTCTCTTGTGTACGTTCATTATTTTTAAGTTCAGTTTTATACCAGTTAACACATATCGCGGTAGACATAATGTCAGAATAATATTATAATTTCAATTAGTATTTTCATTTCGGTACGAGTGAATCGAGCCGGTTGTTGTTAATACGTTTTGTTCAGTTTTAATTTTGTTTTCTTAATTGGACCAGTGTTGGGGATTTAAGTGTCTGAGATAATTTTATTGGTCCAGATTTATCTGATGAAATATTTTGATCGTTTAGGAAAGGTCTAATTTCAATTAATTATACAAGTCGATATGTATAGTATTTTGTCACTGACTCTTCTTCAAACTGATATAACCAAATTGACAGTTTGAAAAATAAACAAGTTGTATTAAACCTATATTATACGGATTTTTATGTAGAGAAAAAATATGTTGTAGTGAATGGAAAAAAGTTTGAATAAATTAGGTAATCTACAAATAAAAAAAGTACTGTATAAAAATATATTCTTTTATAATTTTTGCTGTATTATAATTTTTAGTATTATATTAAAAATAATACAAATTAAATTTTTTTTTAGTTCAAACAATAATAACCAAAATTAAAAATAAATTAAGTTCCATACAAATTTCCTACATATACATTATAAATAAAATCATATAGTAGCTGATAATTAATTAGAGCAGTTATTTATGTCAGGTGAAAGCACTAAAATAGTATTCAATTAAATAAAAAAATATTTTATTAAACATGAATAAAAACTTGTTTGTTAATTAATTACGATTTAACACTTAATTACTTAAATTGTTTCAACACTAAAATTTGTTTCAAATATTATCAAATGAGGATGTTCAAGTTTTTGCTTTGAATTATTTTTGTATAAATATGTTTAAGATTGAAAAAGTATATATTTTTACCAAAATAAAGAAATAATTTAAACTAAAGGTAATTTTATTTTTTATTACTATTTTGGTAGGGAGTTTTTATTTTCATTGATATTTTACATTTTTACAATATAGTTGTTTACTTAAAACATTTTACATTTGTTTAAAAAATATTCTTTTTAAATAACAACACAAAATAATGTAATTATTGATGCTAAATAATTTTTCTTTCTTACTTACACACAAACACACACATACATACACACATACATACATATATATATATATATATATATACATATATATATATATATATATATATATATATATATATATATATATATATATATATATATACTCGTATATATGTTAGAAATAGAAGAAAAAAAGGTACGTAATGTACATTCTAATTGTATAGATAAAATATATTCAAATTTAGTGTTGTATAAAAAATATATGTGAACTATGCATCGATTATTTTTTTATGGTGGTGGTGAATGAAAAATAATATACTGTAACTATACAAACAGTGGCGCACTACACCTGTATATAAGAAGTACGCCAATGTTCTTTGACAAGTAGTCTACGGGCCCTTTAATTAGTAAAAGTACATATGAAGGTTGATGTATAAAAATAGTTTAAAATGTGTATTTTAATTTTGATAATGATAATTTAATTATCAATATTAGTAGCTTCTTTCTGTCCATTGATAAATTAAAGCCTCTTCTAAAACATTCAAATTTTCTCTTCCATTTCTCTTCCATTTATATATATATATATATATATATATATATATATATATATATATATATATATATATATATATATATATATATATATGTATGTACATATATATAATATATATATATATAATATATATATATATATATATGTATTACGAAAATATAAATGTTACTAAGTTAGTGATTATAATACTAATAGAAGGTGGCCTAAATGAGACTGAACGATAGTAAAGAATAGTAAATGATAGTAAGCAAATAAATGTATGTCTAAATCTTTCAGTCTCATTTAGACCACTCTATATTAAAATTAAATTTAAAAGGTATTTATAAAAATAAGAATAATTAAAAAACAGCCAAAATATAAACACTTCAGTATATAAATTACTTTCATTTATAATAAAAGCAAATATTAAGTAACAAAATTATTAATAAATATAACTTATGAACAACACTTAATATAAATAATAATACTATAAATTAATTTCAAAATAAATTTTAATAAAATCAAAAGTAAAATTTAAAATGACTGTGTGTATGTATATTTTTATGTATAAGACGAAACAGGATCTTAAATGTAACTTTCAAAAATATATGAAATGTATAAAATATAACCATTGGATCAGTCATATCAAATACGATTTTTTAGAGAAAAAATGGAACAAAAAATTGATATTTTAATTTTAATTCAAAATAGATTTTCCATTAATATTTAAAACTTCTCTCCATCTTAATCTTAAATTTTTAATATCCTGGCGATAAAATTTTTAGTTTTGTGCTTATGAAAAAATCGAGCTCCATCAGACTCTACATTAAATTATTTTCCATTAACATGGTTTCGTAAATTTGGGGATAGATGATGTATTTAATGATATCAGGTAGTGAGAAATCCAAATCATTCCAAACTGACATCATAATCTTCCTTGTATGGAATCCTCCCTTTGACATTGGGGATAGTCTCGTTGTGGTTAATCTACTGTTTTTGTCGTTTATTATTATTATAAACAATCATTTTTCATAACCAGTAACAATTCTACTTAGGAATAGTCCCTTTTCTAACTTACAGAGATAAAAAGTGCAGATATTTATTCACTGCTTCAGGTTAAGGTATGATAATTCGTAAAGTACCTATTATCACAGTTTTTTAGATGCCGAAGAAACGTTGAATGGATTGAATGGAACTGCTCGGATAATTTTTCCATTATTAAACTAAGATTTTTCTTTACTAGGATATAACACAAAATGGCCGTATTTTTTATGGGAAGACCAAACAAATCAATTTTACATTTATGAAATGTATATTAAAATAAATTTCATAAATATAAAATCCATGAAAATGTTTATAAAATGCATACTGATAGTGAAATGTATACTGAATACATTTTTTAATATTATCAATACAAGTAATATTATAAATTTAAAATACAGAAATAAAATTAATTATTTTAGAAATCTTAGAAAAATGTAGTTTTTTGTAATTTAATAATTTATTTTTTTTGACATAAAAATCATTCTAAACTATTATTGAATTTTAAAATAAATATCTTAGTTACTGAATTACATTAAGAGATTTATTTAAATAATAACTGAAAATAAGAGTAAAAAAATTACTAAAATTGAATTTCAAATTCATAATCAATACAACATTTTACATCTTTATTTTAAAAATGGTACAACTTCATAATTTATACATAGACACGAAATATATCTATAATATATATATATATATATATATATATATATATATATATATATATATATATATATATATATATATATATATATATATATATGCACATATTAATAAAATTGTATAAATATAAAAAATATTCAATAGTAATATTTTAAAAATTACTCTAAATTTGTTAATAGTAAAAATATTTTTACACAAAAAAATCAAAATTTTCAATTGGTATACACAAAAATGTTACGTAAATATTATTTTTATGCATAACTGAAAAAATATGGTAATAATTTTAAATATTCTTTTTAGACTATTTCGAGAAAAGAATACAATATATGGATGTTTTTTAAGCGTGATAGAACTTTACATTGAAATCAATTTAAATTTCTATCACGCTTAAAAACACCTATATACACGTGAAAAATATTAATTTACCTGACAAACGTAACCGATACTATATCATAATTCGAATACCAAATACACGTGTCGCTATAAATGTGGAACGCCACTGTTAAAAACGCCCTCTGTCGACAAAAAACCTACGTGTAGGAAAAAAAGGGGAACAAAAAAAGTTGAGGTATCAGGCGGTGATTCTTTTAATGATCGTGTAGTAATTAAAACAGCTGGAATTCAGTCCGATCAGATGTTAGTTTGTTGATCGACTGTCAGATAGTGACTACGTTGTTTACATGGGCATCACTGGCTATTTATGAACACTTTGCTGTTGTTGGATACTCGTGTACGTACAAACATGCGACATTCAAACAAAGAATTATATATATATATATATATATATATATATATATATATATATGTATATATGTATATATGTATATATGTATATATGTATATTATGCAAAAATATGTAAATATTAATTAAAAATAATGTTGATATAATCTTCACACACGTGGATATTTTTCTTATTTAAAATACAAATTTATGTTATTTTTAATCAAATTTGCCAAAAATATCATAAAAAACTTTATTTTACATAGAATTACTGATAAATGTTACTGATAATTTCCCACTTCCTCTGTGATTAACGCTATTTGTTATTACTTAAAAGTAATTAAAAATAAATACACATATATAATTATTTCTTTGAATTACTAATATAGGATTTTCTAATAAGAATGTCAGTACTTTGACAGCTGGTGGCAGCCATGTTTGAATTTGTTCTTAAGCTCATTTTGACATTTCAACTCAGTATAGTTTTGTAAATTATCATGAAACGTTTAACAATTCAACACCGCTTAGAAATTGTAAAAACTTATAAAAATCAATGTTCGATTCTTAAAACTTATCGTACGCTTCCTGAAACTTACGGTTAATACTAAATAAAGAAAATTGCAGAATTTGAAGTGAAAGAAATTCACAAATCACTGAATAAAGACCACTGCATCTACAAAAAGTAACTGCCTGGTGTACGTTACATGCTGGTGGTGTCATCGGACCATATTTTTTTCAAAATGAAGCTGGAAATCACGTTACAGTAAATGGAGTGTGTTATAGAACCATGATTAATGATTTTTTTCCAAAAATGACTGAAAATGGTTTACACGATATGTGGTTTCAACAGGACGATGCTATGTGCCATACAACTAGACTTATTGAAACAAAAGTTTGATGAATTCATTATTTTACGAAATGGACCCATCAATTGGCCACCAAGATCATATGATTTAACTCCAATGGATTATTTTGTGTGGGATTATGTGAAATCATTGGTTTATGTTGATAAACCACAAACAACAGAAGGATTAAAAATAAATATTGAACGTGTAATTCATGAAAATAGACCAGAATCATGTGAAAAAGTGACTAAAATTTCGACTAAACGAATGTACTATGTGGTGGTTATATGAATGAAATTGTATTCCAGTATTAATAACATAGAATATGCTTAAAAATAAAATAAAAAACTAATTAATTATATATTTTTTGTTTTATTTCCAATTTAACTTATAAAACGCTTATTGGAAACCCCTCTATATTCTGAAATAAATTCAGATTTGTCTGAAATACTATTTTACCTTACGATATTTTAATATCCCTTATTCATTTATATATTTTTTAAAATTCCGGAAAATATAACAAATTGTAAAAAAAATATTTTTTTCAGATAACTAATTAAATAATAAACATATCAAAATTCATAAAACGAGAAAACTGTAATATATTTCAATTCTAGAATTTCACAAATTGTTTCTATCAAATACTTGAAATGTTCGTTTAAGAAATTCAATTATACAGAAAATAAGAACATATTTAGAACGACTCATCAAAAAAACATTTTATGTATTAAATATTCTATATATTTTTCAACCGTTTAAAAAGCAAAAAAATAGTAGATTTAAAAACATTATTAGTATTATAACTTTGTTTATATAAATGTATCTGAAAAATTCTTTTTACATACCAACAAATCTTTCACTTTTATAAAAAAAAATGTTCTTTGAATAATTCTACACATTTCTGTTTTTATATCTTCTTATTACTTTTTTCTTGATTTCATATAAAAACATTTATGTCTCAAATATGTGTGTATAAATAAATGAACTTGAACATAAATAGTTAATAGAATTTTTCCATTTCAACATCATATGAATTAATCGAATTTAAATAATAATATAATGAAAATACAATTTTTAACTATAAAATAATCACTACGTGTCTTATAATGAGTAAATTAAGAAGCTAAGATTGATCTCCTTATGTATAGATCATATTATATGATAGACAATGAATGACAATTAGATGTAATATATATATATATATATATATATATATATATATATATATATATATATATACATTAGCACACGTGGAAGCCGTATGAATAATAATCAACACTGCCTAAAAGACATGATTAGTCACTAGCACAGAATATTAATTTAAAAAATCGACTAATAAATAATTATATATCTTAATTATAAAGCAAAATGGTCGGGCATCCGAGGCGCAGTCCTGAATGTTTAATTACGTACAAAATTATTATGTAGCCATATTAGTGGTGATTGAGCCGGCGGGAGGTGATTTGAATGGGCATATAACCGGTACCCGGTAGCTGATTGTAGCTCGGTTACGCTCACTCGAAATAATTAACTTTGGATATTATGTAATTACTAAATGGTCGTTATACAGTATCAGTCTCGTGTCTTTTTCAACGCTTCAATTTTTTTGTCTTTCTTGATTTATCTACAAAGAACAGGACGGTGAAAATTTATACGATAGGTTTGTCTGAACGATTTGTTTTCGAGTTTAAATATATTTAGGTATTCAAACGTATTGTTTGTTTTAAATTAACCAAATATATACACATACATTTATACACATATATATATATATATATATATATATATATATACAAACACACACACACACACACACACACATGGGATATGCCTGAAAGTAAAGATCTTAAGCAGACGAAAATAATATGTATTATTAGTTTTTTTTATTTCAATAAATGTTTTTAGTTTTTAATACTGAACTATCTGTGTAAGAAAAAAATTGCATATCATTTAGTGGTAACATTGGCGTTATTTTAGTGTGATGAAACATGGAGTAAAGAAAAGAGCATGCACATGTAAAATGTATATTTGATATATTTTACTTTTTATGCTTGATTAAAAGAAACGTGCTACAGAAATGTATAAAGCAATTCTGAAGAGAGTTAAATATCTGTTAATATTTGTGTTTGCGAGAGACCTTCGTCCAGAAGTGGATGGAGAGAGGCTGCTGTTACTAATATATATATAAATGTGTGTGTATGTATATACTATTCACTATTTGAAATGAAAATTCTTAAAAGAATTTTTTTGCATTACCATATCAATGAACATATTTTTTCTTTAATAATAAGTAAATACTATATCTTAGAAATCTTGTGTTAGCAATTTTAGAATTTATCAACAATCAAATTCGGTATACGATTCTAAGAAAAAAATTGTACGTAAATTTTATCTAAAAAAAAAAATAAATAAAACCGAAGAAAATCTACAGAAAAACACACGTAACATATAAACTGTAGAATAAAAAAAAACTACCCCGAGGTTAAATTTATGCATGGATTACCACTAAAGCATCATTATCGACATTGCCTTGCCCCTGCAGGCCAGCCACCCCTATAACGCTGAACCGCCATCCCTCTAGGCCAAAACGAGAGTTACGTACCCTCGAAAAGTTCACTTCAAAGCGGGAAAAAATATAATATTTTTACCTGTTTCGATCGAGCTGCACGTTTTAGAACATATTTGTTTCGATGATCATTTATATGTATATCGCGTGCCGCTCTATATAAATGCCGATCGTTTAATACGCAAAAGAAAATGTATCGAAGTAAAATCAGTTAACTGGATTTGATATCAAAATCGTATACTTTTTCCACGAGCACTGCACAAAGGAATTTTAAACTCCTGTTTCGTTTTATACTCTTCGTTTCGTTACGGTTCGATTATGAATTTGGTTTTTAACAGAGAATAATATTAACTATTACTGATTTACTTGTTTTTTCTTTCAATTTTCGTTATCGTACATGTATTTACGTTTTAATGTTTTTGACAGATTTTTCATTTATGCTTTTATACGCTCGATTTGTTGCAAAATAATTAATAGACACTTTGAAAACCGTTTAGAAGTTCTCTTTAAAAACACACAGTCACATTGATCAAAAGAAAATTAGTTGCACTACAGTATTTTTTGACATGTTTAAACATAAATTTCATTTATACACACACACACACACACGCACACGCACACATACACACACACACACACACATATATATATATACGTGTGTGTGTCTGAAGTAAGTATAAAACTGATTTGTGTTGATTACTGAAAATGAACACAGACAATTTATATTCTGATTTTTATCTGTTTTTAATATTACTCGAGTCTTAGAAGAATCAGATGTGTCAATGGGCCTTCCCACACTAGTCAACATGCATACAGTATTTACGGCCCATTACCACTCATCTCACACGTTCTTACCTGAAAATTATTTTTTTTAGGTGGGGGAGTTAGGAGATAAGAGGGTGTGAGACGAGCGATAATGGGCGTGAATACTGTATGCATGCTGACTAGTGTGGAAAGGTCCAATGCCTATAAAAAAAAATACAAGCTAAAACCGATAAATAGATATATGTGACATTTAATTTGTCAATTTCAATTTATCTGATAAAACATAATTTGGTTACATCAGTAAGGGCAGTGATATTACACAATCATTAATAAGTGTCATTGATAAATATTCGAATACAGATGATGAGACTATTTTTTTTAGTGATATTTTGAATTTTATTGCTTGATTACCGTATTTATTAGTCGATAAAAATAAAGACAAGTTTCAGTACACAATTCTTTGTTAAGGTGATTAATTAAAGAATTATTTTTAAATTGGTTGTTCATTCAAAATGGAAAATGACTCCTGATATTAATTAATACACAAAGCACGTTGTTGAAAATAAATAATTCAAATTAAATATCTTAAGGTCAATTAGATATTGACTTATGAAGAGATATATAAAGCTTTATATTCCGATATATATTATAAAGACAATACATCGCAGTGTTGAGAATATCAAGTTTGAGTTATTTCTTCAATTAGTTCATTATTGAGATTAATTTAATATTTGACAAAGGAATTATTTTTTTTATAATAGAAGATTTTATAAAAAATTTCAATAATCATTTATTTTGTATTTGTATTTCGTGTATTTATTTCAATAATCGTGTTATTATCTTCAAATTGCGAAATTATAAAATAAAATTTTATAATTCTACTCCAAAAGTAATAACATATCCATTAGAGTAATCAATAACTGATTATTAAATAATTATAATATCTTGTTTTATAAGAAGTGATTTTTTTAAAAAAAATAATGGTTTGGTTTTGTTAGAAAAGTATTAAAAGTGAAAAAAATCTAAAATTATACCAAATTTTTTTTTGAAAAAATAAGTTTATTTGTATTAAAGACTAGTCGTTTATGTTTACAGTTCAAAAAAAGGATTGTTTTAAATTCGTTCTAAATCAAAGTTTTGATATCAATTCCATTAAATATTAGATTTTGATCTAACACAAACATTTATAAATGAAAAACAGGTAAATTTTAACTTCTATAAAAAGAAACAATACTTTTCATTAATTAAAGGTTTAATAAATTATGATCAAGATTTAAAAATAACATTTTCAAAATAAAAAATCAATTGTGTAATGTAAGTCCATTAAGTCCTAATTTAAATCATTAGTCCCTCATTTACTGAAACACTATTGATGACGATGACATATAATGGTCACAAATTAAATAACATTAACTACCAATAATTCTCATACAAAAAAAAAAAAAAAAAAAAATACAAGAGAAATGCTCTACAAACCGAAATTATCATTTTTGTTTGTATATCGGTCGTGTGCGTAGATACGTATGTATATATTTTGTACAAGACATACACACACACATATACACACACGTGTATGAATATGTGTGTGTGTGTGTGTTATATTCATTTCTAATGCGCATATGTGATAAGTATCTAGACGCTGATTATAATAGTACGATTGTAAATTCACCAGACAGACTAACAAGCCGCATAAAATATTCATAATGTAAATACTGATTTATTATTGAATAATTATTAATGATTGCTGCGACTCACTTTGTAACTATACATTTATTACCATCGTTACTATAATTTCGTTTCGAGAAGTCTGTCACATTTATAATAACGCCGCTGCGTCCGTTCTGACGAGTCAGTTTTATGGCGGCACAATAGTGACGGCAGGGAGGGAAATTGATGTTCTAATTTCATAAACGCTCATTAATAATTAATATACTCGCTACGTACATTTGTATGTATATATACAATAGAAATTATTTGCTTCAATTATCTACATGTATATATATATATATATATATATATATATATATATATATATATATAAATATTAATATATTAGACACATATACACATTAGGTAGATTGGAAAGAAATCAATTACTTTTAATAGCAATATAAAATATTATTTTAATAATATACAACCTCTAAAATATTTTTTCCTCATTGATTCTTTAATTTTCTTGGGATTTTTATTTCCTATATATATATATATATATATATATATATATATATATATATATATATATATATATATATCGGTAGATTTTTTTTATCCACTGGATGAAGGCTTCTCCCAAAACTCCACTTCGACTGATCTAATGTATTTCTGTTTAAATCTCTCCCCCATTCATTCAGTGGTCTCTTCCTGACCCTTTTTTTATAACAGTGTTTCCTTTTAATAATCCCTCTTGTCCATCGAGGTGTTCTCTTCATGCTATATGACAGATCCATTTCCATTTTAAATTTTTCATTTTTCTATAACGTTCTTTACTTTTGTTCTTTTTCTGGTCTACTTCGGTTCTCTTTCTGTCTCTATCCTTTTTTTAACATGTATTTTTCCATTTTTATTTTTTATTTAAAATCGTTGAATTGTTCTAGCACTTAAAACCTTTGTATTATTGCTATAAGTGAGAATAAGTAGGATGCATTAATTAAAAACTTTCTTGATCAAACATGGAGGAATATATGATTTCATAATTGATACCGTCTTATTGTTATTACTATGTTCATTTCATCTAGAAATGTTCCTCTAGTGTTGTTGAGTTTTCCTCTCCTCTCTCCCCCACTCTCACAATATATAATTTTTACCTTCTATTTCTACTATTTTTAGTTGGATTTTTCTGATCCGAAAATTTATTCAAACTTAGTTTTGTTACGTGTGTAAATTTTTTGAACAAATATTAATATACCCTATTTAGCAAATATGAATATTCACCCCAATATCGTCAGATTTTATACAAGTGTTATTTATTTGTTTTAAGTAAATAAAGTGAATAATAAGTGATTATTAAACACTTGTATAAAATGTTGTGGAGTTAAAGTGAGTGATTTATTTGTATTTAAGTAAGTTTACTACATTAATAATGATTAATTTATAATATTAACACTAGGTTTACGGACGTTTCATGTATACCTATCTTTACGGACACGAGTCAATTTGACGCATGAACAAAATCATACATTTTCTTTAAAAAAACAACAATTATATAATATTAACTTATAAATGAAACTATAAGATATACATTTATATAAAATTTATAATATTTAACATTATATAACATTACATTTATTCCACGTATCTTTTACACATATATACTGGTAAAAAAATTATCAGTTGTTATATTCCTGCCTTGATGTAAATATGATTCGGCTAACTTTAAAACTACAAAATCTGCCCAAAAGTGTTGCAGTTTGCGTTTCATCTTTACCCAGATTAAGGAAACCATTTTTTAGATATTTTGAATTTACATCTACTGCCAACCAAAACTTTATGCCAAATTTATGTAGCTTATTTGGGATATATCGCGTGAATCTGCATCGGACTTTCGTAGGGAATAGTTGCTCGTCTATCGAAATATTTTCGTGAGGTTTATAACAGGATTGACTGTTATGTATAAATTTGTTCCATATTTCAGATATCAATGCAAATTTATCTGTACGTAAACGTTCGGATCGATCTGTTCTTTTATCAAATCATATGAATCCAAGAATTTGAATAAATTGATCTCTAGGCATTGTGCTCGAGAAGAAAGCGGGTCCCGATTTCTTCGACCATAAATAAAAATCTTTCAGTGACTCTGCTTCATATGCCTTTTCTGTATTAGAGTTTTCCAACTAGCATTAAGGCTTATTTTATGTTTGCGTCAAATTGACCCGTATCGTAAAGATAGATATACCACATACATAATTTCTAAATTAGAAAGTTTCGAAGAAAATTAATTTCCCTATTTTATTTATCTCGTTAAATGGATAAAAGTCAGTACAAGTGGTAGAAAAAAAATGTAAACGGTTTCTGTAAATTCCCTCATGAAATTCGAAATGTGTCAAATGACGCGTCCCGTAAACCTAGTGTTAAACAGCAAGAAAGAACACAATATGTTTGAATCCAGTTCGGAGATATATGGCAACCGGGGTTCTTTAGCCTTAATGGAGGCGACTTGTCTAAGAGTACACCTCGAATGAAAAATTCTTATTAACCCACCTAGTCAACATGGTCAGTATGATAACACCAGAGAATGGTAACATTTAGAGAAGCGTTTGTTTAGCATTGATTTGATAAGGGCTAATATAATATGGTGTGTGTGTGTGTGTGTGTGTGTGTGTGTGTGTGTGTGTGTGTATGTGTATATATATATATATATATATATATATATATATATAAAATATGAAAAAAATATTTCGTAATAAAATTTTCAAATAGCTGATTTCGTCAGAACTTTTTAAGACAAAATTATAGAGGGTGAAAATTAAGTAAAGATTGTTTCTTATTGAACTCCTATCGTTAAAAGTGCAATTTCAATTTGATGTGTTATTATTAATAAAAACAGTTCGAAAAAATAACATTAAATCGTGGATAATATCTAAATATTTATTTTTTTATTATGTGTTAATATCTAAATATTTGCTGTAAGATTTTTTAAATAACAACAAATAATATTAGTCCATATTTAATAAGAACAGCGTAAAATAAAAATAAATTGTTTAAAAAAATATTTAAATAAATCATTTCAAAAATGAAAATATTACTGTAATCTGGAATTTATTCTGTACATTAATCTAATTTCATGTATTTGTATAAAACACATTTTTCTTTTTTTACAAACAAAATAAACTTAAAATATCGACAGTATAATGTAAATAGTTGTAAATGAACATAGATAACATTATTATTAAATTTTAGAACAGAACCATTAACCAACATTCAAACCAAATCAAAATATATAATATTTAACACTAACCTTGTCCTTGTCGATATTCTTTAAATGATTGTCGCTTAGGTGTTTTTGATACAATGCCCTTGCTAACGCCCCACGTGGCCGATACACACCACGTGGCCATTCATCCGTAGATATACCCTGAGATGCATCACAGTGTTGTTGGTTATTTACGATTATTTCATTTGTAATCGACTCACTGGTATTTGCTGATATCGAATTATTTTCCATTTTCATATATTAAATAATAAAAATTTACAAACGTTATGACGAAATGGAAGATATTTGATAAGACTTTTTTGTTTTAGAGATATTTATTTATAGGTTACGTTATATACAAGCGCGTTTTTTATACACTTTATAAGATAAAATAAGCAATTCATAAACAAATAAAAATATGTCGACGGAAAATACGCGAACTCGGTAAAAAATACACACGCGTACATTATTATATACGTTTTTATGACAAAAATAGCTGTTTGTTTACATTTTGACAGTTCTTTGGCAGGTTAGTTAGACAAGCAAAACGCATGTCGGTATTGTAGAATGTTTCAATGTTAATCAATACAGTAGGCGCGCGATTCGTCTACGTTAAAGAATCATTTATAGTTCATGAATAATATAATATAATATAATATAATATATATATATATATATATACACCTGAGTCTGTTTTTATGCGGTAGATATGTTCCGCAGAAAACCGCATTAAAAAAATCGCACAAAAAAAGACTTAACTTACATTGAAAAATTAGGGATACGTTCCGTAATTTTCAAAAACTGCATAAAACCAATGCTACAAAGTGAAATTACTCTAAAATTCTCATAAAAAATCAGGAAATAAAGAATACTTAAAGAAAATTTCAAATATTTGCAAAAGATTGATACAAAACAAAGCTTTTTACTTTATTTTTTAATTAACTATTTCATTTTATTCAAAGTAATATGTATATATGTGTAATTTATTTTAGAATTTTTCATATATATTTAAATTATCATCGCAATAATATCTGCACTGTTTAGAATAAAAATAAGAAAATAAAAAAGAAAGTGGATAGCTGCACTGTTTTAAAGACATGTAGGTCAAGCTTTTTTCCAACAGGCATTTAAAGTTTGTTGTTTTATTTGAGTAATAGCAAATGCAACATGATTTATACAGTCAAAGATAGAAATTTTTTCCCAAGCATTAATTACTGTTATTGACTCATTTTCCAGTTTATCCAATATAAATTGAAAAGTGCGTTTACTGTAATATTGTTTAAAAAAATTTGGCAGTTTCTTCAACTACCGATGCAATCACGCCCGTAATTTTTACGTTATGCAGTGCATTCTTTTTTAAAAACTCAATTAACCATCCTTTGCTAGGCGAAAATTCCTTATCAGTTTGAGAATCGGAAGTAAATGGCTTTGATTCCTTCATTTGTTCATAAAATTGAAGAGCTTTTCGTTGAATTAAATAACCGCTTAAATGAATTCTTAAAAAAATCATATAAATAGATACAAGAACCAATATGAATCGCTTAACTTCAAAATCGTATTAAAAAAATTCGCATAAAAAGATATTAAGAAGAAATATGAATCTCATAACTTCAAAATCGCATTAAAATAATCCGCACAAAAACAGACCCAGCTGTTTATATATATATATATATATATATATATATATATATATCATCATCATGTATATCACATCAGTCCACTACTGGACTGAAATATATATATATATATATATATATAATATATATATATATATATATATATATATATATATATATATATATATATATAATAATCATAGGCATCATTTTTAGCCACATAAATCACTTTTTGATAAAGGTCTTATTTAAACTTTTCCGTTTGAATGATCTATTGACTTTTTCTTCTATATTTTTTCATTAAAATATCTAATATCTTTATTCCACTTGTTTATTGGCTTTTTTGGCATATTTATAAATATTCATTGTTTATATATATATATATATATATAAATGTATCTTCATTATTATTAGCCTTTTTCCATTCACACTGGATAAAGGCCTCTACAAAAACTTTCCTTTTCGAGTAATCTAACGATTTTCTGTTTCATTCAACTTTCACAAATTTTTTTATGTTTTTATTCCATCTATTCATGAAGATTTTTCTGTGTCTATATTTTTCAATTATCTATTAGGTCGTGTAATATGAAATGTTGGATTTTTATTTTATTTCCAATATAATAATCCGACATAACATATAATGTGATCAAATATAATATCAGTTAACTATCGCAAATATTCTCTTCTTACTGTTTTATCAAATCACTTGCTTTTTAATTTGTTCAAGTAATAATGTCGATAATTTTGTTTGAATACGAATTAATTTTTTTCTTACCTCTACGTATTATTCCTAATACACACACACTTATATATATACACAGATTAATATGGTTATTATTTTTTGTATATGCTAAATAATAATTATTTAATTCTATTCATAGTTTTATTTTAATTTTTATTTAACATTTTTAAAAATTTTAGTAATGCAAAAATATGTGATTTCTTTTAAATTAGAGGTATTTATCATATTTTGCTTTAAATAATTTTTTATTGAGAAACTGACAAAATAAAGAAATGTTGAAAGTTATATAATTTATTTTATAATTCAATGTAAATATATACATATTTATATACATACATAATACATGTATATATATATATATATATATATATATATATATATATATATATATATGTATCTATGTATATGATGATTTTATTTTTCTACTTAAATTTATATTATAAGCTTTTGTATATTAATTATTTTCTTACGTATATAAGAAAACTACCAATCTTCCGTCTAATAAAGTTTTTTTACTTTACATGTTCATTTCTCATTAAAATAAATCTCTTTAATTCTATACATATATATATATATATATATATATATATATATATATATATATAATTTTGCAACAAAATTTGTATGTCTCAAGAAAAGAAAGAAAACATTGCCTTCATCTGACATTCTTATAAATGAACATTTGTTTATCTTTGTTCAACACGACATTCATTTATGAAAAACTACGAAGATCCATGCGGCGAGTTTTGTAGAGCGTCATGTTTCCAATTAAAAAAACTCATTTATTTCTTGGCAGAATTACATTCTGGTAATTTAAAAAGATTCCTAGCTACGTACACATACATATATACACACACCCTCGTTTATATTATGATGGCACGTTTTTAAATACGCTCTTTCGTCTAAAATAATGTGACTTAAGGGTGATATTCGTGTTTTTACGGAATTGGATCACGATACAAACACGGTCGTGGAATTCAGAGGGATGGTATTTGTTCGTTTTTGTTATAAGAGAATGTTTATAATTCGAACGGATATTGTTTTTGCATGAAACGAAATAAAAGAAAAAAGCTAAACGATGGAAATTTTTATTAGAAAGAAGCTTTTTTCTAAATTAGTAATTGTAAAAAGTATTTCTTGAAAAGCGCATTTCAATTTTAAGCTTCTATTTTATAAATTACTTTTGGTATAGTTTATATATTTTTACATGATATATTTCATTACTCAATTGGTATATAGAGAAGTTATATGAACAATTTTTAAATCCAATAAAGAATTTAAGTGGAGTTAAATAAATTAATAACTTTCTTACCTTAAATTCCGTTGCCACATTACTTTCTTTTGCGGTTCATCGTAAGATTACTATTTTTGTGCTCATATATCAATTTTATCAAGTAGATGGATTTTATTCAGCATGAAAAGTATTTAATCGAAAAATGGTGTTTTCTAATTTTTCTGAAAAGAATAATTAAATTATAAAAATTGAATTAGAAAAATATTAATTTTATTTTTGAGATTTAAACAAATTTTGATAGCTAAATTAAAAATAAATAGCTAAATATTTTATTTGAATCAATTGATAGTGAAAATCAGAAAAAAATAAAAAATACTTTTAATGAAATCTTTGCTTGTTGATTAATTCAGATATATAGCCATTATTATTTTAATTATTATCAAAAAAATATTTGTTTGTTTAGTTAAAATAAATAAGTGAACTGATCAATATTAAAAATACATAAATGTTAATGACAAAATTGAAACTAATGTTTATTGATAGCAAATTTTAATCTTTTATGTTGTCCATAAGATTTATAAGATACATTCAATTAAATAAATGTATTCCTTTCGCCAATGTACAAGCACTCGAACTGAAATGAAATAAATGACTTAAAAAATAAACGTTTGTTTTATTTCACACGAAACACAGCTAAATATCTATTAAAACACAACCAGTGTTCACGCCAAATAAATTACTGGGTGGAATCTACTACCTCCTCTGCGAGAAAAAAAATTATCCGTGCACGTCCGTGCTTAATGTAAAATTAAACCGAACGGACCAATTTCAAGAAAGCTGAAATAGAATTTAATCTGAATCTAATATATAAAGTATCATTTCGCACGAATAAATTTTATGTGATTTGAAAATTTCCACGTTCGTTAATTCTTTATAGTAGATTTAATTTGTGTTGATATCTTCCGGCAGTCGAGGGATGAATATAATCACTAGCAGTGCACCAACCTACGATGCTATTAAGCGTCGACGGAAAATTGGTTTTTTCTTTAATTGAATGACATTTTTGTAGGGAGAACGATTGTTTTTTTATATTATTTTAATTACGATAACTGCACAAACAATTTACTACGTGATATCAATTTTTTAATTAATTTTCTTTCTGATTTTTATTCTTATTAGATTTTTACTAGTTTTTAATTAATTTATTTTATTTTAATATTTTATGTATTGATTTATGAATACATTAACATTTTTTTCAATATTATATATATATATATATATATATATATATGTATGTATATATAATATTATTTTAATAATCAGAAAATGTATTTTTAATGGAAATTATTAAAATTAATCATATGTAATAAAAATTATATTAAATGTTAAAATTGAAATTTTGAATTTATTTCAGTATTTTTTATTGTTTAATAACTATCAAAAAAGATACAATATTAATCTGCCTTAAAGTATACTTTAAATTTTAATTTATTTCTTATTATTTTTTATATTTTCAGTTTCTGTTAGATGTTAGTTTTAATCGAAGAATGATTGGTATGTTAATTTTTTATTAATATATATTACTATCTTTAAGAAATATTAAATTATTTGTGATATACAATTTCAAATTGATTTAAAATGATTTTAGATTAATATATTTGATTTTTAAAATGTAATAATTTTTTTATGTAAATTAGTACCTATTAAAATTTTCCGATGAATTATTGAAATATTTTTTGTGCTTAGTATTTACTATTAATTTGATTTTCTTTTAACAAAACTTTTTAATAAGAATTCTCTTAACGAAAATTCTCTTACTATATTCCAAGAATTCTAAACAACATATACAACATTTAAAAATTAACGAGCATACAAAACTTCGTGAAGAAAAACCTCTAGTCTTTACTACAGATCATCGACTCATCCCTGCATCTGAACGGTGGAAAGTAAACCGCATCACGCACACACACAAAATATTATATGTGTTTTGTTACACAGAGTACAGAATTGTGTTATCCCATTTGAAATCTCTCATTTGTGACACGCGGCCTATAATGTGTTATTAAGAAATCGCACGCTTTACGACAGCTGAAATGTAGCTCAAAGATGTCTATCCACTTAAGCGCTAATAAATGAGCTGAAAGCAGACGCTAAATATGTGCGTCACGTACGGACGGGCGTGAGTACAATATGACTACGGTGACGCAATAGCAAGAGACGGTCGCGACGCGTGAGGGACGCGTTCGCATCCCGTGAAAATAAATTGAAAATACCCGCTTCGCGACGAAAAACGATAAGTTCAAACACATACACATACATACACAAATATATATATATATATATATATATATAAGTTGTGTACCATATATGCTTGTTCCACGCTGAAAATCATATTACGTTCACATACGTTATATCGATGTAAGAAAGTAATTGCAAATTTAAAGAAAATGCTTTAATAATGTGTTTATTTTACAGACTATAATTTCACAGAAATATGTGAAACACGATAGTATATGTTACAATAAATATATAATACACTTTTAAGAAAAAATATATTTGAAGAAAGTTTCCTTCACATTTAATTTTATTTCTATAAAGGTAGTGTTATGAGTGATATTTATATTTAACCTTTTTCAATTTTCTTCATTAAATTTCAGTTTATCTTAATATAACGCAATCCATAGTTGAATTTTATAGTTTATATAATGTTGTATATATATATATATATATATATATATATATGTGTGTGTGTGTGTGTGTGTATAATTCTATATACTAGTATGATTAATTACTAATAATTTTTTTATTTGTTTCATTTCAAATTACTGTCGCAGTTTTATATTCTAATAAATAGTTTAGCATCCAATTGCATGAAGTGAAATTTTTATTACAATAAATTCTGTTTTCTTTGAAGTGTAAATATACAGATTTATAATGATTTAAATAGTTAATAATGTAGTTAACACAACTATTTAAAATTTTTGTACATTATATGTACTTCTTATTGCTTTTTTAATAGATTTCATCAAATATTTTTGATACCAAAAATATTAATTAATAATTTCACATAAATGAATTATCACTTCCAACCACTGTAATATATTAAAAAGTACAAGATATTAACATCTAGATTTTATAACACAATATTCTGATGATAATGGAATTTCAATCGAAATGAACATTAAGTTATTGTTATGAACAAAAAAAGTAAACAATAAATAATTATTGAACACTTTTGAATATTTTGTGGTATTGAGGGTGAAATTTAATTTGTATAAAATTAAATCAACGCAGTTTTAAAACAATTATCATTTATTTGTTTATTTGGTTACTTCTGAAGTTTTTCTTTTTGTTAACATTTATTATATGTCAAATTAATTATTAGACTTCTCTTGTCTAGATAATTTTTACAAATTTTCTTTTTATTTACATTATCATTGCTTCTAATCATGTTCTATTTTATTTTTCGAAATTGTTTATTTATTGAATAGCAAAGGATTGTGTATAAAAAAAACTTTTAAATTTTTTCTAATGTTCAATTCTATTTATCTATTTGTAGTAAACTCTTCAAGATTTTCTTAATAAGAGTATTTTTCTTTTACATACATATTCATTTTTTATATAAATTTTTCTGTATGAAGTTCTTTCCAGTTAGCAAAACAAACTTACTCAATGTTTATATTTTATATTCTTATTTCAATTTTTATTTGTTTATTCATTTTGATAGTGATTTAAATTTTGATATTATTTAAATAAATTTTTAGTTTATTTTGAAAATTTCGAAATAATTAGACTAAGGTTTAATAGTTTGAACATATAGATATTTCGATGGATTAATTAATTAAAAGTTTAATTGTCATTTTGAAAATTGACAAATTACATAATAAATAAAATAAAGAAATTTATAACACAAAAGCTTATTTCTTTGGATAAATTTACAAATACATGTATTTGTAAATTTTCTATTAAAATATTTATAATTATTATTTTTAAAAACTAATAAGTGTTTAAAAAATGTAAATTATAAAATATAGTATAGCTATAATAATTAAAATGGTTATGAATGATATTGAAGGATTTAGACATACATTTATTATCCTTTACTATCTTTTAGTTTTATTTGTGTCATCATATATTATAGCAGAATTCATGATTTTTCAAAGAATATTTTTAATGGATTTTATAATCGACATACATATATATATATATATATATATATATATATATATATATATATAACGATCCTATATAGTACAAATAACATGAAATATAAAAAAGTATATAAAAACAGATTTCAGTAGAAATCGTTTTGAACGTACGATATAAACACGTCGCGTCGAAGGTGTATCTTTTTCAATTCTTTGTGTCTTTTTGTGTTTTTTGAGATGTCGTTATCGGCCAATTTAAGTCGAGATTTCTTTCAGAAAAGATTGTCTCCCCTTATTATTTGAAAAGCGGAATTTTATAGAGGGCGCGCGTTGTTTGCTTCATTTGTTATAAACGTACCTCTGTACAACGTATGGATGTTGTCTTTCCAATTGTCTTACTTTTTTTGTTCCTCCATACATACATTTATATAACGCATACATATACATATTAATATATATATATATATATATATATATATATATATAATAAATTATATATTAACAGGACAAATTACATTTTAATAAGAAAGAAAAAATGTAACGTTATTTACTAATTTTATAATTAACAGTTATTTATTTTCGATTACATATTGAATTTTAATAATAATAAAGCAAATTATTTTCATGTCACACAAAATTGCTTTTAGCGATTTGATTTTAATATTGTTATCAAATAATCAATTTTTAAACTACCGTACCTAATGAATTAAAATTTAATTACATTAGGTATTTTTCGTCTTACACATAAATAATTACTTTATAATATTTAAGACGTTCATTTTAAACTCTTTATATTCAAAGAGAATAACCTATATCCTTTGGAATATATGCATTCCACTAAAATGTATTACCTGGATTGCATATTACGTATATAAATTATATATTATTAGATATTTGTAAAGAATTGTTCATTATAAAAATATTTAGATTAAACATATTAAAATTTTGTAATTATAATTTTCTCTAGTACAAATAAATTGAATTTATTGAGAAATAATAAATGTTTCTGTTATTAAAATACATAATTTATTTACTATATATTTGATTGAATACATAATTTACTATTATTTATTTTGCATATATAAAAAGATATAAATTCATATAATCTGTGTTTAATAAGTATTTTCGTTATTTTAATTGACGAATATTACTGGATTTTATACTGTCAATGTAATTTAAGGTTTTTAATAGTAAATTTTCAAATTGTATATAAAAACTATTAATTTATTTTCCATTATTAATATTAAACTGTTTTCTGAGAATTAGAAAGTGTGAAAGAGGTCTCTATCTAAAAATTTGTAAAGGCATATATATATATATATATATATAAATTAATGTACAAATTTTCATGAATCAATTTTTAATATAAAAATATAGGAATTATAATTTTATTTAAAATAATTTGAAGAATTATTTCGAATAGTTTTATAAAATATTTTAATCAATTTCGATTGAATTTAATTGATTATTTTTTCATCGTGAATTAAAATGCTATAATCAAATATAATAATATAAAGTACATTTATTAATCATGCGATAATAATTTCACATTGCTCATCCTTTTCATTAAACAAGAAAAAATCAAGGACAATCGTTTCATGTTACCGAAAAAACATGAAATGATAATAACGGCGAGCGAGACGCGAACACAGGCACCACTGAATATATAAAAATTTTTAAATACCGATCTATCCATTGTTTCCAATTGTTAAACACATTGTTAGAGCGTAATTTCACGCTACACAAGTCGATGTACCTGTCAAAATTGTCGTCCAGTGCGATCAGTGGCCACCGATGAGCCAGAACTGTATAGAAAAATCGCACGGTCGACTGCATATCAGAAGTTTATTATAACATATATACAAAGTAACAAAAAAGACGAATCATTTTTAAATTAACTCCGCTGCTACTGGTTTTTGTTAATGGTTAATATGTTTTCTTGTCAAAATTAACTTCTGCGTTTTGTTATTAATCATTGTTGACGGTGAAAAATGCACCATTGGTATGTGTAGACTCCTTTCATGTGTGAATTGTAAATAATATACCCGGTATTAATGTGTGAATTGATTTGGTCGTATAATAGAGAGACAGAGGGAAATTCGGAGAAATTTTTGGAAAACGTGATGGATCAATAAGCAGTATATAATAATGCATATTTTATAAGAAATACATAAAATACATTTATTCCATTAAAAAATAATTACTAATTTTATTTTTTTCTAATTTTATTACAAATGTTTAAAAATATTTCTTATTGAGCTATTAATTATATATATATATATATATAGATATACATATATATATATATATATATATATACATATATACTTTGTATTACTTCTTAGTTAAGAAAGTTTTGAAAATGATATTCTTTTTATTTTGTGGAATAAAAAAAAATAACATTGGGCTAAGTCAAGCAAAAAAAGTATATATTCAATCGTGTTATATGTATCTTAGCCGTAAGAAGTGTATTACACAAAACGATTTGTATTTTGGTATATTACTTTGTTGTTGAACCAGTCATTGGTCATAATATTGTCTTTTCGTCTTCATATGTCTATTTAGTTTGATTTTTCATATAATTACATTCATTTTCCCTATATTTTTGTAGATTTCCGATATAGATGGATGGTCAAAGCGCTTATCCATTTTTTATTTATTTTCACTGTGCTTGTTCGTTTGTGCTATTCGAATACCTTTTATATAAGCTACACAAGAATTTGTACGAGTCTCTTGTTACAAAAGCAATTTTCCGATTGAAGTTTCTTTCAATTTGATTAACAATTTAATGTTAATTTTCTTATTATCTAATATATTTCAGCAATGTAAGTAAAACGTGTTTGATTTTTAATTATAAATTATTTAATTATATTGTATAATTATTACCAAGGAAAATTAAAACCATATATAATATAGAATGTTACATTCTTTTTTAAAAAATACTTCATAATTTCAAATTAATTACATTCATGTATTTGAATGAAAAAAGTGTTTTTATTTATAATAAACATTTAATCAAACTTACTTTTTATAAAAATCAATAAATTGTTTATTTACAAATAAAATAATAATTTCTCAACAGTTGTTTAATATATATGTAGTTTTAACCATAAATCGTTTATATTATTGGCTACATAAGAACAACAGTAAAAGAAAATAAATTGAAATTAATAAAGAGAAGACATTTTATTTATTTTCTCAATAAATTTTCTTGTAATCATTATTTATTTCAATATTTACTAAATAATTTTTTTAATAAAATAATGGAAAAGATTAAAAATATGTTCAATATCATATATTATTCATTTTATTTTATATCACAGACACAATTTTTTAAGGTAATGCTTAATGATGATAGTATGTCTGTTGAAATGAAGTTGAAGTGAAAGCAAAGATCAATGATTATTAAACACTTTTAAAAAATTCGTTGTTTTGAGTCCATTGATTTACTTGAGTTGAAGTGAATTTTCTGCGATACAAGAACAAATAATTACAATATTTTTTTAATACCGTGTGTAAATATAAATGAAAAAATGACTAAAATAATATTTATAGTAAAATTTATAGTTTATAAAATTATTGATATGTTTTTTTTTTGAAAAAAATGATATTTTATAATATTAAAATTGATTGAGTTATTTTAAAAATGAAAGATTTTATAAAAAGTTTTAATAAGTTTAATGTTTTAAAATGCAATTTAATTCCCTAAATTATATAAAAAATCGTTTTTATGTGAATAAAAAACCCAAATATAAATTGATTAACTATAGAAATTATTTATTAAATTATTGAATATTTTTTTATATCACTATTATTATTTAATTATTGAAAGAAAAATTTTAATGACATTTTATTACATTTTAGAATAATAAATTATTTGTATTGAATTTATTATATCGATTTCATTTTTAAAATTAAATACAATTTGTTTAATCACAGAAAGTCCAAAGAATTGTTCAATTTTTCAAATATTATATATTTCAGTAAAATTGTTTTTTTAGACTAATTTGTTTATTTGGAAAGTGAAATGAAAATTTAAAAAAAACTATAAGTAAAAGAAAATTCTATCTAAGTAACAATAACATTTTTTTTTTAGAATATTATAGTAATTTTCCAACATTTCCACAATCTGTAATTTAATAACCTAATTAAATCTTCAAATGTAATCATAATTCCTATTCATTTTAAGAAGTAAGTGAATTTTATTATTTAATGCATAGTTAATTTATTTTTAGAATAAAAAAACGAAATAATCCTTTTTGATTTTTGTCTTAATGTTTTTATTTGCATATGGTATTTTTCATATATATATATAATTGTAAATAAACATATATATTGTTATTTACATACAATGCAGATTTGATTTTTGTGATTATAATTAGACATATTTGCTACGAATCCGTATATTCCCGTTATAACGATTTTACGAACACTCGTAACTGTACAATATGATTTTATCGATCAAGAGACTTCAACGCTCGATTAGTTCACAAGCCGTGAGTGGTGAGTGGTGGTGTGTGTTTGTGTGTGTATCGAAAGATCATTACGTACACTAACTGCTAAATGTACGTTTACCATAGTTTATAAACACCTTAATTTACTTTTTCTTATTAGATATTTCCAATTTGAGTATTGTTTCTCGGATTGATTTAATAATCATAATGGTTATACATCGATATGTACGTTTGCGAATTTCGATTACATCTCACTAGTTATTATCTGTGAATTTCAATTGAGTTACGTCCATAACGTTATATTACGACATATTAATTTTAATAATTTGTTATTTACGAGAGTGAATTATAAATTTTAACACGTTCACTGTCGATGACTCTTTATGAAAAGAATATTATGGCGAGGTCGTTCATTATATATATATATATATATATATATATATATATATATATATATATATATATATATATATATAATAAAATTACTATGTGAATAAATTGATTAAATTACTTTTTAGAATGATATACGATAGCAGCTTTCTTTCAAAAAATGTTATTTATTTGCGGTCGTGTGAAATGTTTTATTAATAAGTGAATAATTTGAATGTTGTAGAGCTTTTATCTTAAGATTATTTCAAAATAACTTGAATATAAAAATCAGTATAGATTGCATATATATATATATATATATATATATATATATATATATATATATATATATATATATATATAATATTTAGTGTTATTATATTACAAAAAGATTTCAAAATTATCACAATTACAACTGTGATAAATATTTTAATATAACCGAGATATTGGTTTATATAGGATCATCCAAATGTGACGCCTAGATTTATGTTTTATTAAAAAGAAACTATACGTATGTTTTTTTTTTTTAAATAAAATACAAATCTAGGCGTCATATTTGGATGACCATATATATATATATATATATATATATATATATATATATATATATATATATATATATATCTGTTTTATTATGTTAAATATTTACTATTTATGTAGTAAAATATTATATATCGTCGAATAATTATTACCAACTACCAAATTAAATTAAAACTTATTTTATTTATAATATAAATTCTATGAAACATTGATTGTAATCACTCTGCTGTTTTGACTATAAAATCTTTGAGAATTTATAATAGAATATATTACAAAAACTATTATATATTCTAGACACAAGAATATCTAGTTATTACTTGTGCAGGATATTAAATTAATTTTTAAGAGAATAAAGTTTCTATAATAATGATAATGTGATACAAGTCATGCACTCGTATCAATGGAAAGAAAATCAACTTGAATTCTTTTTGTGAAAAAAATGAAACTAAAAATTTTCTAGAATAATAGATACAGTATAATATAATTAAAGAGAAATATTTGGAAACGTAATCTAAGGATATGCGACATTTTTATGCATTCAATAAATAAAAATCCTTTAATTGAATTTTTGTTTCTATTTGTACATTTTTATTTTTAATCGAATATTAATAATACATGATATCAATTTTATTGTTTTCCTATTGAATTTTTTTAATACGAAAATGAAAAATAATATTTACATAAAATAATAAATCTAATTATATGAGATACCTGAAATAAAAGTTATGAATTGCATATTTATAACCAGGAATTCTGTACTTAGGTGATTATAAAGTATTCATGGTGTATGTAATAAAATTATAGGCTGATTTGAGTTTGTAGAAGTTCTTGGTAAAATTAAATATGTTATTAAAAATGTACGTTTAAAATAGATTTGTTTCACTTTTCAAGTTTTTCTTTCGGTGTTTATAAAATGAACAGTTAAGATATTGAAACATTCATTATATATATATAATATGTATATATAGGGTCACCCAAATGTGATAATTAAATGTAGGCGCCTTTTTTGGATGACTCTATCAAAACCATCATGAAAGAGAAAAATGTTTGATCTTTGGTTGCAAAAATAGGGCAAGTTAAGTTTTTTTAGGCGAGATGAAGGCGAATTACCAAATGGAGGTAACCCTAAATAAAAAATCCTCATCAATTTGTTTGATCAATGCGTTGAGCATGACCAACATTCAATGAGCATTTTGTCCAGTAGTGTGCTGATATAAGTTAATATGAAGATATTTTATATATATATATATATATATATATATATATATATATATAGTTAATAGTTACTTATTTTAGAGGGTTGAGTATGAGGCTGATAACTTCATCTTGTAAAAAAAACAACTGTCGAAAAGTTCTGACAGGAAAGGCTCTATGGAGCTGTCATTGTCAGAGAGGCCTGGGATTGGAATAGTCTGTGGAGCCGTTGATGATGATAATATATGTATAGTTAATGGAAAGAAATTTAAACTTTTATGTTTAGACAAAGAATTCATAACGAATAAAATTAGCTAATAGTTTTTTTATTACGTCAATATTTATTCATTATCTGTTATAATTTTGATTTTAAATCACTATTGTTTTCAAAATTAGACAAAATTCACTTTAACACAAATGAGTTTCTTATTAAAACACCAGTATATTTCACAAAAGTTGTTTAAAAACAAGGATCTAGTTTTTTTAATGCAGCACGATAATAGTTTTGTCATTAAAATGATTATTAGAGAGTAATATGAACAATATGTGATTATTTGCTTTGGGTAAAATTATTATAAAATATCGGCCAGAACAGTTCGATATTAATCAATTATTTCATTTCGATTAATAAGTTATGATTTGGTGTCAATTCTGTTGATCAATATAATTATCAAACTTTTTTATTGTTCTGATTTAAATATAGAATTGTATTTCAGTAAATCTTAAATAATCGGTAAAGTCTTGTAACAAATATTGTTGATGATATGCAATAATCTTTATAAAAATTTTGGAAAACTATAACTGTCTTAGATTATTTTCATAATTTTATAAAAGTCTGAAAAATTTGAAACCTGTTTATTTATACAAAATATCAATGAACAGAATATTTGTTTGTATTTTCTTGATAGAATTGTAAACATGTGATTTTTTGGATTTTATTAAAAAATAGTTAGAAAATAGAACAGAGAATTTTAGTAAAATATTAAAACAGATTTTATGCAACTTGAAAGTTTATTATTGTTGCATAAACAATTTTAATTAATTAAAATGAAAATTTTATATGAAAATAATATGTTATTCATCTAAATAATATTGTTTTATTAGAAATTAAATGAAAGAACAGCACATATTTTCTATAATTATTCGATAAAGAAACGAAAACTGAAATTAAAAATTACACACCGTTTATTAGATATAAATAAGTTAAAAAATAAATGTCTAATATATATATATATATATATATATATATATTTAATAACTTATTTTTTTGTTTTCAAAATCCTCAATGAATAATTATTAAGAAGATACAAGATGAAATGTTTTATTACGAATATTTTTATTAGAAAATTATTTTGTTAATTGATTTTGTACTTATATTTCTGAAAGGTAATATTTTAAAAGTTACTAAATTGAAAAATTTTAGTTTTATAATAGAACATGTTTTAATATTCATAAGAAAATTATAATATTAACTGATTATGAATAAAAAATTTGTCCTTCTCGAATTGCTTTCATTATATATTTTCTTTCAATTGATTTTTTTATTTTTTAAAATTTGTTTACATATATCAATGAAATTAATGAACATATATATATATATATATATATATATATATATATATATGTACATTATTCCATATGTTTTTTATTTTAGAAAGAGTTGTTTACTTTTTGATTTAATCATAAAATCAATGAATATATAAAAATATTTTAATACATAAATTACTTTTATATTTTATGTAATTTTCTGCTGCGACATTCTTAAATAAATATTTCCAAAATTAAATGGCAAGTTTTTTTGCAAGAACAATTTTTTTAGTATAAAATATTTATGTAAGAAAAAGAAAATAAGAATGAAAATTTATTTAAAATTTCCTATATTAATTTCATAAATATAATTGATAGGGATTCATTTTACATATGAAATTGTCATTATTTTATTTATGTAAATTGAATTTCAATATTTAATAATACTTTTGATTGATTGTTATTGTGATTTGAATTGCTTAACGTATTATAATTTTTTTATAGTTACAATACAGTTCAAAAGAAACTTATTAGAACAAAAATTATATTCGATAATTCTTTTTTGCCAACCCTGTATAAATGATACACAAAAGACATTAAAATAAATTAACGTGTAAGTACGTATTAAAAAAATGACGCAAGTGGCATTTGAAATATAGAACGAACGCAACGAACAACGAACGTATCACCAGCCTCAACAAAAATCATTTATTGTTATTACCAAGTGAAGACAACACTATTAAAATGTATACGTTGTACAATATTCGAAATTACATTATAATAGATATCGAATAGGAATGTATAATTAGTGACCGTACTGTGGCCACGCAATATGGCCGCTACACGTTGTATTTTTTATTGGAATCATGATCGATTGATGATTGAACTATTACCGTGAAATAACAACACATTTCACTCCCATGCCTGCGTTTTGTGATTAGAACCATTCTGATATTTATCTTGTTTTATCGCGCTTGCATTCGAATACATTTCGGATCAGACATGATTTGTGTGGTTTATTATAATTATTGACCTGTATGTTAATAGCTGTTCGAGGAATGTGTATCGAATGTGTCCAAAATTTCCGATTATCTCATTGGTTTGATAAATGTTTTAATATAATCTATCGTATTTTACTTCTAATATTTTAATTATTCAAATAAATAAAAATATATATGAAATTGATTAAAAAAAATAAAATTATTTTGTAATATATTATTTTTTGTTAATTAAATAAATTTAAAAGAAAATATGGGAAAAAATTATTAAAATATTTTTCTAGAATTTTAAAATAATATATGTTATTTTCAAATATTGACACATATCCAATGTAATTATTCAATTTCGTAATAAATATTCAATATTTTTTATATAAAAAAAAAATCTTTTTTTAATATTACAATTGTGTTTGGTTCGAAAATTGGTGATTTTTGTGAATAATTTTTATCTTTGGAAAATAAAAGTATTGAAATTCATTTAAACAATGCATATTTTTGTATTTGCATGCACATTTTGGATTTTGATAGAAAAAATCAGATATTTATATCGTTTATAGAGAGATTTATGAAAAATAAATTTAAAATAACTTTTTTAAAAATTAAGAAAAATATGTAAATTTTTAAAAATTAAAAGAGTTTCGAATTGAAAAGTTCCTATAAAATATTTTATCTTTTTTGTCAGCATTATTTTTAAGTAATTTAGACTTTTATTTATAATTACTTTCAGTTTAAGTTTCAGATCTTTTATATTTTAACTCTTAATTATAAATTCTTGTGATTTATGTAATATATATGTATATTTAGATTTGTTCAATAAGTTGAATATTTATATCATATTTATGATTCTACAGATCCTACTATTGTTTATTTTAGGTCTTTGTTATTAAAAAAAATCCTTATTCCTGTGACCTTTTTTGCATACAAAGTAAACTGAATAATTTTCTTTCCAATTTTTTATTTGAAATGTTTGACCGATGAATTAATTGGTTATATTGGTTTGCGAAATTGAAAATTATATTTTTTACAAATAAATTTCTTTGGATAATTCGGATACGAAATGAAAACATTAAAAATTTATATATATATATAGCGATTTTCTTGAACATTAAAATAATTCTCAGCTTATCCTTAACGAACACCAAAAAAAGAAGTAAAAAATCCCGTTCAACTGATTCGACCATTGCGGGTTGCGGGCGTTAAAGATAGATGATTGCGAATGAAGGGCGGAGGAAGAGGAGTAGTGCGAGGCGTTCGGGAGTTGGATAGATGGGTACCGGTAGTGGGAGAGGAGTTGGGGTTACGTGGGTGGTGAGTATATGAGAAGAAGAAGTTGTAGAAGAAGAAGAACGGGGTTGTACGGTGTGTGCCGTACGTCGTCGCCGTCGTTGTCGTAGTCGTCGTCGCCGCCGCATCTGAAGGAGCGTCGCAGTTGCCGGAGTTGGGAGAGCCCGTACAGTGTAAATGACATCATTATAACTGCAAAGTGGCTGCCGACGGCGTCCCGTGCACCGCCGCGCGCTCCTACGTCGTCGTCGTTGTCATAGTAACCGCGGCGAGCCACACACACACATATACACACATCGTGCAACCCCCCCGATCCGCCCGTCGGGCGGCGCTAATGGCATACATGACAAGAGGAGCTTCCGTCCCGCCCTCCCGTCGACTCTCTTCTTGCCGACGAGTTAGTCCGCGAGGCAACCATCGATTTTTTTTAAATTTACTAAAAGAATAAACGAGGGTTGATATGTATATATCTATATATACCTATACATACATTACATATACACACATGTCATATATATATATATATATATATATATATATATATATATATATATGTATGTATGTATGTTTGTATGTATGTATATATTTCCTTGAAAATCATTCGACACTATCTATCATTCAACTGTATTCAATGTCTTGAAAGAACAAAACATTGAAAAGACCTATAGCGGCCTTATCAAAAACATTCAAGAGAGTGATTTTGGCACTAGAAGAAGCAATCGAAACACGAGCAATGTAAATATTTCTGTGAAGAAAACACTACCTGATCGCAGTTATTTCGTTTTGGTAGTCAGGGTTTATACAAAACAAGTTTTTATTGAAAATTAAATTAATTTCGAGAAAATGATTGATATGTAATTTATTATACAGATACATAAGTAATTATATTATAATGAATTTCATTTTTCAATTATGCATTTGTCTAAGTAATTATATTATAATAAATTTTCATTATTTGTTTAAAAAATATTGAATTCATTTATTAATTTTTAAATATTGTATGGTTAGGTAAAAAATTAAAACTGATATTCGAAGTTGTCTTAGTTAAGCTCTCTTAACACAGTTATTTTTATAAAAAAATATTTAGAAAATTATATCATTTTCTACACTTTGATATAATTAATAAATAATGAACTATTTGTTTTGTAAATTTATATTCAATTATATATTTACAAAATGGAATACTTAAAAAAATGAAATAAATCAACTTTAGTAAGTAAATTATTATATATTATTTAAAATAATATAACAATAAACAAAATAGTAATAAAAATATAAATTCAGTAAATAAAAAATACAAAAATTATGGTTTATAACAGCTTCTTTTAGAATTTATGTATCTATCGTACTTTTAGCCATATTTTTACATAAATGATCACTAACATCAACATCACGAGATTTTAAAAAAGTATTCAGTAATAATATATTATTTACTCTTATCATTGATGTGAAAGTAAGGTTTAATACTATCAAAATATTTATCTATATTATTTTATTCCTAATGTTAAAATACTTTGTATTTATTTCTATGATTTTTTTATATTAAACTCTACTGACTAAAATGTTAAGTTCATTATTGTGAATTTCATTTCAGTCAATATTGAATAAAATGTTTTCGTTTTTCTTTACACTGAATCCTACTACAACTAATTTTTAAAAATTGTATACTCCTTAAATCACTAGAAAAAATTTTTCATTTAAAATTTATTCTTTATATCATATTTTTTTCATATTTATTTTCTTTTAAGTTTTTCCAGTGATCAAATTAAATCAATAATTTTAAATGCGAAAGTAAACCATATGCTGCTGAAATTAATTAATAAAAGAAAAACTATTTAAATTTTGTGTAAATAATAAAGAAATGAAAGTTAAAAAATATAACTTCGTTTTTCTTATCAAATAAATATAAACAAACATATTTCGAAATTCAAACATTATTTTTAAAAACTGATTTCATAATGAAATATATTACATTAGTTAGTACCAATTAAAATTATAATTAAATAATAATTAGCAACATTTACAAAGATTTTTAATACTTTTTGTAAATGTTATACAAGAGATAAATATAAATTTTTATTTTATTATATTATATATATATATATATATATATATATATATATATATATATATATATATATATATATCTGTGTGTGTGTGTGTGTGTGTGTGTGTGTGAATATATATGTGTGTGCATTAGTAACTGTGAATATGTATAGTGTACAACACCATTGTGTTCCTTTAACATGATTAAAATTTCAAATAAATTTCATGAGCATACATATATTTTTCGTAAATTCTATGATCGGTTTCTGTAATTATCGTACGATCTTAAACAAGTTTTTTTCTATTTTGTTAAACTCTGAATAAATGAATAACAAACAGTGGCCTGCGGGAAGAGAAGTACGGTGTTTGTTGTCGATATTATTTGTATAGCATGTAGTATAAATCAATTCGAATGGACTTGAACTAATTTCCAGGCACAGTGTTAATTATATCCACAAACGGTTGATTAAGCATTTCAGCATTTCAACGTGCGTAGGCTTTAATGCCATTAAAATATTTATTAACATACGTGCTCATATATTTGTACTCATATATATATATATATATATATATATATATATATATATATGTATATATATATATAATTCTTTTAATTACATATACATATTCATATATAATTCAAAGAATTATAAATGATACTGATTTATATTCCTACTTTATATATAGTCACAATTTAATTTTGCCTGACCTATGATTGAAATTAATATTAAGTTACGATGGTCTTTATATTCACTACCACAAAAGAAGTGAAATCATAATGTTCTGATATTTTCGGTATGCCTCATCATTTAATTAGTTTATTTTTTATAGAAAAGTTAATCGGAAATGCTTGATGAATTATTTTATTTCACTATAATTTTATCTAATAATTAAATTTTTATGGCCTTTTACGATCGATGTAGATATATTATTAAATCATTACATTTTTATAAGTTATTATATTTTTCCAAGAATTGTGAAGAAATAATTGTATTTTTTATTTAATGTATATTCGTTATTGATTTCAACACTGTGATTAATTAAAAATTTAGCAAATGAATCACTATCCTAACAACACACAAATTTATATTAAAAAAATCATAACAATTATTATTAATTTTGTTGGTTAATGTTAAATTAGAGGACTATTCTATCAGTTTTAGAGAACAGTATTATAAAATATTATGTTCTATAATGTTGAAATTAAAAAAATATTATATGATCATAAAATATATACTAGTAAAAATGTCATTATTGTCACTCACTTTTTACATAAATAATTGTTGTACTAAAAACGATTCAGTTATTAAAAAAAGGATATCACTTTTTAACAAATTTAATCATAATATTTTTTATGAAAATCTATTATTTAAAGATTTTATTATGTACAATTTTTTTGTAAATTTTTACAGATTTGTATTTGTACATAAATCCATTTATATAGATTGATTTTGATTACTTTTTGACATCACATAAAATATTCCAGATTATAAATTCTTATATGTTAAGTTGAAAAAAATGAAAACAATTGTTTCAATTCTAGTTTAATGTATGACTGTGGGCACTTTGTTAATAGGAAAAATGTAGATAAAAATTAAAAGATAATATGATCATTCTTTAAGATATAATAAGTAATGATGTATAATAAATGTTAGAATAGTAGTTCAGCAATATTCATCAACTGAAAAAAATACTTTCCTCCAGCAGTGAAGAGATTACAGCTGTAATTAATGGTGATAATGATGGCAATGATACATATATATATATATATATATATATATATATATATATATACGTATATATACTTGAATATATTTATATATATACAAAGTGTGATAAAAAAGTTACTTCAATTTATTACATATCATTTGAAAACATATATTTTTTTAAAAAAATAATTTCTAGATCTGAAGTTGTTAAATATTTTATTTTATTTTTTTGGATATATATATATATATATATATATATATATATATATATATATATAGAGAGAGAGAGAGAGAGAGAGAGAGAGTACATAAATACTATGTTTAATATTTGATACGCTTTTTAAATGAAACGATATAATACTTGAACATTGCAGAAAAGTTTTACATATTTATACGAAATTTGTGTAAATGAAAAATGAAAGTTGTAATGCAAAGGACACTGACACTTGAAAAGTTGTTTGTAAGAAATGTAAACGTTAGACACTATCTTAGATATAGGTGATTTTTATTTTCTGTCATAAAGAAATTTATTGATAAATTAATATATTACATTTTTATATTTTCTTCTATACACTGAAACATATAAAATGTTTATTATTTTATTTATTCAAAAGTTTTTTATTTCTGTCTTTTTAAAAAATACTGTTTTTCTTTCATTTCTCATTATTTCAAAAATGATTTATTCTTACCCAAATTTACATCTTAAAAAAAAACTGAACACAAATGAATTTTCACCCCAACACCACAATAATTTAAAGTGTTTAATAATCACTTATTGTTCACTTGTTATTTATAATTATATAATTCATAATTATATCGGCTGATGCATTTAGATGGCAACGCCATCATCGTCAGAGCCTTTCTCTTATGAAACTTTAAATTATTGAACACTTTAAATTATTGTGGTGTTGGGGTGAAAATTCATTTGTGTAAAATGAATCAGCCATAGTTCCAAAACAACCAATAAAATAAACTGAATTCAAATTAAGGTTGGTACTAAAATGTAATTATTTGTTCTATGGTTATAAATTACTCTTTTTATAGTTTTAATTTTTTAATATTATTTTTATTTATAGTAGTGTTTAACTTTGTTTTTAGAAAATTTACTTTCTATTAATGCACAATTTTTATTTTTTAATATTTTATATTCTCGTTATTCGTTTTAATACTTTTACAAAATTTTTTAACAATAAACATATCACTTAATTCACACTATGTGATTTTATTTTAGATTTAATAATGCAGTGCTTTGATAATGATGTCACAGCCATTAAAATATGCATTAGCAAATAAAGTGAACAATAAGTTACTACGAAACTTGTTTATAAAATCTTATGACGTTGAAGTAAGTGGTTATTTTTAGTTAACTTGAATTTTAATAAATACTTTTTGAAAAATTAACATTTGAAACGATTTAAAAAAATGCATTCTTTTTTGTAAATCAACTCATTTACTTATATTTATGACCATTTTTAAAATATTTAATTTGTTTTTTTTAATAATTTTATTTATTTTATTGATACTAGCTTATAAAGATTCAAATAGAATATTTATTTATTAAATGATTTACATTTAAACTTAGAAGAAGTATATATAATCTCAATAGATTTTTTGTAAAAATCAAATAAATTCAACATGTTTTAGTTCCATTTAAAATTTGATGTTAGTTCTTTTTTCGATTTTAATATTGTACTTTTTATCTTGTACAAAAAAAACAGTTATAACTATTTTTTTCAGTACAAATTTATCATATAAATTAAAATTTATGTGCGGTATATATGTTTTTTAAGTTTCTTCTTATTTAATTTCATATAGTCTAATGCTCAGGGAAGTATGCAGCATTTCAGAACTCTATTACGTTATTTTGTGAATGTATATTGTACATTTTATTATTTAAGTATCTAAAAAATTACAATATTTCAATTAATTTATTTCTTAAGTTGTATATTTTACTGTGATGTTTTTATTAAAAAGTAAATTTGACAAAGTGGTAAACAATCAGGTTATTTTTAATTCGGTTTTAATAGTAGTATTTAAAATTTATTTAGAATTTAATTGTTTTTGTACATGTGATGAGTTAAGATCTTTATCAGTAATTAAAATAACCCGAGTAAATAAAAAAATATGTTCAGAATGTTTTACGGTCACACTTTATATATATGTTTGTGAGACAGGAGTAGATAGAGTATAATGCTCTTAATCGTCCGACATGAAGCTTGTTAAAATTTCATAGACACTCCAACACTGTATTTCGAAACGAACAAATTACTAATTATCGCGAACAGTTAATAAACGTGTCCCACAATCGGGTCCGAATGGAGCACATAACGAACGTATGACGTGCGTCCGAGCGCGATCAAATAGCTATTTTATTTATTTGTCCGGCTGTCCCGTATCTCTGAAACAAGACAGCGACTGTTAATTTATGTGAATCGTTGTTCATTTATTCACAGCTAATTACTCCGGTACAATTTTCATCTGAACAACACCAACAGATAACGTTTTGTTTCGGTTGTCTGCAGATACGAGACAGAGATATAAAAACGTTATTTATATATGGTTTTAATATGTTTTACGAGCGCTGGAGGCGTGATGGGGTGTAGACAGCACACACACTGATATTTTAAAGATCGTAAATGTTCGGATTCATCTGAGATTTTAACTCGTGCAGGATATTTTATAAATGTAGTTTGTGTAAATAAGGATTTCTGAAAAGTACAATTACAATGTGCATACGTCGAACAAGTTTCTAGAGAACTGATAAGTGTTCGTGACTAACTTTTTGTTGGCATGCAATTTCCATATCGGTTTAATAAATTCAACTAGACAGTACAAGTAGTTTTTGAAAATTGTTAACATTTTTAAACAAGATTTTTACAATTGGCAAGGAATTAAATTATTAATAAAAAAACACCCCTAACTCAACTTATATTAGCTAAAATATAATTATAATGTCACTTTTATCATACCAGTTGATCATACTAAAGAGCTATTCTAAATTTTCAATACTTTTTTTAAAAAAAATCAAACTCATTTCCTTGAATTTTTAATTATTTTAATTACAATTTCTCATATTTTCAACTCTTACATTTCTATAAACATTTTTTGATAATTAAAACTTTTTTATATTACTATTTGTTTTTATATTGTAATAAATTCACTTTAACACAAGTGAACTTCACTTCAACAATCGCTTGGACAATACAAGATTGTATAAAAGTTTTCATTAATCACTTATTGTTCAGTTTATCCGAGAATATTAATAGAATCCTTTATAAAGTTAATCATTTTTTATAATTCAATATTCTGACAATAACTATGTGTCTGTTAAAATGCTCATTAATGAAAAAAGTTAAGAATATTTTTTTATATATAAAATCTTGTGGTGTTTGGAGTAAAGGATTCATTTTTATACATTTTTATTTATCTATTTTTAGTACAATTGTAATGATTAATATGATGATGAAGGAAAGGTTTTTTTCGAATATATATATATATATATATATATATATATATATATATATATAAGTTATTTAGAGAAATATTATAATTTTATTAAATAAATAATAATTATGAAATATTACTGAAACATTTTTATTAATTTATTACTGTTTGTGATTTTAACTAACAATCCTATTTATAGTCTAATAAACTATAAAAATTAATAATAGTTTTAGAATTTATTTTCTAGTCATTTCATTTACATATTATTATTTGATTTAATAAAACTTAAAACATGTTTCTGCAATAATTTACAAATCAGTTCAAATATTTCATTATCAAAATTCTTGAATTTTTATATATATTCTATGCCTATCAATTATTTTATGTAGGTTCAATCTTGTGTAAACATTCATATATATATATATATATATATATATATATATATATATATATATGTATGTATGTATGTATGTATGTGTGTGTGTGTTTACCACACGTTCATGTATAAATATAATATTGAACATCTGCTTTTTCGTGATATGAACCCACTTCCTTTTAATAAAAAAGTATAAACATAGCCTCTAAACACATCTTAGTTAAACATACAGTGGGATAAATCACAGCAAGAATTGGACAGATAATGAATCGTGTTCTACTAGTTTGTATTTATAATGTATATACAATCACATATACAGTTTATATATATATATATATATATATATATATATATATATATATATATATATATATATATTCGAATGTATTTATGTATGTTCGAAAATCATTCGTCTTTAAATAAAACATAAATAGAGTTGAAAAACGCCCTATAATAACAGAGCACACTAATTTGTCAGAGTTAATTGGAGAGTGGTGGAGTTGGCGGCTCACCCTGGTCTGGCCCGGGGCCTATTTTAATTGTCGGACCGACCTGTCTGCGTTAATTGACCATACTGAAAGGTCAACACAATATCTCTCGTTCTGTATACCTGATCGTGTACTTTCGATTTGTTACCAAATATATTTTTGATATCCGATTGAATCGAAGTTGAATTATGCACCGGTTTTTTTATAGTTTTTTTTTATTCTTAGATATTTTTTTCTTTTAAAAGGAACAGTGTTTTTTATAAATGAAGTTGATTATGATATTTTATTGATTGTGATTAATATATCTGTGTGATTTCCATACAAACAAATTATATTCATACAATGATTTTTATATTTTAGTATTGTACATATATTTGCACGTCATCTTCTTTCCATATACAAGTAGATAAATGCATATAAGTTGGGCGAAATGAGATTAAATGGTTTAGACATGCATTTGCTTGTTAATTTTTTACTATTATTCAGTCTCATTTGGGCCACCTATATATATATATATATTTATTATTGGCTAATTAATGATAATTAAAAAATATACTTTAAAAAATTTATTTTATTAAAAATAATGTATTTGTAATAAAACTAAACTTTTCATGTTTAGTTTTTCACCCTTATGTACTACTGATTATATTTAACACTTCTAGTTAATGCCTTTAAATAATTAGTTTTATAGCAAATAAGTTGTATTATCATCGGACAAAACCATTGATATTAGTGTAGAATATCAATAATGTTGATTGAAGTTTGTTGATAGAAGTACTGAAATCAATCTTTGGATACACGAAAAAAAATGATTGTTTATATTTAAACTTATTAATCTCATAATACTTCAAATAAATACTTGTAACCAAAAAAATGGTCAATTTTATTGACTTATTTATTTATTTATATAGAAGGACGATCTAATTTTACGTCGTTTAGTTAGAAATAATTCTTCTCTAATAATTATGTATTATTATGCCATTTATTATGATTGATTTTAATGAAATATAAATTTGAAAAAATTTTTTTAATAATCCATATTTTTTGATATCAGACATTTTTAATTTGAAATAAAAATAATTTCTTTATTCTATAAGTTAAATATGATACAGGTGAAAAGTATACAAAATATAATCCTTTCTTATTTGTGAACGGCCAATCAAAATTAATACAGCTTGCAAATAATAAATATGTTCAAAATTTAAATCCATATTTACAAACTGTTATATATTTCAAGAATTATAATTTTATATTCTGCAATGAATTTATATTTAGGTCATCATAACCGCCCGTTTCTCAATAAAATGAATTACCAAATTATTTCAATCCATTTATCGTATTAGTTTTTACATTTTGTAATTTAATTTAATAAGAATCGAAACAATTCAAATATTATTAAAATACAGTTGTTTTTAAAGCTCAAAAAATTATGTACAAGGGTGGTCCCAGAAGTACCCGACCCAACAAAGAAAACATAAAAATTTTGGAAAAAAATATATTTATTTTTCAACATAATCTCCTTTCAGCTCTATACACTTTTCCCAGCGATGTTCAATAAGTTCGATACCCTTTTTATAATAAGAACTGTCTTGCTCCTCAAAATACCCATTAACTGCCGACATCACTTCTTCATCGTTGGGAAATCTTTGACCACTGAGCCATTTTTTCAAGTTTGGGAACAGAAAATAATCCGAGGGGGCTAAATCTGGCGAATAGGGTGCATGAGGTACCAACTCAAACTTTAATTCATTAATTTTGGCCATTGCAATAACGGATTTGTGAGCTGGCGCATTGTCTTGATGAAACAACACTTTCTTCTTAGCCAAATTCGACCGTTTTTGCTTGATTTCTTCGCTCAAACGTTGCAATAAGTTCGCATAATACTCGCCGTTGATAGTTTTTCCTTTTTCAAGATAGTCAATGAAAATTATCCCATGTACATCACAAAAAACCGACGCCATGACCTTGCCTGCAGATGAAACGGTCTTCGCCTTCTTTGGAGCCGGTTCTCCCTTTTCAGTCCATTGTTTTGATTGTTCTTTTGTCTCGGGTGTGAAGTGATGGACCCATGTTTCATCCATGGTTATGAAACGGCGCAAAAATTCTGCTTTGCTGCTGTGACACTTCGCTAAACACTCAATTGAAACATCTTCACGACACTACTTTTGCTCGAGTGTGAGCAAACGCGGCACCCATCTTGCACACAGCTTTCTCGTGTCCAAATTTTCAGATAATATAAGATGTACCGCACTTTTTGAAATGCCTACTATGTCTGCTAGCTCGCGCACTTTCAGTCGACGATCATCCAGTACCGCTTTGTGGATTTTCTTCACCATTTCTGGAGTCGTCACCTCATTTGGTCGACCACTGCGATGCTCGTCTTGGCAGCTCGTACGGCCTCGTTTAAACTCTGCTACCCAATATTTCACTGTTGTAAACGAAGGAGCAGACTCACCCAGAGTAGAATCCAGTTCAGCTTTTATATTGGTTGGGCTGAGGCCTTTCAAATAAAAGTATTGTATCACGTAACGATGACCAATTTTCTCCATTTTCACAAATTCACTGAAAACGTTCACTATTGATGGCTGCCAAACAAATACTAAATAACGTGGCGTCCTCAAACTTGAAACATATGCTTTATAGATTGTGTACTTTCTAATACAGTGATATTTTTCAAACACTACCGCCATCTCTAGGTCAGGCCGGGTACTTATGGGACTACCCTCGTACTATCTCTATATATACTTTTTCATATTTATGGTTAATACAATTCTATTATATTATGTTAAATTAAAAAAAATCGATCGTTCTTAATAATTATTAAAATTGAAATTATTCATTTACTCAATTTAATTGTTTTTCGTTCATATGCTAGATGTGCATCGATACAAATCCAAACTAACATCTCCTGTTCTATTTAAACAAATATTCAATTTGAAAAGTCAATCAAACACTGATAATTAATTATATTGAAATTCATATATTTTTTTAATTAATAAGTGCAGTACTAGTAACTTATATAAATCTACACGTATACATAAACATATATATCACTATTGTGTTTAAATTTATATGAGCAACAATGCATACACACATTGTATAATAAGTTCGTAGATGATACATCGCAATCTAGTCATTAAAATATTACCTTTGGGCACAGATTGATTCCAATATGCCATTATCAAAATCGTAACGTCTTTGATCTTTAATAAAGCACAGTTAATTTGTTTTCGAATGGTCGAAGCGTAAGAAATGTCGGGAAATATACGTGAAAAGCAATTATGCGGCTTTGTATTCATGTTAATAATGTCGTTTATGTTCGCCTACGTATATTATATATATATATATATATATATATATATATATATATATATATATAAAGAAAAACATATATGGTATTTTTAATTGGAATTCAATATATATATATATATATATATATATATATATATATATATATATATTTATACATAGAAATATATTAATGTATGTATGCTTATATAAATTTTCTGATAGATTTATTTGTATAAGAAGGAAGATGTGACCTAAAGAAATAACAAATTTAAATTTATTTTTAACTTTATCAAAATTAATTGTTTAAAAATGTTCAATTCTTTTTAAAAATGTTTAAATGCGGATTATATGACGTACTTTTTCACGAAAAATAACGGTGTTAAAATGTAATTGATATTAAAGTAAGTATTGCTAAATTTATAAAAAAAATTGTGTTATAAAGATATTTTTAGAAACAGTATTTATTTTGCTGATTACAAATTATGGTTATTTGAATAGATCCTACTTTCAAGAATAAAATCGATAGTTTTTGCATTTTATTGAATGCACATATATTTGAGTATATTCTCTGAAAATGTTGAACGACCTCCGAAAAATATTTTCGGCGGTGATCTGAATATAAAATTTTTTGGATTATGTGAAACTAAAAAATATGATCACGTTTATTCAAAAGGATAGATTAATGCAGGTATTGAACAGAAGGAATAATAAAAATTCTCAAATTTTGACAAAATGGCGTCTACAAAAATATTTCAGGTTTTGACTGAAAATAAGGTTTAAAAAAATTATTAAAAAAATTTTTAAAAATTTTGTAAACCTTATTCCTTCGTTCAAAACCTGAGGAAATATTTTTTTTCAAGTAGACGCCATTGAGTCAAAAATGAAAATTTTTATTATTCTTCGACTATGAAAACACCGTTTTGAGATAAACGCGTTTGAAGTTTCGGAATAGTTTACACATAGTTAAATAATTTTTTACAAATTCAGGTGTATCACCAAAAATATTTATTTTTTGGAGGTCGTTCGGGACATATACTGCAGGAGCGGTGCACTTCGAATATTTTTTATGATCGACATGTTGAATTTTATAATTGAAAGTATAATCTATTAAAGTAAGTATTGTTAAATTTATAAAAAAAAATTGTGTTATAAAGATATTGACGGTTTTAAGGAATTTTAACGCTGATTTCAAATTAACTTGTTAAGAAGAACAATGCGTATATAAAAGATGATATATGCTAGCTCAAAAGAGATTACAGGGTAGTAAATAATAGTAAATGATATTAAGCAAGTAAATAAATGTCTAAATTCTTTAGTTTCATTTGGATTTCTCATTCTCTTTCTTTCTCTCTCTCTCTATATATATATATAATATATATAAGTTGTAAAAAAAATATCATTAAGGCAAAAGAAATAGTTTTTATTGATATGTGCTGAAGTTTTACGTAGATTAAAAATATTGCACAATTTTCTATAAAAATCAAGCTCTATTAAATACTATAAAAGATCACAATATTTTCATTTTGTTTCATTTTCCGGGAATATATCTTTTCAAAATATATTTCCGAGTTTCTGTTTTTACTGTCTATCCAATAAATTAAAGTTGTTGAATTTTTATAAACGAATGTAAGTAATATTTGCATTATTACTAATATTTTTTTAATTAATGTTGTGTTAATATGTTTTTAATTAATGTTTTTTTAATTAAGTCCCAATTCAATTTTCTGTTTTTTAAATTGAAATTTCATGATTTTCATACACATATATAAAAATAAGAATGTATTTGTTTATATTTCAATTTTTCTGTTTGATGCAATTAAATAGCAATATTTTATTTAGAGGTAGGAAAATATCATTTATTAAAAATTAGTGATTAAACTAATATATTTAATGATCTTCTAAGTGAGATAGAATATTAAAATGCTATAAAGAAGTAAATATGAGACCTAAGCAGAATATTAAATCAATGGTTGTTATTATTTATTGTTAATATATATATATATATATATATATATATATATATATATATATATATATATATAACTTACAGTTACATATTATTTACATACAAAATATAATATTTAAACAATCTTTTTTATTTATACAGTTTTTTGAAAAAAAACATTTAGTAAAAATTCAGTACAAAGCTTATTAAAAAGTGTTACAAACGCAACACTTATTCATATGGAATGATTTAAAAAGGTTGTAAATGTCAGAAGTATTTTTTTGGTTTCAATCTACTATCTTATAGTTGATAATAGCTGAACAAGACAAATATAAAAAACATCTCATGAGCTTATTTATTTTAAACTTTATTATGTTTTCCATGTAAAAATAATACCTCAATAATGGCTGATCTTTAAATTTGAAATATTTTTAATATGAATTAGATCTATAGAAAATTATAATATGGCTAGCACATTTTTAACATAACATATTTTTTAATTCTCAGTTTTTAACCCTTTAACTGTTTAATTTTGTTTCGAAAAACTTTTTCTGCTTGCTTAATTATTTTCCAGCGAAGACGAGTATACTCGACATAAACAGAGTAAAATGTTTCTGCCTATAAAAGTAGGCAATTATGATAAAAATCAAAAGTTGCGTGTTGGTTTTTTAGAAAATATATATTTTTATTCGTTGTTAACAAACAAAATTTATTTCATTGATAAAAAAAATACACATAAAGATAAAATTAAGGCATTATAGGAATGAAAACAGAAGCAATAAAAGACCAACTGAATTTCAAGAAATCTAAGTTACAAAACTAAAGATTTAAATTAAGATTTAAAATAAATTAATTTAAATTAAGATTTAAATTAAGATTTAATTAAAGATTTAAAGTTTTGTAACGGTACTTCCCCAGAATTTGTTATTTCAGCTTAATACAAGCTATTGTGTATTAAAATAAATAAGGTTGCCAGACTAACGAATATTCTAAAATGTACATTTTTTAAAAGATCTTTATTTGCCCTTTTTCAGGGAAAAAATTAAAGTTGATTCAATTTAATATATATATAATACGAATGCGATTTTTTATCTTACGACGAATATACTCGACATTATGCGAAAAATTTTCGTTTAAAGCTCTGACAGTATACTCGATATAAACAGTTAAAAAATTAAGTATACTCGACATAAACAGTTAAAGGGTTAAGCACTTTTTCATTTATATATATATATATATATATATATATGTATCACATATACATAAGAAGAGAAACAAGTAGATTTTTTAAAAATAAATGAAGTTACAAATTTTGTTGTAAGAGTAAAAAGTATAAAATGAAAATAGACCGATCATATGTATAGTAAGAAAATAAGACTATTATAATAATTAATGATTAAAAATTTAGATATATAAAAACGACCAAGAGGAATTCCATGGATAGATGAGGTTGATATATAAGGAAATTTATTGTTGTGTTGTGGAAGAGAAATGTTTTGGATCAGTGAAAGTGGAAAGTTTATGGGAGATATTTTCATCCATCAATAGATAGAAAGAGGTTAAACAGAATATATATATATATAAATTTTGTAAATAATATTTTAAAAATGCCAGTTGTTTATGTAAAATGTCCATACATATTTTTATCGTTTTTATGTTACTAACTCTGATGTATATGTATATGTATAAATATGTATATGTGTATATATATATATATATATGCGTATACACATGTGTGTGTATGTACATTTTGTGGATGTGTGTATGTTCTGGCGTCAATAAAAGTAAACGTAAATATCTGTTAAAAAGTAAGAAACAAAACGATTTCAGAATCATTTCTTATTCGACCGCTGTCGAACACTCAACAATGTTTCATACATTATTAGTTAAACCATTTGTTGGCTAAAAATACACATTTCATATGCAAAAACGTGCACCATTAACGCGCAGGTGAACAGAAAACGAATGGAATTTACCTTAGTGTAAAAGTGCGATGTACGGGTAATATTATAAAATACCACACGGTAATCCGAACGGACCGCATTGATAATCTTATTTTAATATCCGTATATCTCACCGCAACGGCAAATTATATTGAGGAATGCTCATTTTATAATTCGTTGGCTCATAATTATTATAGACAACAACAACAACTGATCATATGGCGCGTATCGATTCCTCCTCACATCGTCAATCGACTGAAGAATTATAGCACGTGCCAGTTAGACAGTCGACTTAGTTCATTGGACACTAAACACTGTCGACGGATGAAATTTATGACGTTTTTATCGCACATCTATTCCAACCAAAATGTTTCTTGCTTTCTTTCTCTTTATATATATATATATATATATATATATATATATATATATATATATATATAATTCAAAAAGATATAAAAAGAAACTACAATCGTTTTGAATAATTACAAAAGGATAAGCGATTTAGAACATTTACAAAATATCATCATTATTGAGTAATGAAATCTCCATTTGTCATATTTATTACACAGAAGGATATAAATAAAAAAATAGTCTAGATATATTTTACAATAAGATTTTATTTACAAATATTTGAAATTCATTTAATTATTACTTGATAATAAATACTATATTATGATTTATTATTAATTATTTTTATTATTGTGTTAGTTATCCTCAGTTCTTATTGTAAATTATATTGTAAACTGTTGATCATATTTTATTCTTATTTATGTAATAATTATTTTTCAGTAAAAAACGATATAGATATTTAAAAAGGTATTTTTCTACTTGATGATAGTTGAAACTAGTCGTAGAGGAATAGAAATTCAATGACTCAATGACGGATTACAGAAAAATACAAATAACAATTCGTCGCAAATAAGAAAATTAGTAATCTTAACTTTGTTTATTTAAAATTTCATATTGATTTATTTCAATAAATATTTTATTAAACATGTAATATATTTATAAGAATACTGCGAACATACAAGCAAATTTAACGAGAAGAATAGTAAACATTTTATATCACTGTCTACGAAGCAATTTTAATTGAAAATGTAATAGGAAGTTGAAATTTCTTAAGTATTGACAAACATTGATAAATTATATAAATCAATTTAGATTAAATTTTGAAACTTTAATTATACTTTCGATTTACATTTTAATTACAGTTAGCAAATATAGAACGATATACTAAATATTTTCATTATGTAATAAGGTAATAAGTAGAGTTTTTATATGAAAAAAATCATATTGATAAATTAAATTTATTCAACAATTCGAATAATGATGGCAAGTTTAATTTATAAATAAATAAGTATCTATGAAATAAATAACGAAACTAATATTTGTAGTGAATATTTTTGAGTTCGTTAAGTTCAGTTCTTATTTATTAAATTTTTCAATATCTACTAAAACTGCAAGAAAAAATTATATTGTATTTGGAGAAGGGGCAGTTATATCAAGAACAGTCCTAAGGTGGTTTAAAAAATTGCTTTGGAGGATGATTCATTAGAAGATGAAGTCAGATCATGCAGATCATTAAATGTAAAATAGACAAAAAACACAAAATGATTGAAACAAATTCGAATTTAACGTGTCAACAGCTTATTGAAGAATTCCAAGTATATGACGAAACAATACAAAATAATTTGCATAAAATAAGGACGATATTGAAATTAAGTAAGTGGGGATCGTATGTTTTAACTTTCAACAAAAAAGTACAGAGTCTTAATATTTGTGCATCTTTAATTTCAGGGTTAAAATGGCAAAACTTTTTAGATCAAATTTTAACCTGTGACGAAAAATAGATTCTTTATTCCCACTATATATATAGTTACTACTGGCTATCATCAAATGATCCTTTATCACAAATACCTTAAACAAAATTGACTCTCAGGAAAATTCTTCTCTGTGCTTGATGGACTTTAAAGAGAATTATTTATTATGAGTATCTACAAGTTGGTCAAACTCTTATAGTGAAAATTTTAAAATTGAATACCTACAAAGAGTTTATAATACTTTAAAACAAAAATAACTAGCATTGGTAAATCGTCAAAGAGTTTAATTTTTATAAGATAACATACCTCAATTATATTTTGCGATAGAGATAAAAGAAAAAATAATGAATTTAGGATAGAAAATTTCCCTCATCTTCCGTATTCACCAAATATATAACTTTAAGATTTCCATTTATTTTTGTCTCTGGATAACCATATGCGTTGTAAAAAAATTAATAATGATACGGCATTAAAAATAGAATTTCTCAATTTTTGAATTTTATTGCAGTACAATTTATAAATTCTATTCTCGTTGAGAAATGGTAATTCAATACGAAGGTAGGTATTTTGAGAAATAAATTAATATTGTTATTTTATATAAATAATGTTCTTATTTTAATTTCAAATGCGATAGAAATTTTTTGGTCATCTAATATTAAAAAGGAATCAAACATTTCAAAAAGTTTAATCAAAAAATATTATTAATGTAATAAATAAAATGGCAAAAAGAAATAATATGTTAAAATAATTCTTATATGTTGTCATTAATAATGTAGTTTATAAAATAGTGTCCAACTTTACAAAATGGTTAATATTGTGTTTAATTTACTTTTAAAATAATGAGAAATTTACTAATATCACAATATTTTATTAAATTATTTAATAATTAATTTGTTATTGTTCATTTTTTTACTAATGTCTCTAATATATATGTCATCTTTATAGTTAATAATTGTAATGTTTCATACTAAAATTATTAAATATTATAATTTTATTAAATTATTTGTGAAAATATAAATCATAAAATACACACAAATTAATCACTCACTCTAGCAGAATAAGATTTTATAAAAGTTTTCAATTATTATTTAATGTTAACTTTATTTGTTGATTAATATTTTGACGATTATGTTTTTATCGTTAAAATAATATATAGGGTCATTCAAATGTAACGCCTAGATTTGTATTTTATTAAAAATAAACTATATTCGTGTTTCCTTATACACCAATCTATACACACGTTTCTTTTTAATAAAACACAAATCTTGGCGTCACATTTGGATGACTCTATATTGAAAAATATTTCTGTTAAAATGAAATTACGGCTGTATTAAAATAAATCGTAATAAAATCTTAAAATAAATTTTATAATAACGAGAGAAATATTTACAATTGGGTCTCATCTATAAAACAGAATATTTTTTTTGTAATATATTTTATATAAGTTATTAACAATATTGAAATTTTATAAAATTTTAAATAAATATTGATATAAATTTTACTAAATAAATTCGATAATAATAATTTTTATCAATATTAAATGTATGCATATTTCATTAATGTAAGAAATCTTGTAACTACAGTTTTATTAAGAAATTCAATTTTATTTTTTATCAATTCTAAAAACTAGTATAAAAACAGTTATGATAATATGAAAGAAAGCAATTTAGAATAAGTTAAAATTGTTATGTGAGAATACAATTTTTTTTATATTAGGGAGTTTTGGCCCTCTTTGCTATGCTCGTCAACCCCCGAACTAGATTTTGTTCAACAATTCATAACATTTTTATTCCAATTATTCTCAAAAAACTTCAGAAAAGTTTAGAAACGTTTTTTTTCACATCACTCCAGAGACAGAGAATCATTCTTTTTTAAATAGAAAGGTAATTTACAACTTAATTTTTAATCGATAATGATTATTTCCAGAAAAACTTAAAAAATATTATGTAATTTTTCTCATACGAAACATATATCTTTTATCTAAACGATTTAAATATACAAACACACTTTTCAATTTGCTTCATTGAGTTTTTCTATTATTTATTTCGAAAAACCTACTATGAAATATCCATTTGAGATGAAATCTACAGCTTTTGATTATGTATATTTCATTTCTTGCAATTTCATGATAAAATATGGACCCTATATACTATCATAGTACTTAAATAACGATCTCACTAAAGATAAGTAAGCTCTTTCTTTCATTGTGGAATTACAACCCTTAATTGAACGATTACAAGTAAATACTTGTGAGATTGACTTACTGTATTGATATTGTGCTATTTTACCACATATACATATCTATAGGGTGGCCTAAATGAGACTGATTGGCTTAGACATACATTTACTTTCTTACTATCATTTATAATTATTTACTACTTTTTGGTCTCATTTGGGTTACCCTATATAATATAAATCTTTTATATGAATTCTGTATATTTATACGTACAATTTTAATAATATAAAATCAATACTCTTTTATTTTATATTTTGTGAAAAAAATATTCATTATTTTTTATTTAATTCAACGTCTTTTTTATTTCACTAGAAATAAACATATACTTTTCGAATAACAATTATAGATAAACTAACGTTCAGTGAACTTTGTTCTAGACGGAATTGTGAATTATAGTGTAAAAAATTGACTATAACTTGAGATATCTTAATATTCATATATTTTGGAAGATGAATAGGCGGTCATAGTCCAATAGTTATGATGTGCCGGTAACCGATATAACTGTTTACAAGATATGATATCTTTTACTAAAAAAAGATTGAATTGAATGTTTAAAATTTTTGGTGTTAATGACGTAATCTTTTGGTTATTTTTTTGAAAGTATACAAGTAAAATATAACTTGTTTTTGTTATTTTATATGTGTAATGAATTTACAATACAAATTTGTTTATCGTGTTCTGATGAATAAAGATTTTTTTATTTATAATACTTTTTAAAAACTATATAAATATTCAAATTAAGTGTAGTTTTATGACGAAATTTCCCATGGCAATAACTGTTATATAATTAAAAAATAAAATAGCTTTTAAAAAATGTATAAAGTTGATAAAAAGAAATTAGTATATATTTAAATATTTCTTTTTTAAATATGGAAGACATTTTATTTTTCAATGCATTATTATTAGGTTAACATTTAATAAGGTCTGTTCTTCCCAATTTTTAAATGCTAGAATTTGATAAATACTTTGTAAAATATTTAAGTATTTTTATTGCTCGATACTGAATTAATGCGTTTTTTAATTTTTTATTATACTAATTTTACTGGAACAGCAAATTTTTTTATATATTGATATATAAATAGTTTTCTCTCTCAGAATAATCTAATTCCATCAATTGAATAAATTTTTATTTCATTCCACAACGATTAATTGTCTTAAGTTCCTATCATATCTATTCTAGAGCCTCACTCTAGGCATTCTATGTCTGGTTCCCAATCATATATATATATATATATATATATATATATATATATATATATATATATATATATATATATATATAAACACACACATATGTATGTATGTATATGTTTCATTTATTATTCTAATCTGAACTATTAAAAAACACAATCAATTTACAATCAATATAAATTTGTAATCTGAAAAACAAATCTATATTTTCTTAAAAAAAAATAATTCTGTTATTTCTATCAATAGCCTAAGAAAATTATTAATGCATAAGGTGGCCCAAAACGAGACTTTAGGGTTTAGATATATATTTATTTCCTTACTATCATTTACTATCTTTCAGTCTCATTCGGATCACCCCTATATAATCATAATTGCAATAAGGATTTGATGTCTATATTAGTAGATAATTACATTTTGCTTTTTATAAAAAAATATACACAATTTAAAAATTCATTTTTTGAAATTCAGAGTAAGAAAATAAACAGTTGCAAAAAGATAAGAATTTTGATATAATGCAACTTCAATAAAACATTAAATAATAACTCATTATATTAAAAATTTTAAGTTTGTACTGTTTATAATTAATAGAACTTCTGAATATAAATTTAAAAAACCAATACCTCATTTCATTTAGATAGTTCCTAAAATGTGAAATGTTTAATAGAAAAGATACGGTTTAAAAAAGGAATTTTTCTCGACAATAGATATTATTGTTAATGATGTTTATTTATATATATATATATATATATATATATATATATATATATATATATATATATAAAGAAAGAAATAGCATATTTTTACTAAAAAAAATACATTTCAAATTTGAATATTTTCAGTAATTTTTAAAATATGCATATCTTAATGTTTACATCAATAATCTCGCCTAAAAATTTTTGCAATAAAAAGAAAATGACAATATGAGTGAGAAAAATAGAAAGGGAGATGTGAATATTTATGTATTGACATTTCATCTCTAGATAATAAAGTTCACCAATTAAAAATTGATAGAAAATTGTCAATACTATGCAATGTTGTATACATTGAATAAAATTCAATAGAAATATCATTAACTTATTATTTACAGATAAAGTTTTCCATAAAATATGCGACCAAACACCTATATACAAATTGCTATTTGTAAATTGGAATTTAAGCAAATAAAATACAGGGTATCTCAATAAAATATATACACACTCAAATGTATACACATTTTTTGGAACACTCTGTATAAGTTGATACGTACATTTCATTATTTTTAAATGATACAATATAACATTTATTTATATTTTATTTTAAATGATTGCAGAAATATAAATATCACACAAAATTGACAGCGAGCAATAATTCGTGAATAAAAAAATAATTTTAAAGTCAATTTGAAAGAAAAAATTGTTTTATTTTTTTTACTACTTTAAATATATAATATGATGACATAAGTTAATTTTTATATAGAAACATATATGCTTCCACATTAGATTTTTTTAAATATTTGGAAAATTGTAATATTTTTAAACCAATAACATAAGATTATTATTTAAATATATATATATATATATATATATATATATATATATATATATATATAGAGAGAGAGAGAGAGAGAGAGAGAGAGAGGAGTGATTTTAAATAAATGACCTGTTAATATTTACACTTTTTGATTAATCGAAAACCATCTGTTTCAATCATTTAAAATATCTACAATTTTGATTATAACATTTATGACTATACCATTTTACAAAAATACTATAAAATGAAACATCAATTTATTCCTGAATACGAAGCAATAACTATATGAATTGTACAACGAACTCCAGCCAAGACATGTTAAACACAGTCATCAAATTCAGATAACACCGTTTATATTCGGCATAGATTAATAAACACAGTTCTCATATTACAATGTGAAACGCATTATTTTATAGATACAACAATAATCGAATACAAATCAAAATTACCTTCGATTCGAACGTGCGGACTATAGTTTCGATATACTAGCGTCGAGAGAAAGCTTAACGTTTCTTAGTTTGGCTCACACAATACTTATTTTCATATAAAAAGTCGACCGCAAATGTTATTTCCCATAAAGATTTTTATGTAAAAAATTAAATTTCATTATCGTGCCATTCACACTGCATGCTTCATATGAGTTGATTATAATAACACGTGGACAGGAAGACCTTTTTCTATTCTCTTTATTTATTCGAAAATAATTATATATATATATATATATATATAAATATATATATATATATATATATATATATATGATAAGAGGGAGAAATAACAAAAATTAATTGCAACAAAACTTATTTTCAATTCTTTTATCAGAATATCTTAAAAAATTATTTCTGATAAAATCTAATCCTAATTTTTATTAAAATAAAATGACTAGAAAGAAAATTAAATAAAATATAATTTTACTAAGCACATTGCAGAAAAATAAATAAAAGAAATTTTATTTATATAAAGTAAATTATATCTATTTTTTCAAAATATAATATTTAAATAATACATAAATAAAAATTGTAATTTATGTATGTGTTGAAAGCTAAATATTTATAAAGTTTTAGATTTATTTTTAAATTTATTAAAATGCTCCGAATTTTTTTTAAATAATTTTATTTTATATATTGAATATAAAAATGCATATTTTTTAGAAAATTTCTATTCTGAAAAAAATATTAAGTTATAAGATAAAATCTAATTCTAATTTTTATTAAAATAAATAGACTAAAAAGAAAATTAAATAAAATATAATTTCACTAAGCACATTGCAGAAAAATAAGTAAAACAAATTTTATTTATATAAAGTAAATTATATCTATTTTTTCAAAATATAATATTTAAATAATACATAAATAAAAATTGTAATTTATGTATGCGTTGAAAGCTAAATATTTATAAAGTTTTAGTTTTATTTTTAAATTTATTAAAATGCTCAGAATTTTTTAAATAATTTTATTTTATATGCTGAATATTAAAATGCATATTTTTTAGAAAATTTCTATTCTAAAAAAAATATTAAGTTATAAGAAATAACTCATCGTACCACATTAAATTTAATATAAATATTTTAATTTCCATTTTCTATGCTAAGAACATTTATTATTGATCCTTAAAATATATAGGGTCACCCAAATGTAATGTCTAGATTTATGTTTTATTAAGGGGTTATACGCAATTAGAAATTTCAAAAAATCTATATGTAAAATATTTATGTTTTATTAAGGGGTTATACGCAATTAGAAATTTCAAAAAATCGATTTTTTTGCATTTTCGGAATGCACATATATTTGAGTATATTCTCTGAAAATTTGAAGTAAATCCGATAAATATTTTCGGACATACACCTGAATTTGTAAAAAATTTTTAACTATGTGTAAACTACTTCCGAAACTTCAAACGCGTTTATCTCAAAACGGTGTTTTCATAGTCGGTGATCTCGATATCTCAGAAATGGCTGAACTGATCGGTCTCAAATTTTCACACAATCTTCTCAAATATATTCCTCAGGTATTGAACGAAGGAATAAGGTTTACAAAAATTATTACTATTTTTTTTAAACAATTTGGAGCGAAAATTTTAGTAAAAAAACGAAAAATTTTTTTCAAGTAGACGCCATTTTGTCAAAAATGAAAATTTTTATTATTCCTTCGTTCAATACCTGCATTAATCTATCCTTTAAAAGAATTGACCATATTTTTTGATTTCAAATAATCCAAACCGCCGATATGGAGATCACCGCCAAGCGCCTTTTTTTGGAGGTCGTTCGGGACATCGTCTGCAGGAGCGGTGCACTTCAATATTTTTTTATGATCGACATGTTATTTTATTCTTGAAAGTAGGATCTATTCAAATAACTATAATTTGTAATTGCAAAATAAATACTGTTTCTAAAAAAAATTCCTAAAAAAACGTCGTTTTAGCGCCTCGCAAGTGCGTATAACCCCTTAAAAACAAACATGTGTGGAAAGGGAAACATGTGTATAGTTACTTTTTTTTAATAAAATACAAATCCAGGCCTCACATTTGGATGACCCTATATATCATTCTAAAAATAATCTACTTTTTAATGAATTTAGGTATTTGAATTTTTTTATATAACAAATATAATCTACTATCTTATCTGGAATTTACGTTGTAGTTTAATATATTATCATCAAATAGAAATTGATCCTTAATTATCAAAAAAATAAATAAAGTATGTGAAAACTACTCAAGAAAATATTTTTATATAACAGATTTTTCTTGATTTTTTGAAATGAAAATAAAAATAAATGTTGGTTTTTATACACTTTCTAATTATTTTTTTTATTTACATATTTATTTGTAATAAATAATAAACTAATACTAGGGTCGTTTGATAAGTATGGTAAAAAAATAAGAAAAACCAAATTTAAAAAATTATTTATATTAATTAATTAATTAAATTAAGCAATGAAAAAATTACCATACTTATCAAACGACCCTCGTATATGTAAAATAGAAGATAAATAAAGATCGCTTTAATTTTTTAAGTGATTTAAAAGGATTTTTTAAATTATTTTAAAACATTTGTAAATCAAATATTAACTGTTAATTAATTTTAGATTTAAAAAAAAATTATTTCAAATGGACTGTAAGATAATTTTTAAGAAAGTACGTTTATTTTTTTTAATAAATGTTTATAAATTTATAAACCATTAATTTCAATTTACTTTTCTATTAAAAAATAATGAAATGTTATTAAAAACGAAAGATCGCGTGTTTATCTTAATTTTAAATTTTATATATATAAATATATATATATATATATATATATATATATATATATATATATATATATATATATAAGAAAATATATACAATGTGTTTACTCATATGCATACATCATGCTAAATTGAAATCAATCGGAATGATTATAATTAAATCCGGTCCAATTTTAATCAATTCCATGAAATACGTGTGCGACGGGTTAATGGATGACTAGTTATAGAGACGGATAGATCGAGACGTAAGGATTGATGTGGACGCGGTGGGACGGGACGCGTTTTTATGATTTCAAAGTTGCGGGCGACGTGTGTACGTAAAGGCATTTACGCTACAGGTATCGTATCGGTTTATAATCCAAGCATTAATTTATGATTTGAAATTGACGTGCGATTATCAAACAAAACTCGATTGTGTGTTTCGCCACCAGCCAAGTTCAGGCAAACAACAACAACGGCCGGTAATTTATACTAGTCGTGCTGGAACGTTCCCGACTCCTTACCCGCTCATTAGCGCCAATTAGACACTTGCCTTTACGTTTCAAGTCAAACGTCCGATATTTTACACTGCTAAAAAGTCATTCTGAAAGAGTCGGATCGGTTCTTAACATATTCATGCGGATATCGAACTCACGTTATGTTTTTCTCTGTATTTAGTTTCAAAAAGTTTCGACGATTTTCCTACAGAATTAATATTATGTGTAATTTGAAATTAAAAGTATTTTATGCAAATTTTATTTATAAATTAACAAAAAAGAGTAATTTGGATTCTAAAATATTTATTTATTGCGATATTTTATAAAAATACATAATTTGTATTATATTACAAAAAAATCGTATTATTCTTAAAAATACTTAATTGTCAACCTTAAAGTGACTTTCAGTTTTTTAAAGTAAATTAAAGGATATTTTTAAAGCAATATTTAAATAGATTTTAATTATATGAAATTAATTTGAAATTTTTGTTAATCAAACAATTATATATTGTATAGTTGGTAAAATTATCTTTGAAATTTTCCTTTTTGGAATTTCTAAAAATTACATGAATATCAAATTATTAATTAATATTGTATTTGTGCAAAAAATTTTATAATAAACACTACTAAAAGGCATTTATGATCAAAAGTATAAAAATTTACATCAATTATTTGTCTATTTGGTAGATGAAAATTTTTTTTGTTTTAACGTTTAACATAAAAATGTGTTTTTTAATATAAAATTCATTTTATAATTACTAATAGCTGTCATTATTATGTTCCATTTTTTAAGAAATTATCTTATTCAATCCTCATAAAAGAAAATTGGTTTGAAGGCAAAAAGTTCTCGATACACGATTTTATTTCATATAAATTTAATTTTTTCGTATTAATATAATTTGAAAAAAATTAAATAGCAATTAGAAGGTGCTATATCAGATGAAATATAAAGGTGTGTATTAATTTTTTAGCCAAAATTTTTCAATTTTCATTGAAAGTTCATAACTTGAATATTTATATAGACTGTTTTATTTAATTCAATCAGTTGTTCGCAGTAACAATCTGAATTATTTTTTCACTGTGTTTTAAAAGTTCAAAATATACCATTATACTATAATTTTATAACAACATAGAATTATATTATTTTGGAACTTTTCGGTCTTTGCACTTAACAATGAAATTTCAAGTTTTGGCGATTAATAACTTTTTCTCGTTACACTATTGTCTAAAATCCATTTTTCATCTTCTATCTACAGTTCGTTTCAAAAATGGTTTATTTATTTGATAAGAAAATAAAATTGTACAAGTTGTAAACCTGTTTAATAAATTTCTTTCCGTTAGTCGTGTAGAATCTCAATATCAAATTTCGAAATTTTATTAATTTTTTTAAGTAATTCAAAATTGTCATGTACGAAAATTTTAATCTTTCGGTTAAAGTTAGTATATATTGAATTTTTGATTATCGTTTGCTTTATATTATTGCTGCCAATCGATGAAGATCTAGAATATTGCTTATCAGGTAAGTCAAAATCAGAACAGAATTTTTTGAAATAAATTTCATATATGCGTTCAGTAACAAACTAACCGCGTTGATACCTTTTTTAAACTTGTACCGAAAACACTATCAGATGCCATGATTATAATCTGTAGAATTTAAACTAACACTGTATTTCTTAAAAAAATTCTTTAAATATTGTATTTATAATAATTCATTAAAACATAATATTTATTTTATAATCAAGAATCAATAAACTTATTGCGCCGACCATTTTGTCTGGAAAAATCGAAAAGACTTTCCGCTAGTTTTATATTATTATTTCGTGTAAGGAAATAAAAATTGTTCTGTTGATTAAGAATTAACAGTAGATACGGCAATTAAAAATTATATTTCATACTCATTCTTGATTAATGTGTAGTTATATGAAATGGTTTTCAAAATCAAGGAAGTACAATTATCTATAAGAAAGTTAATAATAAAGTATCACATAAAGGTAATTCTTGCCGGAAAATCGATGATTCGGTGAATATTCTTCGGATAACATTTTAATAAATAATAAATGTTTATTCGAGTGTATGGTAAATAAGACAGATAATATAATTAAAAATTAAATTATTTGCTGTATTAAAACTGTATTTGAAAATTTATTGAAATAAATATTAATAAAAATAATATTAATATAATTTTGAAATGATTAAAAATATCTTGAAATAAAAAAATGAATATTTAAGTTATATAAAATAATATCAATTAATTTAAATAATAATGAGTTAATAAAATTCCCAGAAAATATAATATTTATTTTTTATAATTATTTATAATAATCAATTATATATAAGTTTTATTAAATGACCTCGAATTAAAATCTGTAAAATTATTAAGTTATATTTAAATTAAAATATTGTGTTTTAAGTATGGAGTTAAATTTATTTATATATATATATATATATATATATATATATATATATATATATATATATATATATAACATATTTCAACTGTCTGTACCCTAAATCCTTCTCAGAAATATACACATTAAAAAGATACCTATCTTAAATTATAAAATTATAATAATTCCGTCATCGATAAAAAAGAACTATAAACGAACAAAAATCACTAATAACATTGATTTAAATTGAAACCTATGACATAATATTATATATTTTTTTAAAAGTTCATTATCATTATAAACGTAAATGAAGGGTTGTAAAAGAAAATCGTTACTGGTACAATGATTACGAGTGTTGTCAAGCGAAGTACCGAAGGGTTGCCAGCTATTATAGAGTTCAAATCAGTGCATATGAGTCGTGACGGGGCCTCGAGACACAAATTAATGAAATTATAAATTATGAAAACGATTACCGCGCCATGGATTGCAATCAACAAATTCATGTTATGTAGTCGAACGTAAAATAAAAACGTTATTGAAGAATTGTGTGTATACTTTGTGTTGAATATACACTTCCATTGGAAAATTGTACATAAATACATACATATGATCGCATATATATATATATATATATATATATATATATATATATATATATATATATATATATAGGATCATCCAAATGTAACGCCTAGATTTGTGTTTTATTAAAAAGAAACGTATATACGGTGGTGTATAGAGAAACATGTGTATAGTTTCTTTTTAATAACACACAAATCTAGGCGTCACATTTGGGTCACCCTATATATATATATATATATATATATATATATATATATATTAACAAATTTAATATGTTTTGGGATTGTGGTGAACTAATATATAAATTATCACCTTAATACAATAAGATATTGAAAAAGTGTTATTTATTGTTAATTTTTTTGGTAGTAGTTATTTATTGTTAATTTTTTTGGTTATATGCTGATATGCATTTCAATGGCAATGCCATTATCATCAGAGCGCACTGTATAAAATTTAGATTTTATAATTTAGTGTTCTAATAATGATGTTTATAAACATATAAAGTGAATAATAAATAATTTTTGAACATTTTTTCAATATTTTGTGGTATTGGGGTGATAATTCATTCACTTAAAACCACAAATTTATTTTTAGAGATTTTTATATATATAAATACACACATATGTATATATATATATATATATATATATATACGAGGGTTGTTTGATAAGTATGGTAAATTTATTTGTTGTTTAATTTAATTAATTAATTAAATTTTTCAATTTAATTTTTCATACTTTTTTATCATAATTATCAAACGACTCTTGTATATATGTATGTATATATATTAATAAAAAACTTGTGATAACTTAGATAAACGTGAAAACGATAATGATAGAAATTTGTAGTCATGATGATAACACCTGTAAATAGATATTCGAAGAAACATACTGTGAAAATTTATTAGAAATATAAATATTATATTTTCAAATTTGAGATTTTTAATCGATAGATTGTTTTGGTCATTTTTAAATATTAAAAATGACTTTTCTCAGATAAAACAAGTTTGAGTATAAAATAATCTTTGCTATACTCGTATAATATAAAAGTTGTTAATAGTTGATAACAATTTTTTTTTCAAAATTTTGATTCATTTTCTTGCAAAAATAATAATCAGTAATAAATTAGCGATGAGAATAATTTTTGGAAATTTATAGTTTTTAAAATACATATTTATTAAAAAAATATACAAATTATTATTTTTATTTATAAAACTAATTTTCAATTTTTAGTTATTATTTTTATAGTATCATCCAAATGTTACACCTAGATTTGTTTTTTTATTAAAAATAAACATGTGTATAGGGTGGTGTATAGGGAAACATGTGTAGTTTTTTTATTTTTTTTTAATAAAACAAATCTAGAAATCATATTTTAACGACCTTATATTTATAATACTATATTTTTTGTAAGGTTATTTAAATTTAAAACTTTTCCTAGAAATGTTTATCAATAAATATTAAAAAAATGCAATACTTTATTTAGACGTAAAAATTATTTATTCAAAATTATTTATACTCATTTATGAGCAGATAATAAGAACATAATAATTTATAATTGTATGTACCGTACTTATGTCGTGACTATATTTAAAATATTCCCTAGAGCGAAAATGACGAAAAGATTTCTACGGAAATTTGTAATAAAATTTTGTAAAGTAATTGTCTTTCTCTTGTATAATTTCTCAATATATTCCTAATGGATTTCATATTTTTTATTAAAGATAATGTAATTATTTTCAAATTCATTTATAATATTTATATAATTTTTTGTTAGATATTTCAGTATTTTACTGTTATTCCTTTAAATTAAGAAATTATAGATGTATTTTAAAGTAATAAAAATAAAATATCTGTGATAATGTTTTTAATATTGATATCTGTGATCAAATATATTTTATTGCAAAGTTATTTTGGAAGTAGTGATGATTCTTGTAATTATTTTTTATATAAACTATTACTAAAACATATATTTAAAAATTACATTAATCAATCTTTATTTAATTAAAAACTATATAAAAATATAAATAGTAATTACTTGCTAATAATGTACAGAAGCTTGAATGAAATTAAATTTCCACTTTCATAAATTCAATTAAAAATTCGTTGTAATACGTTAATTCCAACGCTATCAGTGTCCATCTACGACACAAGCACAAGGCATATTATTAAAGCTTCATAACTCCTAATAAAAGTTCCACTTGTCCGTCGTGACGCAGGTGGCCGAGCTTTCGTAAACGCGTCGAGCTTTTAACGAACGCAAGCAACGTTTACATATGTGTCCGTGGTCGGTGCGTGCGTTGTTTATTTGTTCATCCGGAGTCCCGGAAATGTAATTATTTCGGCGTTAACACGACAGCAACACCGGACTCTACATGTTTCTATGTGTGCGTGTGTTTGTGTGTCGTGTCCGCGCGCCTTCTTGCTGTGTTGTCGCCAAACAAAATTAAAAACGTGACGCACGCATGATATACGCACGCCTACGTACAGTACGCAAGCGCGCACGTGTGCACGAGTTATTCATTTTTTTTAGTTAGCGACTTGTTTATGATATCGTAAAACTTAACGGCCGTTAATTTCTTTCTTTTTCACTTTGTTTTTTCGACGATTTAAACGATTCACAAAAAATATATTTTAAGTCTGCTTTATTCTACATTATTTATGTTATCGTAAATTTCGCATTTTATCCTACTAAATTTTACACACACACACACACACACACACACATATACATATATATATATATAATAACACAGAGTCAAAATATATATTTTAATTAATAAACTGAAATGAACTAAATTCAGATTTATGATTAAGATCTTATTTTCATTTTCAGATATTATAAACACTGTCCAATAATATTCAAAAATATTTTAGAATTTTATACAGTAATAATAAATGTTTATAAAAATTATATTTGATTAAAAAATACATTATTATTGATGAACTTTTAAAAATTAGCTTGAATCATTAAATGTATGTTATTAGGTTAATGACTTTATTCGAGTGAGTTCTGAAAGTTGTATTTTTTTACCAAACTTTTTTAATATTAGGTTGGCAAGTATCTCCCTTCCGCTTTTTTTTTTTTTGTACATAGCTGCGAAATTCAAAAGACCAGAAGGCGGAAGGGAGATATTTGCCAACCTAATATGTAAAATCTATTTGAGTTGATTGTTAATTATTTTTGGCCTATTAAGAATTTTTATTTGTTAATATTACAATAAATAAAAAAATATTATTAATGTATTACTATAAAAATAGCACAAAGGCCAAAATTAGATGTTTTTTGAATGATAAATATATATATTGTTGGAAGTAGCAATTTTCGTTCCTTTTATAATTTTTTGTTAAATTTTAAATTCAGATATCTACTTATATAAATATTTTCAATAAGGCGATTTAAATACCAAAAATAAAATTGGAAATAAATTTAATAAATTCACTTTTTAATGTGCTAGTTTCTCAGATTCAAAAGTTAGTATTTTAATTTTTATTTATTTTTAAATTTTATAAAATATCAAAAATCAATTATACTTTATAGCCATTGAAAATTCTTCAACCAAATTAAAAAATTAATAACAATATTTAATAATATTTGATTACAATATTTTTATATTTCAAACTCTATTTTATATTTATTTCAAAGGAGCTTATTAGATAATAAATAGTTTGAATTTTTTTGAATTTTATGGAATTTAAAAAAATAATACAATATTATTTGGAAAACGGCTAATATAAAAAACGTATAAAAAGTTATTTTTTAAAGAAAATCAAATAAGTTTATGTTCTTAATTTTGATTATTTAATTTAATAATAATATTTCTATATCGATATTACAAGATTTTATAAAAGTGTTCAATAATCATCTATTGTTAACTTTATTTGTTGATGTGTATTTCTTTAGTCATGCCACACTGTCAAAGCGCTGCATTATAAAATCTAGGTTTAAGATTTTATAGCATTTTTATGAAATTTTGTGGTTTTGAGATAAGTGATTGAGTTGAGTGTACTGTGAATTTAGTACTAAAATAAATAGACAATATTTATTTGTTTTAATTTTAAATAAGTGTGAGAACAAACCTTAATAAAATATTAACAAAAAATTACTTAAAAAATTGGTCTTGTTTAATTTTTTCTGACGAACACTATTTGATTTATTTCGATTTTTATATTTGAAATGAAATTAAGAAAATAACATGGAAGACACATTGAGAGAAATAGAAGATCATTGCAAAATAGACAACAAAGTATTAAATGAAATTTCAATATGTTTTGTCATGAAAATTTTAAGGTATTCTTGACAAAATTGCGGTAAATTCAAATATAAAAGCATGGTAATAAAAACGTGAAAATGGAAATTTTTCATTTTTGTTTAATGCTATTTTGTAATTTGTCTCTAAAATAGATTTTCAATTAAATGTTTTTAATAAGGTATTAAACTGTTAGTTTGAAAATGATTTACAATAAAATAATTCAAGAATTTAGAATTATTAATTATTTTATTGAGTATTATGAACAAATTGTCTAGAAAATTTTAGTTCGACTTTTTTCTGTGTTATTAAAAAAAATATTTAATAATTTTATTAGACGTACTCTATTTCTCCCCCCCCCCTCTCTCTCATATATATATATATATATATATATATATATATATATATATATATAAGTATTAGTGAATTGTGTTAAAAATACTGAATCAAACAAAATTATTTTATAAATTTTTAAATGAAATTACTAATTTCCTGTAGATAATAACTAAGTAATAATTTATCGTATTGATTAACATCAAGCGAAACGAACACGGAGACATATATATTTACACACGTGTGTGAATATATATATATATATATATATATATATATATATAAATGTATGTTAATAAAATAATAATTACATTCAGACATATGACATTTTTCAAATCATAAAAAACAACCCCTTTTTTGTGAAACGTAATTTACCCGTAAATAATAATTGAAATAATAATTCTAGTCTTTAGTTGTCAGTTCATATCACTGTCATGAACTGCTGCAGACAATTTAATTAATAACAAACAAACTATATACACACACATACATACACATATACTTACATACACACACTGTTACAGATACCTGGATAGTTAGCAACAGTTCATCTCGCTTCAATACAATCGAAAGAAAAAAATATATACGACGGACGAAATCGTATAATTTTCTTGTTACATTTTAACATAAATATACGAAATAATTGTTGTTTATCATGTTGTATCCGCGAGTGATGGTTCACAGCGATCCCGTTGCAAAATGTTATCGGTTTGCTCACATAATGTGTTAAATGAAACGTTGTGTGATTAAGTATACTTAGGTTCATTCTAAGATTTATTTTTTTCTTTATTTATAAATGCCATGTATTCTTTTCATTTAACTTTTTGTAATTTTTTTAAAGATTTTTTATACTCAATAAATGTCAACAATATTTAAAAGATTAAAATGTAACTGGCATTTTTATTATACATTCAGAGATGATAATATGAAAGAAAAAAATATATATAAAATAATAAACCTTGCATTCTCGACTAAACCAAATTTATTTATAAATTATAATAGTAAATGTTTTTAGGTGATAAGATATAATATGTATGATAATTTCTCGATTTTATTATAACTATTGAGTGGGGATACTTACTCATAGCACAAGTATTAAGTCAGTAATCATATTCTAAATATTTTAATTTCTACATATTTTACAATAATTTAAAATATTTAATTTATTTTGAATTTTTATTATTTTTTACTGAATCGTAAATCAATTCTCGTATGCGTTTAGTATGTATTGGATTTATTTTATTGTTTTATACAAATTATGAATCATTTTTAAATATATCTCTCAAATATGTTTTTCTTTTAATCTGCGTATTTCTTTTTACAAGTATGGCTACATATTTTTAAAATTCATTAAATTTATATAAGTGAAAATAAAATTAGTAACTCAATAGTGAATAATACAAAAGAACGTTTTAATAGATTCACATACAGGGAAGAAATAATTTTATTTATCAAAATAAAGTTCCAATTGACTATAATTCATTTATATATTATATATATCATATTTTAATATATTTAAATTAAAATATATTATTATCTATAATTATAATCATAGTGTAATTCCATTTTTTGTTATTATATAAAATATTTTTGAAAAATTATTAATAATGCATAAGTAATTATTATACAGTTTTTACATTAAGTACTGAAAAGTTTGTTCTGTTTTTTAATAGGTAATTATAAAATATAATTGAATATATTAAAGTTAATAAAAATATATGACTAATAAATAATAAATTATGTAAGTCATATGACTTATACATAAGAAACATATATTTTAAATTAAAGAAAATGATGATGATTGATATCAGTCGTAAGTTTTTTTTTTGTAAATAAAGAAAAATTAAATTGATTTTAAAGTTTGATTTTTTCTATTAATCGAAAGTAAAAAATATATAAAAACTACACATACAAGTAGTGTTTTATATAAATTATATTATTTGTAAGTGGTTTAGTATGTTTAAGGTTAGAGATTAATTCTATAAAAATCAAAAATAATCGAACAAAAATCTCATTGATTATAATTTAATTATGCTACTGTTAGAAAATAATCTGCATTCTACAATAAAGAAAATAAATGATATATTGGAGAGATACTAAATGATAAATACTAACTAAATAGATACTAAATGAAATATTGGATTGATATATTAGATTTCAGAGATTTCAGGCGTTTAGTCATATAAATCAATTTAAAAATAATTTATGCTCAATTTGGTCGAAAAAAGCATATATAAGGCATAAAAATCTAATAAAATATTATTTATGGTTTTCTGTTAATCCCTAAGAAAATAATGACAGTTATATAATAAAAAGTTAAGTTTTACTACTTGTGTAATATCTAAATGAATTCAATTTGAAAATTTCTAATAAACATTTAAAAAGGTAGCTTATTAATTTAAAATTAGTTTTAGAACTGGACAAAATACATATATTTATTTATTTTATGAAAAAAATCAATACTAATTTATTAAATTAAAAAGTAACCTTGTATTATAATAATTATGTTATTGATTACAATTTTCGAAATTTATTAATAATAAAAGAGTAGTTAATAAATATTAATACCATGAACATATTTCATATTATATAGATAATTTAAATGAAGAATTTCGAAATAATTTTACTTGGAAAAATATAAATGATTTATAATCTGTGTATTAATTAAATCTCATTCTTTTATACAAAATTTATTCAACGTTACATCATACAGAAAAAACATATATACGCATCTTATAAATTATTTCATATCATCATTATTGAAATAATACTGGTAAGAAATATTAAAGTCAGTCCCTTTATTAGTAAACTATAGACTAAATTATCATTCGTATTATGTATCGTGAATACAAGAAATGGCGTGACAATCTATTTAATTATATTCTTCTTTGTCGTTCTGGAGTCAACACCGGCGACAAGTTAATTTAAAACACGTCCGTCATTGTCACTGAACGAACGAGCCGTACATTCCTTCAGCCAATCAACACTCTTGCTCATTTATTTCCTTAACATTCATTATTGAGACGATAAATTGTACGTATGTAGGAAATAAATGTAATTTAATTTTTAATTTACGTCTCTGTCTTTGTTACTCTTTCAGTACGTTTTCATGTGCGTCTCTGTGACGTTTTTTCGTTGACTTCAAACTATATTTCGAACTTATGGTTCTTGTACAATTCAGATGAGGGTTCATATTGTCAGAAGGAATGTATTCCTTTTAATGTAAGTATTACATTCTAAAGTTTTTTTTTTTTTTTGATAATGAAATACTTTTTCACGCATATATATATATATATATATATATATATATATAAATCAATAAAAATATGTTTATTTTACCCTTATACATTTAAACATATCTGTAATATATATATATATATATATATATATAAATATATATACGAGAATCGTTTGATAAGTATTGTAAATTTATTTATTGTTTAATTTAATTAATTGATTATTTAATCAATTAATTAATTTGTAGTTCCTAAATTATATATAGATTCAGGGATACAAAATAAACAAAAAAAAGATACACATGTAGTACAAATACACATATAATTCTTATTACTTAACTAAAATTGTTCAAATAATTTTCTATTAATTTTTATGGACAAATAAGATTTCTCTAATTAATTTTACGAAATTTATTTTATTAATTATGAAACTAATTATTATATGTTATTAGTATTCATAACAAAATATTTTTCTAAAAAAACTTAAGATTATAGTATCTTTTAGGAATGTAGTGTTAAATATCATAGATATAAAGTATTCCTGAATTTAAATTTAAACACATTTTTTTACATTTGTTTGATATGCTGTTTATATACAGGATCATCCAAATGTGACGTTTAGATTTGTACTTTATTAAAAAGAATCTATACACATGTTTCTCTATACACCATCCTAAACATATGTTTCTTTTTAATAAAACATAAATCTAGGCGCCATATTTAGATGATCTAATACATACATATATATCTCATCATCATCATAAAAAGTCCTATCAGCTCACTGATGGACAAAAACTTCATAGAATTTGACTCTTAAATGCTTTCCTAAACTTTATTCAACATTTACTTTAATTGTACACCAGAATTTCATTTTTTCATCTTTGATAGGGTCTTTTTTGTCTCTTGGTCGTACAAACATACATACATTCATATATATATATATATATATATATATATATATATATATATATAGAGAGAGAGAGAGAGAGAGAGAGAGAGAGAGAGAGTTTTAAGCTTGACAGAACTTTAAATTTAATTCATATCGAAAGTTATATCTAACCTAAAAAAATACTGTTTATCATACATTAATATATACATACACACACATGTATACATATATATATAGATGTTTTTTAGGTTAGATAGAACTTTCGGTAAAGATTCAATTTAAAGTTCTATCACGCTTAAAAACATCCTATATATATTAAAATATACATGATTACAAGTACTGCTACAATTTTTGAAGGACATTGATTTTCCGCCTGAAACCTCTTGATTTTTTAAATAGTTTTTTTAATACTGATACTGCGGTTCTGCAGGAGACGTTAGTACTAGTGCTTACCGTAAGCTAACGATTCTTGTTGTATAAATATACATACACCGGTTGTTAGTTTGAATATCAGTAATGGAGTATTTTTCGAAACCATTAATAGGATTTTTTAAAAAAGTAATATTGTAGTTTATAATGTAGATATTTCTTCTAATTTATATATATATATATATATATATATATATATATATATATATATATAGAGAGAGAGAGAGAGAGAGAGAGAGAGATAAAGGATATCAGGATTTTATAAAAGATTGGTTCAAAAGAGAATTAATAGATTATTCGAATTTAAAAAATTGAATTTGACCTTTATTTATCAATAGATTGACAGAATCAAATAATGATTATATTATATATATAATATATATATATATATAATATAAATATATATATATATATATATATATATATATATATATATATATCACATCATAAAGCCCATATCAATACACTCCTGGACGAAAGCCTCAATGAATGCTACCATTCACTGGTATTTGGTCATATTCACCACGCTGAACAGGCGGATTGGTGAAGATTTTTTTATTCGAGGTTTACTCCCTTCTCGACAGTTATTTTTTACAAGATGAGGTTGTCGGCCTTCATGCTCAGTCCTCGAAAATAAGGGACTCTCCGACTGGAAATCGAATGCAATCTCCCGCATGATATATATATATATATATATATATATATATATATATATATATATATATATATATATTATATGGTACAATACTATTTGTTTTACTATTCAAAATTAAATATTTTATTTAGATCTTCTATATAATGAAGTTTTTAAATTACTAAACTATAATATTATAAAATACATTTCAGTTGAGATTAATGATAAATTTGCTTGAGTATGTGTTAATTTATTTTGTAAACATGTATATATATATATATATATATATATATATATATATATATATATATATATATAGTTCTTAAATAAAGTTAATACAAAAATCTTTATCAATATCTCGTTTCGCATGTCCGTTTGAATAATTAAATATTTAAAAAGAGAAAAAACAACGATAATCGTCTAATTTAATTGTGACTCGCAGCAATATATTCATTCGCACTAAAAACCATTCCGTACAGTTATAGATAGCAACGATTACATAGAATCCACGAGTCTCCGTCGTCGTGTGTTTAAAAGGCATTTAAACATTCTAGCCCGAAACAATGGATCGTTTAATTATTTATGGATAAAAATATATGTGTAGAGAGAGAGTTTGTACAGCGATTAAAACTAGACTTAAATTTAAAAATAACGACAGGCAACAAAACAACGATGACCATATAGATGTAATAATATCAAAAAAGCTTTGCTAAAGGGTGTACGTATTTATGTACAGGTTGTTCTGCACCATTTGTGTGAAATTTGTATCAAGCACGATACTGAATTAATTATTTTATTTTTATTAAAAATGTACACATTTTTATTTAAAAATATTATAAATGATATAAGTTATATGGTGACTCAAATTGAACTAAAGGATAGTAAATAATAGTTATAAAGTAAATATATGTCCAAATCATTCAGTCTTATTTGGAACAACTTATATTATATGTTACATTTTAATTACGTTAGGAAATTGAGTTTAATCTAATTAAAAATATTTTAAAATTGAAAAATAATAAAAAAATATTTTAATATAAATTTTCCAAATTTTTTCAATCTATATTTTCTTTTTAAGTGTACTTCATGTTCAAAAATATACAACTATTATTAATTTTGGAATTGTGGCAAAAAAATCTTGCACACAAATTAATTATCTAACATCATAAGATATTAAAAAGTGTTCAAAAATTATTTATCATTAATTTTGTTTGTTTAAAGCAAAAGTAAGCTATATATTTTTATTTCAGAGTTGAGATATTACATTTGTTATAAATAAAGAAAATGAACAATTATTATTTATTGATTATTTTTTTCTTATGGAGTTGAGATGATGATATAAAACTATTTTTTTTTTATTTTTATCATTTAATTCATTTTAAATATGATATTTAAATAATTTAAGATTTGAAATAATAAATACCAAATCCTTAATTTGTAACTGAGAATTTGCATTATATTTTTATAAAATATTATTAATCCAATAAAAATCAATACTATTTTAATATTTTTTAATTTTATTTTCATAAGTGACACTGAGTACAAATAATATAATTTTTAAATTTATATTTCGGGATTAATCTGTAATTGTTATAATAACAAAAATAGTAAAATTCCTCGTGTTTATATATATATATTTATATACATGTATATTGTAATAATTATTATATTTATAAAAATATATAGAAAATGACTCATCCAATCAAAATGTCATTGTCACTTGTAAACTTCTTTCTTATTTCTAATTATATATTTAATCAAATTGACTTATTCCATTGGTAACAAATGGAATTTCTTGGAGTAGGTTCAAACTCACGGCTCAGTGGATACTAATTTGACGTGCTAACCACTGGACTATAGCAAAACATTTAAAATGATGTATACAAGTCATAAACAATGAACACATTTATATGATATGTATGTGTGTGTAAATATATATATATATATATACATATGTGTGTGTGTAAATATATATATATATATATATATATATATATATATGTACATATGTGTGTGTGTTTGTATGTTTCTATTAAAACAGTTGTATACATAAAACTGAAACATTGATACTTTATTTAAAAAATATAAATTCTATTATAAGTTTTTCTTCAAAAAGATAAAAAATTCAATAAAATTTCAATATATGACTTAGTAGCAAAAGTTAAACAACCGATGTTATATATATATATATATATATATATATATTGTGCTTGAGAAATTTTCCTATAATAAATAATTTTGATCATTTAATGGTATACTAATATGTTGGTAGTATACAGTGCAAAACAATATGTAATTTATAATATTCTTTTTTGGATTACATTGAAAATGAAAATATAAGAATGGAATATTTTGATTTAATTATATATTTTTTTTATATATTTATAAAAATATATTTTAAGATATATTTTTCGTAAAAATAAATTTGATTCTTTTAACAACAAATGATATTGTACTTTTTTCAGTAATTACTTTGATCATTTAACTAAATTTTATTTTGTTCGGGAATTATTGTTGTTATCAAATCATCAACGGAAATATTATTTTTATTATTAGATAACATACAGTGAAATATAACACTAATGGATCACTCACTCCAACATCACAATTTTTAAGTGTCACTTATTATTCACTTAATTTGCTGATGTGTATTTAACTCGAAATTATAAAATTAGATTTTATAACACATCCCTTCTATGATAAAGTTATTGAAATATAAATCAACGAATTAATTAAACAATAAGTGATTATTGAATATTTTTATAAACAGTAATTTTGGGTTAAACGATTTATTTGTATTAAATTGAAGTTTGTATAGTGCTAAAGCAAGTAGTAATATATATTACATTATTTTTTTAAATTTTCCTGTATTTTTTTAAAACTAATTATATCTTCCTTTACTTTTTTTTAAAAAAGTACTTAGTTTTTAAAAAACACTAATATTATTGATTTAATTTATAAATATATTACTTAATAAACTGTTTTATATTTTATAACAATTGTACATATGTTATATTAAGCTAAAAAAATTGATTCCATATTAAAAAAAAAATATTGATTGTAAAAACATAAAAAAATGTAATTAGTAGTTGTATTTTATTTAATTTTTTTTATTATATCAGATAAAATAATGTACTTTAAACAGATTGTCTCATTGTTTTGAATAAAAACTTAAAAATTCATTTACTTCGTTTTTATTTTCACTGACAAGAACAAATTATTTTGATTTATTTTCCATACATTACTTATAATCAAACAATACGAGAATAAATATCTTAATGTATTTTATCATTATATATCGATATAAATCAATAATTGATCTAATATTAGAACTTACGTCATATTAAAATATTTTTATAAAGAAACAGATTATAATTTCGAAAGTAAAATTGATACTTCCTATGACTTTATAGCGTACACTAAAGAGTGTAATGTTATTTTCAAATAATAATATTTCAAATGACTAAATTAGTTTATTTAATAAGATAATTTTAACAGCTCCATTGAGATCAATTTAAAAGACATTTGTGCGTGTCTATTGAAAGAAATTAAGTTTAAGGCCTATGATAATAGTTGAGTATTTTTTTTAAAAATGTTTATTTACATATCATAGGGTTTATATATTTTTGAATGTAATTAATAATTTATATTAATTATTAAAAACGAAAAGTTTTATATGAATAGAGTTTGATTTTTTTCACAAACAAATCAATGTACAACGTCATATAATATTATAAAAAAATTCAGTAATCATATAATTTCTATTCATTCTTACTTTTTGTATTTCAGTACTGTGATCTGAAGATGGTATAATCTTATTTAAATGCATATACATAAATAAAGTAAACAATGTATAATTATTAATTACTATTATAAAATTTGGTGGTTTTTATAAGTAATTTATTTGCAAGAAAATGAATTATTAAAAATTGTAAACAATATGAAAATATGCTAGTAAAAAGTTTAATACAAATATCTTATTTGTATTTAAAGAACTTCAGTAATGGTTTGATATTATGACGAATAAGTAGAAGATGAATAATATTTTAATATTTGGATTTAAAATCTTTGATCATTTTTTGTGTTATGGTTATTATATTTTTTAAATGAAACTATAAATTGAAATTTCCAGACAAAATTTAAAATAATAAATAATAAACATTTTTAATATCGATAAATATTTTTTTAAATAATATTTATGGAAATAAAAAAAAATAATTACATATTCTCAGAATGTTGAATTTATTGAATTATAAAAAAATATATTATATTATTCATTACACTTTTTAAATAAATTACTCCTCAATATTTTTTACTAATAACCTAATTGGACGTTGTATTAAAAAAAGTTTCATATTTTTTTATTATAATAAATGTTCAATAGGTTAAATAAAATGAAAAAAATAAATTCTGTTTCATTCTATATCAATTTTAAGTTGAATAGTAAATGCATTTTACAGTCATGAGAATTAGAAGACAATTCTTTTATATTTTTAAAGTTGATATTTCAATAGCCAAACTTTTTTAATTATATTATTTATAGTTTTTGTTTTAATTTTACTATTATTTATATTTTTACGGTAATACAAATTTCAATGTAAAGTACCTTGACGTAAAATAGATTATGGTTTATAAATATTGTAATAAAAATTTATATCCACACTAAATATTTAGTTGACCTATAAAATAACAGAGTTATGAAAGAAGTTTTGAATTACTATTTGATTCATAACTTAGTAAATGTATATGAATACACACACACACACACACACACACACACACACACACATATATATATATATATATATATATATATATATATATATTCATTACACAAAATACTCACACACACCACTTATAAAATAATGTAAGAGGAGTTTTCGCATTATGTGTATTAAATATAAGGTAGAATGATTATCAGAAATCTCTTATAAAAATTAAAAAAAATCAGAAAAAATGTTTTGGATGAATATTACTCGTTTTTAACATTTATTTTATTTTTCTCGAATGATTGATTTATAAAATTATTATAAATTAAAGTCAGTTAAAAAACTGATTTTATCAGAGAAAGTTTGAATTGTTTTTATTTCCTTTTTTGAAAATAAATAAATAAATTGTTGTTGAAATAAGTAAAATGGTTAAATATGTTGATTCTAAAGTTTGAAAAACTATGATAATATAAATAAGGTCTTTTTCAATATTCAAAGATAGAATATATTGTGACAGAAAAGTATTTTCTGAAGAGAGAATCAAACATAAAACATAATAAAGTTGACTGTGAAAAAAAATAATTTTGCAATTCTTAATGTAAAAAATAAATTGATAATAACGTATAGGTTCTAAATATTGATTAGATTAAAATAAATTGATATGAAGTTCTGAAAATCTGTTCTACATCCATTCGATTTATTTAACGTCGTCGAAGATTATATTGTGATAAAGAGAATGTATTGTAATTTGGATCAATTGACAATGTCGATCTGTTTCTTTTCAGGCCAATTCTTTTTATTCTAGACAGTTGAAATGAAAAAAATTAGGTCAAAGGGATGAGGAAAATATTCACACAATGTGTATTAGACTTTTAGAACTATTTGACTGAAAAAGAATTATAAAGTTTTTAGTGGCATAAGAATGAAAAATGAGCAGTTTCAATGATTATAATATAATAATAATAATATACTAGTTTAGAATTATGTGTACGGTGGCAGGAGTTTTAATTTTAGAACAATCTTTAAATTATTACATATTACTAGTTTTGATATGATTTTTAAAAGCCTTTACTGAGGGAAAATTGTGTTTAAAAAATACTGGTATGAAGATATTACAAATTTGAGAATCTCTATGAACGATTAACATTTCTCCCAACAATTTTTCTAGAAAGTAGAAGCTATTATTTAAAATTACAAAAAAAAATAAAACTAAAATATTTTGATTAAATTTTGTTTAAATATGCAAACGGAAGTTCCGACCATTCATCTACTTTTCAAACTCTCCCCACCCACCTGATTTAGTTTATTATTTTATTAGAATTTTTTTTTTAAAGTGTGAATTTAGCACCAAACGAATAGATTTTTTTTGAATTATTTTATTTTTGTGTTTTTATTAATGACTATAAATCTCATATATCTCCACAATACTTAAACAAAGGTCTCAATAAAGTCAAGTATATTTTTTAACGATTGTACTAGATCCCTTAATTATTCCTTTTACAAAATTTCGAATTTTAATGGACTTCATTTTAAATCTCTCAAATATAATCATCCCATGATTAAAGATGACTGTAATATGATCTCGAAACATTTATATGAATCAGATGATCTAATTTCTATTTATATATAATTATTGAGTGGGATTGATAGATAAAATTTCATTTATTAGTAAATCAAATTAAATTAAATTAAGTATTAATAATTTGATTGTTAGAGGCAATTTAAATTTTTCTATTAATTTTTATTTCATTGAGGGAAAATATAAAAAAAATATTTTCATACAAGACAATATTACAGTAATTGAATATTTCTTACAAGAAAAAACAATCTTATTTTTTAAAAATCATTCTAGAATTTTATTTATTTATTTTTATTCATTACTAAGCAAACAAATAACTAGACAAATGTTTACGTATTACAATCTTTGTAATTTTTTTTTAAATATTTAAATTTATTAAATGTACGTGTATTTTTCTTTATAATTCACCTTGAGGATTAATTATTAAATATTTTAAATAAGTTATTTTATATTAATAATCTGTAATAAAAATCAAGTTATACTAAACATTTATTCATTAATATTTTTTTTCGCTAATAATTATACACAAAACAATCATTGTATTTTTTCATATTAATCACTTTCAGTTTATAAATCTATTTATTTTTATTCGACTATTTTAAATCCACAGACTGAACATATAAATATAAAGAAATATAAAATTTGATCTTTCAGATTTGAAACATATTGATTAAAATAATTGTAATAAAATTACATCAAGAAATATTGTACTAAGAAAATGTGCATATATAGGTAATCCATATGTAACGCCTAGATTAATATTTTATTTAAAAAAAAACTGTACACATGTTTCCTTTCAATAAAATACAAATCTAGGCATTACATTTGGATGACTTTCTCTCTCTCTCTTTTTCTATATATATATATATATATATATATATATATATAAATACCCAAATGGGGTTGAAGGGTTTAGGCATATATTTACTTGCTTGCTATTATTTATTATTCTTGAGTATCATTTGGGACATCTATAAATATTTTCATATATAAATACACACACACACTCATATATATATATATATATATATATATATATATATATATATATATATATATATTATACACACACACACACACATGTATATATATATATATATATATATATATATATATATATATATATAAGTAGTTATATGACTTTTTCCAGAATTGTCAAAGAACGTCAAATATCGAATCAGAAATCAGACAAGTCACGAGCAGAAAACGAAAAAAAACTATGCACATGTGTCTCGGAGACGCTGAAACGTCCTGTACACACAATAAACATTGTACAGCACCTCCCTAATCTGAAACTAATAATCTTAATGATGACGGATAAAAATCTGTGTACATAATTTCATACTTATTCGTTAATACGCTTTAGGCTAAAACTTGTATCACCTCAAAAATGTGTGGACCGATGCGAACAGTCGACACAAAACAGTGCCGCGACGTGCATGTAACGATTGGACAAACGTATCGAAGTACCATTGTGGTTATAGATAATTGACCAATGGATTGTTCTGCGTGCCGACGGGCCATCGTACGCGAGCGCGCTGGTTCGTTACTTGTCTGCGCCAGTGTAGTTACGAAGTTAAGGCTATAATTATAACCTCAAATCCGTCCGATGCAGTAATTATTCTATAGTTCTTGATCTTATATACTTGTGGCTGTGTGTAGCATAATTTCCTGCAATTATGGACGGTGCGAGACCAGTGGTCCGGAACAGGCGGTTTGTGAACTGTGACGTCTGTGTTCGGTTCATGTGTACAATACTTATAATAATCTGATCGATTATTAAAAAAGTACACACAGCCGAGTGCGAATGTGTGTGTGAATTTTTATAAGTACGGCTCTATGTGTGTGTGTATATATTTCCGAATGTCAGATGGTCAACGTTGAATAGCTGATGAAAATTCGATTGAATTAAAATATATTTTACAAAAATTTATCGAATGCAATAAAGATACGGATCAAAGAAGAATGTTTCCGATATAAATTGATTGGATTTCCATGAATTCAATACGATTAGGCACATTTAATTGACTGGAGAGTTTTAATTTTTAAAATTAAATCAACTAATTTTTCTTGTTCCATATATATATATATATATATATATATATATATATATATATATATATATATATATATATATGCGAAATTCAAAATCAAGGGAGATATTTGCCAACCTAATATATATATATATATATATATATATATATATATATATATATATATATAATCATCATCATCATCACCCTTCTCATTCCACTACTAAGTGAAGGCCTCTCAAAATTTGTTACTTCAATCGATCCAGTGCCTTTATCTTCCAGTACATTTCAACAAATTTCCTTATCTCTCTGTCTCATCTATCAATATGGTTTTTACTGGGTCTTCTTATATATCTAGATTTTCAATCAATTACTTATCTTATTTATTTATGGTCCTCTTTCCTTGATATATGATCAGACCATTTCCATTTAAACTTTTCATTTTTGATGTATGTATATATATATATATATATATATATATATATATATATATATATATAATTATCATTATCAGCATTTCTAAATCTACTGCTGAAGGAAAATATTTTCCAATTTTTTGAATTCCAAAGATTAAATGCTTTTTTCCATTCCACAACAAAAAATTCTTAAATGTTCCTATTTCATCTATTTATAGAACTTTTCTTGGGCATTTTTTTATTTACAATTAACAAATAATGTCTATGGTATTTTATTTTTGATAAATGACTAACCCATTTACATTTTAAACTTTCCTTTTTTGTTTTAATGTCCACAACTTTTATTTTTAATTCAAATTGACTCATTTTTCTTTTTTCTATGTATTACTGCTTATATACATTTTCCATTCTTCTTTGTATTTTCTAAGGTCCTTGAATTATTTTTATATTCAAGACATATTTTATTGCGATATATATATATATATATATATATATATATATATATATTTGAAGATATTAAATATATTATTTAATTTGACAAGTGTTCTTATAAGAATAATAAATAATATAATAACACTCAATTAAAAAACTAGCGTAATTAATTTAAAATATTGTATATATTTTTTACGATATAATCATATTTAGAAGTAGATACATACATTTTAAGTAGTACTTCTTTTAAAAGAACAAGCTTTCTTAATACCAAAAATAAATAATATATAATAATCAATATTGAGAAAAATAAAATATACCTACTTATTTTCATGTAAATATCAATCAATTTATTAATTTGTAATTTACATTTGGAAGTAAAATTTACTAAAATCGAAAATATAGAAAAATAATGCGTGTTTAGAATATGTATTTTCATTCGAGATAATTGAATATAATATATAGGTTACCTAAATGAGATCGAAAGATAATAAAGAATAGTAAATGATAGTAAGCAAATAAATGTATGTCTAAACAGTCCAGTCTCATTTGGGCAACCTTACTTTTTTACTTTTGTATAAAATTAAATTGAAAATATATAAAACATGCTTAAATAAAAAACAAGGATTGATAGAAATTATTTTTATATATTATATTTTTTCGATTTATCTACAAATGTGATATTTTATATGTCAAATAGAAATTATTTTATTTTATATGATTTATTTTAAAAATAAAAAAGAATTCAATATCAATATTAAGTATCAAAAAGATTTTTACGTTTATATATATATATATATATATATATATATATATATATATATATATATATATAGTGCAATTGAATCATTTAAATTGGTTTAAAAAGTATAATTAATAATAAATATGACAATTAATTACAGGTTGAATATAAAATTATTTTCTGTTAGAAAAGAAAATAGCAGGTTATTTAATTTCCATATAAGTTAATTAATACATGAATTAAGTGAAAAGAATATAATTGTCTTCGTTATAAATAAATCGTGACGAGTTATTAAATTCTTTAGAACTTGTAATAATAGTACTGGTCTGACTAATAAATAATTTAAATATTTCTCATATGTTTTCTTAAGAACAGATAAAACGATTCTACATTACAAATAATTTCGTATGTGTATTAAAAAAGAATACAATATATTTCTTTATGCTAAATACTAATTTGCATAGTTAATTTTTACGTATATAACAATTATTGATGAAAAGAATATATAACTAAAATCATTTAAAAGATAGGCCGGCGGGTGTAAAGATGGTTCGCATGTTTAAGACCATCTGTTCTTATTTTTTATATGTGAGTGTTGAGATTATTTCCATATTTTCAGATAATTTAGATTTTTTATTAATGAATAACAATAATAAAATTGTTGAAAAATAAATATGTGCCTAAAATTTTCATTTTTATTTTTAATAGACACAAATACTTATATAAAAAAATAATTTTACCATATTTGAGTAGCAATATTTTATAACCAGAAAATAATTATTAATATTTATGGCAAAAAATATAACATCTATACATTTTTCATATTATTTTTTTTTAAATATAATGCCTGCACTGGAAAAATAATAGCGTAATTATATAGGATAGTTCAAATGAAACTAAGAGGTTTAGATATACATTTATACCTTTTTTTGGATTTGGCCGATTCTCATTCTCTCTTTCTCTCTCTCTCTCTCTCTCTCTCTCTATATATATATATATATATATATATATATATGTATAAATTATATTGGAAAATAATGAAAAATATATAAAATACCGAACATTGATTTGATTATTTGGAATTGTAGAATTAATTATAAAAATATCTTTTTTAAAATTGTAAATATTTATATATTAGTTAACTACATTTTTTCAGAAAATAGGTAGTAATTGAAATTTTATTCTCCAAAAAAAACCTTTACAAGGAATACATTTTATCTCAATCTTTTTTATAGATGTATCAAAAATATTTTATATTTCTGAGAGTTAAACAACTGTTTTAATTTTTGTTCCTTTAATTTATATTGTATCATGGATTATATTTTCCATTCTACTTAATTGTTTGGAAGATAAAGAAGGTTGTTTAAAAATCTAAGGATTTTTGAAAAAAGAAGAGTTGAATTTTTTTCTCTTAAAAGTCAATACTTATATACTTTTTAAAATTATAAGGTAATACGTCTATATCTTTTTAAAATATCAAGTTATTAAAATTGAAAATGTCATTAAATGCCATAATAATCTCTTCAATATAATTTTTTTGGTATATAAGTATTTTTAGAAAGTTGAGAACAAACATAAGAAAACATATTAAGTAAACATAGAGAACGAAATGATAATTTTAAATAATACTGAAAATTTTAGATATGCAAATCGCTGTATTGTCGTCGTAAAAGAAACCAATTTTCTTATTAATTTTATATTTTCTCTCATTTTTTATTTAAGATATTTGAAAAGCATAACATGATATCAGTTAAGCTCTTTAAAATATAATCAGACTATATTATACTCTTAAAATATTAGAAAATTATAATTATTATCTTTCTAGCTTATAGATTTATTTTAGTTTTTTTGGAAATGAAAAAAAATGTTTTTTATTGTTTTTATTAATTTTTGATATTTTTTCTGCAGGAATACAACAAAAATTCATTAACAGTTACAAATGTTTAAAAATTGATATTTTTTTAAAAATATATCTAAATATATTTTACATATTTTAAATATAATGTCTTTTTGATTTACTGTAACAAAATATTGTTTTTATTCGCTTGCAATTATGGCTAACATATTTTTCAAATGAATAGCACAAAAAATTTAAAAAAAATATGTAAAAGTTTAACCAAAAATTATTTTTATTTGAGTGAAAATCAAAATGTTTTATTTTAATTTATTAAAATTAGTTTATAATCATAACAAAAAAAAACGTATTTAAGTGAGTTTCTATAAAAAAACAATTTTGCAACTCAATCTGTTCTTAAAAAAAATTACTAAGAAGAAAAGACTAAAAACTGAGTTTTATTTAAATTTTTTAAAATAGTTCAAATTTTTAGTTATGCAGTCTAAGAAAGATAACTTAAAATTTTTATATTTATAAGTTAATTAGTTAAATAATTATGTATATATATATATATATATATATATATATATATATATATATATATATATATATATATATATGTTTTAATCAGTTCCGCTTGTTATTACTTATGACAGTGAAATAGTGGTTTTAAATGATAGAATTATTTAATGGTTCTATACAACATAAAGAAGAATAGAAAGATATACATTAGAAATAATTCGAAGAGATAGAAAAATAACCAAGTGAATCAGAAAGAAAAAAAATATTGAAATTATAGCAAAAGAAAGAAGGTTATAATTGAAACGAAATTTTCATGAAGCAAAGAGAAGATTGCTGATGGACAAGAAAAATTATTGATTTCAAACATAGAGATATAAAAAATTGAAACCTTGGAGATATAAAAAAACCTAGAAAGAAACTCAAAGATATATAGGATAAAAACAAGAAAATATATCGAAGTGAAATGAAAGAAAGATATATTGGATCATTCGAAATGGAAAATTTTGGCAGAGGCCTTCATTTAATAGTGGATAGAAAGAAACTAAGGATAATATATATAAAATTTAAATATTCATATAGGTGCTAGGGATTTTTTACTTCTTTTTATAAGTTTAAAATGGAGTAAAGTTCAGTTAAGTAAAAACTATTCCAAAATTTGAATCTCTTCCACCTCGTTTACAATCCTAAGCAGAAGTACTAATATTATTATATTTCTGCTGAACTTGTCATAAATTTGCAAACAGTTCATCGTCCTTAAAAACATTAAAGTCCAGTTCTGTTAATTAGAGTATCATTTAAATACTGTATAATAAACTAATATAAAGTATGAAATTCCACTTTTTCATAACCAATCCGTGCGATGTCCGCTCGACCGAAACTGAAAAATTGAACGTATGATTATACGCGTTGATACATTCAAAATAATAATAAATCTTCAATAATTATCGGTTTTATAATATAATTATGCAAGATTATTTAAATTTACATAAAATAGTTAATTATATACAAGATTAATTATAATATAAAACGCTGATAGAGGTTAACACGTCGATTGCTGTAGTGTAATTATTTTTTCATATACTGGAAAATATTCTGTGAAAAATATCTCAAATATTTCAAATGGTTTTATTGTTAACACGTATTGTGTTAGTCTAAGAATATAACTATTTTATTAAAAGAATGTTTATTTTTAGAAAAAATATTTAAAATTACTAATGAATTCATTAAATATTTTATTTAGTTGTAATTATATGATTATGAAAATAGTTTAGTTTTTTTTAAAAAAAAAGAACTATAATCTTTAGCTATGAAACTCTATAGCTGACAGACAATCTCTGTGTGTAGTATTGTAGTCTGAGGTATGAGTATTTGTAATAGGGTTGTATTTGTAGTTTGGGTTGATATAAATTCTCTGTTGATAAAAAATATTAAATTTTCATTCCAACCATATTTAATATATGAACAAAATTATTTCTCCTTTTTTAAAAAAACTATTTTTAATTTTTTTATATTATTGATTATTATGTCTATTTCAAATTAAAAAATCTGATTATCTACTGTCTATTAATATCTGTATGTAAATAGAATCTATTCATTGACATTATGTCGTTTTAAATATATGACATTCTCAAATAACAGGCTAATTTTCATTCAGACATACGATATTCACATTTAAGAGTTAGCTATCACTATTTGTTTTAGTCTTATGTTCAATTCACTTTAACACACATTCAATCACTTACTCTCAACCTCATTTATAAAACTATTCAATAATCACTTATTGTTTACTTTATTTGCTGATTTTTATTTCGATGGCTTGCCATTAATATCAGAATGCTTCATAATAAAACCTAAGGTTTTATAATACAACGATCTGATAATAATGACATGGATTTTGAAATGCACATCAGGGATTAAAATATACAATATATGATTATTAAACACTTATATTTTGTTGTTGTTGAAATGCGGAATTCATTTATATCAAAGTTAACGACCAATAATCACAATTTTTATTTTACGTTCATTGTTATTTCAGATTAGTTTTACAAATTGAAATTTGGTAATTAATAAGTGTTGTTTTTTTAAGTAATAATAATAGTAAAATTACATTTTTAAAAAATCAAATCAGTTAAAATTCTTATAATTAACTAGTTTACAAAAGTTGGATAACATTTTAATGATATTTTATTTTAATTATTTTTGTACCTTACTTGATCGTTAGATAGCTTAGTAGATATTTATTTATTTAGAATATACCTAAATAATAAATGATAATGGTAACAAAATTACTAGAAAATATAACGAAAATAGTTTAAATTCTTTTTTAGGAAAATAAATTCATATATGAGTTGACAAAAAATGCAAGCAATTATACTTTAAAATTTTGTTTAAAAATATAATTACCTATTATTGATTAATTTATTTTAAAATAATTATTTAAAAAATATAATAAATATATTCTTAAATTGTAAAAACAATTTAATTCAAAAAATTTTAATATATAGCAATATTTGTGAATGTTTTATCAGAATTATATTATTTATAATTTCATTTTTTTATTTTAATTTAAAAATTACTGTATGGTTTTCACACTAAAAAATATATATAAAAAGACCATTTATATAAAAATGAAATAAACTGATATGTAATAATTTGGCTTCAAGCAAATATACACGAATTAAATTTCAAGAAATATTAATGATTTCGAAACAAAGCCACAAAATAATCTTTATGGTAGTTGATTTCATTTTGCAATACTATTACGAATAATATTCATTTATATATTGTATTTGATATTATATAAAAAGTTTAATAATACTGAATATTTTTACTGAATGTAAAACAAATTTTTACGATATAAAAAAGTACGCCAATGTATAATGTTTCAAAATTTATAACAGTTTATTCCTAAACTGAACAGAATTAAATCTTATTTCGATTCCATAGACTATTTCGACACTAAATATTATTCAAGCAACTTTTATTCAATTATAGAAAAAAATAATATTTTTTATTCGTTAAGTTTATAATTTATTTATTGTAGTTACAAAATTTTTGTTTGAGCTTAATATTTATTTTATTAGTAATTTGAGTTTTCTTTAATTTCTATTTAAAAACGTATAACTTTTATTTTTTTCAAATAATTCAAATATAAAATTTATTATTTCATAAAGTATATCTTTTAAATGCAAAATAACCTGTAACTATATCACATGTAATTACAATAACTAGAATATTATATTCCAGTAATATAAACCTATTTTATTACATATATAAATACTTTCCATTATAAACAATGCCGTTATTCCGGTCATAAAATCATTCATTTATATCTATTTATGTACGTCATTTAGGGAATTAAAAGTAAACATTGAGGTTTGTGGCACTGTCGGTTTCATCGATCACTTTCTATTCAAAAGGTCGTCAATTCGATCTTGATTTGCTCGAGTTAAACGAAATAAATTTATAATATTTTATTATTCATTTATTAGCGGTTTTCAATCTGATTACAGACATTTAAATTATACCTGGATATCCAGTACACGTAAATGTGAATTTTATAAGTAGTAAATGTACTATATAAAATTCTTATTTATTTATAATACTCTTTTCCTTATTTATATATATATATATATATATATATATATATATAAGAAGTTTAAAAATTTATTTATATATATATATATATATATATATATATATATATATATATATATTTCACTATTGTACCTGAATTAATTTTCCAGAGTAAATAACACCACACATGTGATTTTACTAAAAAATTTAATAAATACTTATTTAATTTTTTTTCTTCATATACATTTCGATAGAAACATCATGAACTTTTGAGTGCAGGTACGTAATAGTGTGACTGTACTATAGAATCTCGATGATTAATGTTTTTAATTTTGTTCGGTTTGAAAGTGACACAAGGAACTGTTGTCGTCGAAAAGAAATGTACGCATTAGAGAGAACTCCAGACACAACAAAATGATATGATCTCTTATCAATCTATTAAATACAAGAACATAAAATTCCAGACTTTATATATCTGAAGATGTTGATATCATATCATAATATTTATTATTTAACTAATTGTGGGTAATAACTAATTATTGAACACTAATAAAATCTTATAGCTCTTAGGTAACAATTAAAGTATGTAAACTGTTTACTCAATGTTTGCATACTTCGTAAATAAAAGTCATATAAAATAATCTAAGAACGAGTTAATGATGAGAATAACTAACATGGTGACAAGAATTAACCATTAGATTGTCGTTAACATAAGGAAAAAAATTAATATGGCTTTAATGTGTGTAGAGTGATTAAGAGAATTAATAATGAACTTAATTCATGATTATAAAAAAAATTGTGAGCGGCTTTTTGAATGATACAAATTGTATTTGTCTAAATTTTTCAATTCAAAAAAATATTTTTGTACTTACTCAAATATTTAATAATTGTTTAGTATAAAAAAAATATTTAATTAATTAAGAAATTATAATCAACATACAATATATGTGTCTGTTTTAAATATGTTTAATAATATAACTTTATCATAAACTGATTTATTAATTAATAACACATTTCACTAATACTAGAAAATTTTATTAAAATATTCTTCATTAGTGAATAATAAATTATTATTGAATATTACAATATATTGTTGTGTTGTTGGTGATATAATTTTATAACACAATGCTCTGATGATGATGGCATTGTCATCGAAATGCGCATTAACCTACGCTTGATATAAATAAATAAAGTGAACAATAAGTAATTATTGAACACTTTTTAATGTTTTGAGGGTGATAATTTATTTGCATGGAAGTCAATTTGCAACAGTTTTAAAATAAAATGGATAGAAGTTTAGTTTTAAAAATTAATTTATCCACATTACAAACTTTTATTGCTTTAAAAACTGTCATCATGTTTACAGTTATATATTTTTATTAACATATAAGAAATGTCACTGAGATGCTAGAGGTTATAAAGTTTATTTCTTTCTTAAAAATATAACAAAAAAATTGGGTTGAATTTTGCTCTTTTTTAAAAAAAAGATTTGAATTATTTTCGTATATAAATCAATTAAAGAGGACTATGTGCTTTTTCATTTACTATCTAAATTTGTCTGGCAGAAATATAAGAATTTTTCAATTTTTTTTTATCTAATTTTAATACATTTATTTACTTAGTGATATTAGATTACTTTTAGTTATAAACTATTACCATTTTTTCTATAAATTTATATAAATAAAATAAAAATGTAAAGTACATATTTTTTTAGATACTAAACAGTTTAATAAATAAAATATTAAACTTAAATTATAATATAGGGTCATTCAAATGCAATGCCTAGATTTGTGTTTTATTAAAAAGAAATAAAAGACATGTTTCTCTATACACTACTCTATATATATGTTTTTTTTTACTAAAACACAAATCTAGGCGTCCATTTAGATGACTCTATATTTTTTTATTTTATGATTTTACATTTTTAAAATAAAATCTATTTTATAGTAATTTATAATTAAAGTTATTGACAGAATTTAAAGTTAAAAAATAGAATTTTTAAATGAAATATTTTATACTATGTTTATATATATATATATATATATATTAATTTTTATTTATACTAATTTCTATTCTAAAATTTAGTTTTAATATGTGATTAACTAGTGTAAATTAATAATAATATCAACATCAGTTGGTAAATGTGATACGAGATTTTATATTTTATTATAAAAGTGATTGTCTTAAATTTTTAATCAATTTCGATCTTTAATACTTTCTAAAATAATAAATTTGAATTATTAAAAAAATATTGAAATCTAAGATAGTAAAGTATAAATACATTACTGAATTCAACATTAAACAAACTTTTATCTAAAAATGTTTAGAAATAGTCATAAAAAATTTAATCGAAGAGTTCAATGGAACAAAATCGCTTTGAATATGGTTCAAGTTTTTTTTTATTATCTACGCAACCTAACACTGATATATTTTAAATACATACCAGGTACATTTCACTGAACATGTTGGTACCACTGTAAAGGCCGGCGGACTTCATGCCATCTCACGACATGCCCAATTACACCATTCTACCAATCGTGGGTGTATAATGGACACGTTTCTAGTATACATCGAACTACGTTCACTGAAACATTCGTATGCGGCTCGTTATTCGTAAAAGAGATAGCTACAAGACGTCCATGTCGCATTCATATAAAATACCATATAGCACTGTATTATAATAGAAGAATTAGCATACACTTTGATACAATCGGTCAATTCGTTGAACCATCTATCGAGATATCTGCAGTATTTACACTTACGTTTGACCGATTGCACTAAGTGACCATATTATTTAATAATTATTTTGATAAATCAAAACATCAAATAATATATTTCAAGTGACGCGGCTGGCTCGGATATCACAATTAACCCTTTAGGTCACGTTTCAGTGTAAATTGTAACGTATTATCGTGTATTGTGCGGTTCGAGAGGTATTCTTTTCAGGGCATCGTTGTCTTCTTTGTTTCGTTTTACGTTCGTAAGGAATGTATTGTTTAATGTAAATGAAACGAGAGATAAGTGCTTGATTTTGATTTAATTGCGGTCATTTTGAAATTATTTTCCTTTTGTATAGTGATTAATGGTATGTGATATTATACCAACACACATATGGTCTTCGAGAAATACGTAGTTTACTTATTGATAAAGAAAATTAGTTGTCGATTAAATTTGTTATTGTTAGTTACATGAAAATATATTTAATAATAAATTATATTTTAATGATTTTGCTCCATAAAAATGCAACACGTATCAATTAAATTTAAATTATTTAACTAATTATATTTATATATAAATTTACATGGAAATAAATACTATATATTTATTTATTTATTAGATCTACCTAAAAGTTCTGTTAGTTTTTTAAAAGTAAAATAATTTTTTTATACTATTAATTAATATTTAATTAATAGTGTAATTTCCATTAATATTAACAACATCCCATCGACGATATAAACTTTGAACTCTATAAATCACTTCAGTGAAATTAACAATTTAATTTTTCATAGTAAGTATGAAATTGGATAATTTTTAAATTATTTAATTATTTCTCCGAAATAAAACATTCTAGAATCAAAAGTCTACAATCAAACTATTAAACAAATACTAATTCATTAGATCAGAAATGTTTCATTCAAAAGTGTTGTGTTACAATATAATAAATTTATTTTTATTATTTTGCAAAAACTGTTCGAACAATGTATTCTTATAGTATAAAAATTTTATTTTATTTTTTAAAAAAATATAATAGTTTTAATTGTCACTTACAAAATGAAAAATTCTAATATTGTGGAATTTTATTGTATATGTGTATGTATACAAGATTTTTGTGTGAGCTTAATATTTATTTTTTTAGTAATTTGAGTTTCCTTTAATTTTTATTTAAAAACTTATAACTTTTATTTTTTTAAATAATTCAAACATAAAATTTATTATTTTATAAAGTATATCTTTTAAATGCAAAATAACCTATGTGTATATATATATATATATATATATATATATATATATATATATATATATATATATATATATAATCTCTCATTTTCGAGGGTTGAGCATGAGATTGGCAACCTCATCTTGTAAAATACAACTGTCGAGGAACTTTGACAAGAATGGCTCTATTGAGCTGGATTCAAAAATTTCTAATTCCAGTAATTTAACACCATGCTTAAATGCATTCCACACTGACGAACTTTTTTATGTTTTTATCCAATCTATTCGTAGGCCTCTTATATGTCTTTTTATATTTTGGTTTCTTGTCTATTGATGATTTTCTCTTCTTGCTATATGATTAGCCGATTTCTATTTTAAACTTTTTACAATTTTTATAAAATCCATAATTTTCGTTTTCTTTTAAATCCATTCGTTTTTCTTTGTGTTTTAAATGTTATTTTTAACATGCATCTTCTTATATTTTTCTGTGGTATTTGGAGTTGCTGAATTATTTTCACATCAAGACCATGTTTCACTATCATAACAAAGAACAAATAAAATTCATTATTCAGAAACATTTTTTTTAAAATATAAAGGAGTTTACGACTTCATATTATAAGAATTTCTCTCAAATTGATACTATCTTATTTTTATTTTTCTATTCATTTCTTCTATAAATGTAAATAATCTGTTCTAAATACACTTAGCTTTTAACTTCTATTTTTATTCTTTTAATTTGATTTTATTCTAATCTAAAAAATCATTATATTGTGAATTACTTTTTTTATTGTAGCTTATCACAAGATTTGGTTATAGTCTTACTTTGTTTTTGATTTTTCGATAGTTTTTTTGAGTTCATCTGAGCTTGTGAAAATAATTAAATAGTCAGAAAATTGTAAGTGAAATTGTGTTTTCATTTATTTATTAAAATGTTAAAAAGTTTTTTAAATGTATATGAAATAAATAATTTAATATTCAAGAAATATTTGAAATTAAAATACCAATTTCAAATAATATAATAATGTTAGATACATATGTATGAAAAAAAATTAAATGAGTGATAAATAATTTTTAGATGTAAAACCTGGAAATAGCACAAGAGATGACAACGGAATAGTAAATACTTCTTTGAAATAAAACTTTCTTAAATAAAATTAATTACAACTAAATCGGTTTATTCCAATTTTATTTACAGAGAAGATTTTTTTTATTTTATCTTTAATATTTAAATATATATATTTTATATTAGAAGTATTATATAGAATCAACCAAATGTGGTGCCTAGTTTGTGTTTAATTAAAAAGAAACAAAATAAACTATACACATGTTTTCTTATACACATTTTTCTTTTAATAAAACACAAATTTATTTGTCACATTTGGATGATCCTATATTTTTTGATATTAGCAATATATAATTATTTAGTTTAGATTACAAATTTTTGAACAATAAAATAAACTGACAAAAATGTATTTTTAAATGAACATTCAAAATTTAACAAAATAACTTAACTGAAGTTTAGTATTAGAAAAATTAAATTTGCAAATGTTAAATAATGTACAAATTTATATTTAATTCTTTTGTAGTTGAAAATAATATATATATATATATATATATATATATATATATATATATATATATATATGTTTCCGTGAGTGAATGTGATATATTAAATAAAATACATAAATCGATTTCACTTAAATCAACCACAAAAATCATTGCACGCACACACTGACACGCACGTACACATCCACGATCGAAATACACACACAAATACATTAAATATGTATATACACGATTTGTAAGTGAACGCGACGAAAAAAAAATCCTAAATGCAAACATAATTGTAGCACCTAATTGCAGGTTTTACACAGTCCGATGCGATTACGGTCGAGTATCGCGTACGAACCCACGTACTGTCGAACCCATGTATTACCTTATCGGACGCGTCGCCCGACTCTTAGACAATAACCGCACGTTATTTTTACCTGACCGGTTAATTTAGCCCGTAATTAAACTTATTCCCCTGACGTAATTATGGCAATTCCGATGGCGTCCTTTTGACCACAATGTCTGGCCGAATGCGGTGCCCCCGCGCGATCCCGCGTACACCGACACCGGGCGTAATTGCGAGGGACGCAATTAAAAAATTTTTAATCATATGTTTGCTCAACTTTTAGTCATTTGGTAACGAAAGAGTTCTGTTTTACGATAGATCGACGTCTTGTCTTCTCTATATATGTGAATGTATGTGTGTGTGTATGTACTTTTTTAATTCGTTTTTTCGACTTGTTTATTTACTTCGGATACGTTTAAAGGTTGCTGAGCTCGAAAATTGTCTATTAAGACGGAAATAAGTGTGTATTCGTTCGTATTTTAATAATTAATATATAATTGCTAGTAATAAAATTTGACAGAGTACACACACATACACACACATTATATATATATATATATATATATATATATATATATATATATATATATTTACATACATACATACACAATAAAAAACATTATATAAGTGATTATGTAAGTGCATAATGCTATTTATTATCATTTGATATAAACACAAATCAAAATTAATACAATATAATAAAATAAATTTCTTTTAAGAATTATAGTATTTTTAAACAATTACTTTTTTTGGTTTTAGCTGATTTGAACTGTTTGTTTCCCTATACACCACCCTATATACACATGTTTATTTTTATTGTAATAGTACACAAATCTAGGCGTTATATTTGTATGATCCTTTATTATGAAAAATATTAAAAGATAAAAATTAAAAATTCTAATTATATAGCGTCATCCAAATGTGACGCCTAGATTTGTGTTTTATTGAAAACAAGCAAAAGAATCTAAACTAATGCTTCCCTATTTACCATCCTATATACATTTTTTTTAATAAAACACAAATCTGGATGTCACATTTAGATAACCATATATATATATATATATATATATATATATATATATATATATATATATATATATATATATAATATGTGTGATTTTGTTTGGTGTGTGTAAATATATACATTATTGTATAAAAAAAATATTGTACTAGTTTCTTTTTATTTTAGTGTAATTGAACGTCCCTGATTAACTAAACAATTATCGACATGCCAAATTACACGAAATAAGTAAAAGTTAATAAATTCTTTACAACAAGTACATATTTATATAATTATTAATAAAAAATATATTAAAATTGTAATAATTGAACTGTTTTCAACCTTCTCATGTGATTTTAATGTAATTATCAGACAAAAATTATTGACGCATTGACGTATGAAAAAGTGTTCATATATTGTTTTTATATCATTGAGTACCAGTTAATATATAATATGTTTTTAATTATATTTCAAATTAGAATGTTCTTTGATTATAATAAATCTGTATAACGTTATATAAAAAGTGGTAAATTAAAAATAAATTGATGCATGATTCATAATTTTATTTTATAGGTTATTAATCTGTATTTATTTTTGGCGACAGTGTAACGGTACAATCGACAAGTTATTAGCTTATCTGCTGTACATAACGAAAAATATATTCCTAATCAAATTCCATTTCATTCGCTCTGTAGAAGCTAATTAAACTTTTTCATTTTAAAAGTTGATTCAAATATTCATACCTATTTAAGGATTTTGTAGACTTTTTTCAGTGCTGTGATAAAAGTTTAAAATGTTTATCTCCATTTTGATGAAGACAATTATTAAACATTTTAAAAAGCTTTTATACTATCATTCTTACGATATTTTGTTACAAAGGATTTTTAAATCAATAATATCTTCTGATAAAACGATAGGTACTGAATTTTTAAAACGGTTTTAAATTTTTATATACAAATTATTGTTGGACGTGATTTATTTTTAAAAATAAAACAGGACATGCACATGCATATTTGTATTTAAAATATTATATTAAAAATAATGAGAGATCTAAAATATTATATACAGATAAATCAATTATGTTGACATAAAAGAATGTAAATGTATGAACTTATGTTAAATTTGAGAAAAAATATTTAATATTTGAACATAAAAAAACAAATTTAACTAAAGCAACAAACGTATTGTTAATAAATTAAAAAGTGTTCATTTGCAATAAAAAATATTGATTCAATTTCAAGATATTATTAAATTTAGCTTGATTTCATTACAATTGATTGACATTAAAGGAAATATTATCTTTATAAACTTGAATATTTTTACGATCCGTTTGTTTAAACGGATTTGCAACGTACGGTTTTTTTTGTAAAAAATAAACACAGTTTATTAAATAATAACAGCAACAAAAAAAACTCACTGAACGTCAAAGCTTTTATTACGAAATTAATATTTTGATTTAGGCTTTTTGTTCATGTTTTCAGTGGAAAATTTTCCCTTGCTGTATGACACGCTTCGATAAATATTTGTATCGCATCAACCTGTGCCATTAGTATATTAAAAGTTTGAAAAGGTTTGCATAACGTCGACAATGTTGTTTTTTTATACATACATATACATATTTTGTATCCGTATTCGAAATGTTTCATATTTGTTACCATTTATTTCATATATGTTTACTATTTCTATTAATAGTTGTACATGTATCGTTATCAACTGATCCATCATACAAATATACATATATATATATATATATATATATATATATATATATATATATATATACATATTTATGTTAGCAGTGATATAAATATATATACTCTGAATATAGCTAATAAATATTTTTAATTTTTAAAAGTTAAGAATTTTTCAAATACATTTGATTTATATATTTTTATTTGGTAAAGAAAACAAAAAAAAATTGTATATAAGTAACTGTAATCAATAATAAACTCACTGGTCTATTTCTTAAATCAGACGGATTTTTCAAAAAAATTGTTTGGGTAATTTTTAAAAATTCAAATTCTTTTTTCTATTGAAAGTCATCAAAATTAATGGTAGTTTTTGAGTATAGGGACTTTTAAGGGTAAAGATCACTTGAATAAAGAAAATGACAAAATAATTTAAATACATTTCATTTAAACTATTTTGGAACGATTGGAATAAACAGTAGTCGTTGAATATAGAGATTGTAGAAGATCTTTTAAATATTTTAAGCAATGAAAAAATTTTCTATTAAAACTTTAATAACTCTTGTTAGATATGTGTGGTTTATGGTGTAATAATAAAATTCAATGCTATTTTTTCCGTAATGTTGTTTTTTCCCCCTAAAGATCATTTATTAGATCATCTACTTGAAAACAGTGATTTTCTATGATAGGAATTTAGTTGTTGTTTTGGAACTGTGGCTGATTCACTTTATACAAATGAATTTTAACCCAAACACCACAATAATCTAAGATGTTCAATAATCACTTATTGTTCACTTATTATTTATAATTATATAATCTATAATTAGATCGGCTGATGCATTTCGATGGCGACGCCATCATCGTCAGAGCCTTTGGCATGGCCTTGAAAGTCTCTGACGATGATGGCGTCGCCATCAAAATGCATCAGCCGATATAATTATAGATTATATAATTATAAATAATAAGTGAACAATAAGTGATTATTGAACACTTTAGATTATTGTGATGTTGGGGTTAAAATTCATTTGTGTAAATTTAGTTGTTTTGAAAGAAAATATAATGAATATTTTATTAGTTGTAGATAGTCTTCGAATTTATAGATCATTTTGAAAGTTTTTATTGCCATTAAATTAAATATCTTTCATTTCCAATTTTAATTAAGGAATAAAATTTTTACAACATAAATCAGTGATAAATAAGAAAGATGATTAAGAGTAATGATATTTTTTGTTGTCAAAAAATTAAATAGAGAAAATATAATTACCTTTTTAATATGTACGATTTATTTTCAATTTTATCTTTTTATTAGATATTTAAATATTATTTAAAGAAAACTTTTTATCAGAAGTTACTTTTTTGAAAAAAGACAAAAATTGATAATCAGATTTTCATATTTTAATTTTATAAACAGTGTTGAATTTATATTTACTGAAAACATATAAATCGACAGAGTTAATTTTTTTTCTATCGTGTAAAGTTTTTTTTACAAAATATGTGTATAAGATTATTTATAAAAATGAAAACAAAATATATTTATTAAATATTTTTATATGTTTTTTTTCAATAACAACTGTTACCTATCAAAGAATCTCTTTAATAAAAGCATGTGTTTCGTTCCGTAGTCTAAAGTCTTTATTAAAAATTAAATAAACTACACACTAAAACATTTTCAAATTAAATCCATAATACATTATCAGTAAGTTATTATATTGACGGTACAGAAAAAATACATACACACATATATAGATATCTCGTCTATATTTCATTTCAAATCCTGGATAGTAATTTTCATTATTTCTAATTGTCTCGCAGAAAAACGTGCTAACGGCGTCGGTTAGTGGTACAGTCATATATTGAACGTTGTTTAAGAAACGTCATGTGCACAATATCGAATTGAACGACTATATTTAGGTGTACGTATACGTTTTTAGGGTAGTATATTACTATTAAGGGATGGCCAACCAGATAAACACACATTATACTTCGAGGGAATGCATGTCTTACACAATATATATATATATATATATATATATACCTAAATGTGTGCCCTGATTTGTGCAATATCACGAAATTAATAAATGTTGTTTCATCTTTACGTTACGGAAACCCAATTATGGTGTAAATTTAATACTTTTTACGTGCGTTGTGTGTAATATTTATAGCTGTTTCGGGGTCGGTTATATAATTCAATTACGTATTTAATTACTTTGGATGATTTACAATAATTTAATATAACTTTTTGATAGTTAGAATGATGATTTGTTAGCAGACAATATTTTAGAAACGTAATAAAAAAGTATCAAGCTTACATATATATTAATTCTCATATTTTTTTTATATAAAAGATTTCATTTCTGTTTTTTCAGTTTTATTTTATTAAAAAATGTATAATAAATTGTATTAAATTTTAATATAGAAATTTTTAAATGAGACTGAAGGGTTTAGATTTACATTTACATGCTTAATATTATTTACTATTCTTTAGTATCGTTCAGTCTCGCTTGGACCATCCTATATAAATTCTATAAACAAAATGGAATTTTCTTTAAATATTCAGTTTTTATTTTTGTTAAAATAACTTAGAAATTTATAATTAAATAATGTTTGTAAAATTTAAAATACATAATTATGAAATTTGTGTTAATAAATAAATAAAATCAGTTTCTTAAGCAAAAGTTTGACTTTTTTAAATAAAATTTTATCAATATTATATAATTTAATAGCGATGAAGATAAAACATAGTTTACCAATCAGTAATATTGGAATCATTAAGTGTTATTATTTAAAATCATGAGTAGTGTGAATAAAAAATAATTTAATATTTTTTTGTTGTAGTTAATATTATTATTTGAAATAGAAATGGTTGTATAAAATAAATTGTGGGAGGAATATAATTAAAATTTTGTAAATACAGTTTATAAGAAGTAAAAACTTTGCAAAAAGAAAAATTAAGAAATGTTACAATAGTTAAATAAAAAGTTTATTAGATTTTTGTGTACTGTATAAATTCAGCAATTAAACTGCTAAATGAATCGATTTCAGAAAATAATTGTTTCATGCTAAAAGAAACATTTCAGCATGAATAGTCCTAGTACAGTGATAATGAAAATTGTCGAAGAGAATTTATGAATTAGATGGAGACTTGTGGTTTTCATTTAATTCTTTAAAATTCTACGAAATATATGACCTAAAAAATATATAATCAAATAATAATTTTTGGTGACAGATTTGATTATTCGTTAGAAATTAAATTAGGAAATTACAAAAAACAAATTTAATAAAGTTCAATTTTCATAAATATTCGAATTTTAAATATTATATATTGTCATCCAAATGTGACGCATAGATTTATGTTTTATTAAAAAGAAACAAAATATAATATACACATGTTTCCCTATACACTATCCTATATACATTTTTCTTTTTAATAAAACACAAATCTGGGCGTCATATTTGGATGAACCTATACATTCAAATAGTTTAAGAAAAAAATTACTTAGTGAAATTTTCAAAAATTAGATAAAAAGAGTTTAACATTTAATTAATAAAGAGAATTCTAAAATAAAAACATTTGTTATTTATTACCTGTTGTAATTCTAAACAAGCATTATTATTATTAAATAAAAGTGTCTCTAAAATTAAACTCTACCAATTTTTTTACTTATTATGAATTTTGACCTGAATTATTTTTATTTTGTCCTCATTTTTATGTTTATAAAAAGTATAATAGAAAAATGGATTATGAAATATTATTTTTTTCAAAAAAAATAATTTAAATAACAAATGTTCTTTTTAACAGTAAATTATTCGTAGTCTCTTGTGATTATCAACGATTCTTGTATCATATACTTCTTCTACGCTAGTAAATATATCAAGTCTCCGCCTTTGCATCGCTATCACTAACGTATCCCTGCTCACAACAACCTGCGCTCATCTCCGCTACAAATTTGTGTGATTTTGTTCGACGATGCACTTTCCTGTTGATTTAAAAGACACCCTCCGTCAAACGACCCACCCCCAGCGAACCAACTACTCCCATCTCATACCTCTCAACTCTCGCATACGTAGTCGACGTATGCGAGAGTATGTCACGACTCCGATGCGTACAGATGCGCGTGTATCGCTACGTCGATACGTGCGTGTGCGTGCATGTATATTTATATGTACATGTGTGTGTGTGTCACCCTTAAAAAGTCCAATTCCAATTGGATTCGTGAGCAGACCCGCTGTCAAGACGCGGTGTTCTTAGCTGTGCAGAGTCACACTCTGCCGAAACAATAGAAATCAATCGGTTTCTTTTTATTCGATTCTGAAAGGTTACGCACATTGTGAGATTTCGACGAAATGTGATGTTAAAAATATTTAATTTCGTGTCACTGTGTCAATTTTGTTTTATATATAAGAAATAAAACGGTGTAAATATTTCAATCGACGATAAAGATAGATAAATCGTAAAACAAATAAAATGGAAAGTTTTTAATTTTTTTTTATCAAATTTTCTAAATAATTTTAATATTTGCTCTTCACTCACTAGAATTATCAATCAGATTTATGATTCTCACCAGATATATTACCATTTTTATAACAATCGAACAATAAACTTTATTTAAATGAAATATTAAATTACTAAAATTTGCTTTATAAAAAAATTAATACATCAAAAACTGAAAAATCAATAAATTTTAATTTAAAAATTTCTTATACTTAAAGTTTTATTTTTTATGAAAATTGACAAAAAAGATATCTTCTTAATTTGTATTAAAAATATTAAACTCATATAAGATACAAAAAAAAAAAAATTAAAAATATATTATCAATCTTTTGACAGTTTTAGTTATTTATTTTAAAATTTATTCATAAAAAAGGACATTTTGTATTTTGTCTTCTTAAAAAAAGCAGAGAATTTTTTTTAAATGAAAAAAGTATAAAATTTTACAGCTTAATTAAATATTATTTACTGTTTGACTATTATATTTTACATACGTGTTTTAAATTTTTCATTTTGTGTTAAAGTAAAAAAGTATTTTTTTTAAAAAAACATTATTTTAACAACTTTTAAGTTTATTTTTCATTTTTTATTTTTATTTTATTATATATATATATATATATATATATATATATATATATATATATATATATATATATATATATACATATATATATCTTTAGAGAAATAATAGCATAATTTGTTGAAACTTTTAACGAGATTTTTGTATTGTTTGTTATTTTAAAAATTATATATTACAAAAGAAGTCATGAGTTGAATGAAGAAAAAATAATAAAAAATTATTCAGACAATTATAAAAAGTGATACTTTTATCAATTATGTAATTATTTTAGTTTAATAACTAATATGAAACTAAAAAAAGTCCTTTAACTTGTCTTTTGACAAAAAGTAACTGTAAAAAAATCGTAACTTCGTCCGTCTCTGTGTAGTAGCAAGAGCGTAAAGTACGTCGGCAAGCACGGGGGTTGCTTGTTTAGTATTCCACAAAGATCCGCTTCTGATCAGCATCTCATTTGTACGAAGCGCTCTGGTACCATGCCGCCCGACACGGGTTTTTGATAGAGAAGGAGATGACGACGTCGACGACGACGCCCGACGACGACTACACACAATAAGAAATCGCATTTGAGATGAAGCGGCGTCGTCTATCTGTAACCCGAAGCTTCTGGAGGGACACGAGCGCCACACCTCAACGACGCCCATTTTTCGACCCGTGCATACACCTAAGTGAACGACGAGTCCACTCGTCACCCACCCTCATCGCCGGTTGCAGTAATGAACTTGTTTATAAGCAAATGCGGAAGAAACGTGACCGGACAAACATGTTCAATCCGCATACAATGGTGCGTGGATCGACGGGTGACACTGTTAAGTCTTTTCGCTAAATATTTCTTTAATGGTGTTTGGAGATGTTATATATTTTCACTTCCGTAAACATCGAATGTTGTGCGAGTTTGTAACGAAGTTTATAATTTTTGTATTCATATTAGAGGTTAAATAAACAACTATATATTTAATATATCATGTTACAAAAATGAAGAACTGTATATATATACTCGTAAATATAAATTTTTACGTTGTATTCTTCTATTAATTATATTTAATAAAAAAATTAGTAAAAGTGAAGAGATTTTTTTTTTAAAAAAAATATGTAAAAAATATCTTTTTTACACTACCATTATTATTAATATCAATCTTAAAAAATTAAGAGAGATAAATATGGTATTTCTTTATTTCTTATCTAAAAGTGAAAAATTGATAACAAGCAAACTATCTTCAAGTTATTCATATAAAATGCATATTTTTTATTAACATGATTTTTTATGCATTTTGTTCAGATTTATTTCTTATCAAAATACACTTATCATTATTTATTTATTTTATGATTGTTTGAAAATATATATTGAATATATTAATCTATTTGTCAGATTATTAGAATTTCTTAAAAATATTTTTTCTTTCTGAGATATTTTCGTTCATAGTTTTTATATATAATTTAATTTACAGGATTTTCAGTACATATTTGATTTATTTTTAATATATATTTATGCATTTAAATATCTATTAATTTTTTTATTAATTATTTAAGTGTCATCCATTTAAAATTTATAAAACGATTTTAATATATATGTATATAATGAGACTCTTTATAACCATTGCTGGATGAAAATCTCTTCCAAAATTGTCCACTTCCACTGATCCAATTTCTTTCTCTTCCAGTCCATCTATTGACAATTATTTATTGACATTCTCTTTGATCTTTTTCTATCAATAATTTCTTTTGTCCATTGATGGTCTTTTCTTTTTGTTATATGACTGGCTCATTTCCATTTTAAACTTCTCACTCTGGCTTTAACATCCGTAACTTTTATTTTTATTTTGATCCATTCGATTTTTTTTCGATATTCCTAACATATATCTTTTAATATTTCTTTGTGTTATTTGGATCCATTAAATTATTTTAGCATTCAAAACCCGTATTTCACTGTCATGGTAAGAACAAATATGATGCGTTGATCAAAAACTTTTTAAACATAAAGGAATATCAGACTTCATAACATGCAAATTTATTTTAATCTGAAACTATCCCATTTTTATTTTCTTGTTTACTTTTTTATATACGTTTTTTTAGTGTTAATAAGTTGTCACAGAAATACGTAATTTTCAACTTCTATTTCTATTCTTTTTAGTTAAATTTTCATCCGTTCCGAAATTTCATTGAACTTTATTTTTTTGTCGAAGTTTGTCACAATTTTTGACTTGTTTTATTTAATTTTTCTATTTTTTTTTTTTGAAAGTTTATCTGGGATTGTTGAAAAATAATACTAGAAAATCTTAAATGACTAAGCATTTTTTTATGTTTATTTTTTCAAATTCTTAGTTTTTCTTTTAAAGTCGTTATGAAAAGTTTTGGGAATATTACTATTTTTCTACACTTCTTTCATAATTTTAATTTCCCTATTTCTTCGTATAACTGTAAAGAGGATGTAACATTTCTATAAATATTTTAATATATGTTTCTTTAATTTCTTAATTCTTCAATGTACTTAATATCACTGACGTATTAATAGGGTCGACTTTTTTAATTTATAAATATAAGAAATAGTGGTATTTAATATTTGTTATATCAATTTATAACTTCTCTTGCTCTTTGAATATAATTTATTTGCTAAATTCACATACACACATACATTTTATATATATTTATATATAATATATATATATGTTTTTTTTTAAAAAAAAAAAAAACAATTTTTGAATTGAGCTGATCTTCGTTATTTTTCTGGTGTCTTTTGATTTTTCGCCATATCTGAGGCTATTAACCCTTCGACTGGCTTTTATACATATATATATATATATATATATATATATATATATATATATATATATATATATATATATATATATATGGAGAGATGAAATTGTGAAGTATTGCGGAGGCCAAGGTTGGATGAGATTGGCACAGCGATAGGAAAGAATGGAAGAGGCTCGGAAAACTCTTCTTATTTTAATTATGACATTCGACGAGGCTTTCGCCCAGCAGTGGGCTGATATGGGATATCAGTAGTAGTAGTAGTAGTGTATGTATATATATATATATATATATATATATATATATATATATATATATATAAGAAGAAATTATAAAACAAATAAATAAGAATATGGATTCTATTAAAAAGATATTTTTCCAATTATCAGATTTTTCAATTTAATTTTATATTTTCTGTTTACTAAAAATATATTTATTTTGATATTAAAAAAATGAAACTACATAACAATTTCTTGGAAAATGATAAATTTACAAAAGATATGAGATGATTTTATATAAATAAGATACAGATTATTTTTAATATTTTATTATTTGTTTTCATTCATCATATATATATATATATATATATATATATATATATATATATATATATATATATATATATCTCGGCGTATATACATGTATATGTATCCAATTAAAATACCAGATACGACAAAATCTGTTGTTCAGCGCGAGCAAATCTCGATGTCTACGTGCACGATGCTCGCCTTATTTACAACACATATTTATGACCGAGCCATATGTACACGCATACGTATAGTAGTACGACGCCCCCTGTATAATACAGCCACCGGTGCACCCCCTTAATCCGTCCCACGCCGTGGTGTATTTGTTTTATCCGTTCGCGTGTGCTTTGCGTCTATCTATCTGCAGTAACGCACGGGTTAGCATGAAATCAGTGAAGGGCCGCTGCAGCGGCTTTTGATTTTTCCATTTGCGCGTGGAATTTTTTTGGATTTTCAGCTCCTCTGAACACTTGATCCACGCGGCGTTAGCGCTAGGCTCTTTTGTGTGCCCACAGTGGTGTGGTACCGTTGTCGACACCATGCGGCATATATAAATATTTTACATACTGCTGTTACAGAAAAGTCTCTTTGTAAGTGTACTGTTGGATATCTTGATAAATATATTTGAAGATTTATTAATATCGTGTCAAGCGAAATTGCAACTTTTTTTAAAAAAAGTACATTTTATTATTTTTTTATAAAAATTATTTTTAAAAAAATAAATACCCTGAACAATTTATTTTTTTATTAAAAATGAAATAGAATAAAATCATATATTTATAATTAATAGACAAATCTATAAACATATTTGAAAAACATTTAAATTATTTCAAAAATTTAAAAAAAAATCTCAAGTTTTATTTTGAAATTTTTAATTTTTCGTGTCTATATTATTGTACTATATGATCATTTATTAAACAAAAATGTTGCAATAACATACTTTCCATTGAAATATAAATATAAATGAAAGAAATATAGGGTCATCTAAATGTAATCTAGTTTTAGTGAAAAGAACCAAAAGAAACTATACACATATTTCTCTATACACCACTCTCTATACACATGATTATTTTTAATAAAACATAAATCTAGGCATCACATTTGAATGACTCTTTATATTTTATCTGCAAGCCATTCTTTTGGGTACTAAAATAAAAAAATATTATAAATAGCATTTCTCATGTTTCTCCAGATCACTCGAAAAGACTTATTGAAATTTATCCATGGAATGATTTTATAAATGCTTTATAAGATGGAAGTTGAGATTTTAAAGAATTATTCAACAATTTTTAGTTAGTACGTTTTAAAAAAGGTAGATACTACTAAAATATATTTGAAACTCTAATAATTCTATATATTATTTTTTTAAAAATATACAGGTCATTTTTTTTAAAAAAAAACTAATATTTCGAGATTTTCAGTTAAGTTATTTTTTTTATAAAATGAAAATTATTCGTAGTGCTATAATAGTGATAAAATATTCATAAATATAACTAATAAATAAAACTTTTGTAAATATTTAGTAGTTTTTATATTCAATCATGAGTTTTAATGACAGAAATATTTCTTTCATTATTTTTTTAATTAATTTTAAATTTTTAATTGTTTAATTATAAATAACTTTACCATGAAATTCTCCTTGAATATTTTTATATTTTTTAGAAAAATATAAGTTTCGCCTTTCAATTTTGAACAAGCATTTCCTAGAAACATTCTAACAAATTTTGATTATGGATGAGCTGCTTTTTGAGTTAAATAAATTATGAAATCAAATTAATTTTCTCTAATTATTTTATTGCTATATGGATATTTCTCGTACTTTGTATATAATTATATGTTTTAAAATTCTATACTACCTCTTGAATAAAAAAATTAATATTTTTATATTTTTGACTCAATGTTTTGCAATATAATAATTTTTTAAAGCCGATTGAAACCTTTGATATTTATTATTAATTTATTCACAATTTTTACCAGATTACACATTAAATTGTTACGTTTATTCATTTTGTTTAAAAATATTTTTTTAATTTTATATTTTATATAAAAATATTACACAAAAAACACTACTGTAGATTTATAAATAAATAAATATGTCACAATATTTTTTTTGAGAATAAACTGCTATATCACAATATTTTTGTGGAATTCAATAATGATTTAATATTCACTATTTGTTATTATCTATTATGATACCAATGTTATTATTTTTAGAAACAGATTTTAAATCTTTTTAGAAAAATATTTTAAGTTTTAAAATTGTTTCTGTTTGGAAATGCAATCATCTTATTTGATAATTATCGAATTACTATTAAAATAGAAATAAGCAACCAACAATAAAATAATCATTAAATTATTATTGAACTCCTTAAAATAATCTTATTGTATTGAGATAAATTCTTCTTCATCAAAAGATGCATTAGATAGTTTAACACGATTATTGCATACTGTGGCACTATATTATCAATTGTAAATTTTTAATTTATATTTTTTAATAATAATCGGTATTTGCTAAATTATTTTGTTAATCTTAATAACTGATTCTATAAAACTAAACAGTTCTAGAAAAGAAATTTTTTATTCCGAAACCAAATACTTCATTGGTATATACGAGTATATTTTATATTGATTTATATAAACGTTATTTAAATAAATTATTTTTTTATTTTCGTTTCATATAAAAGTTATAAAAATAAATCATTTTATTTATTTGCCGTTTACTTTTGATAATGGTAAATTTATGTATATATATATATATATATATATATATATATATATATATATATATATGCTTTAGTATATAATCGAAACCAAAAAAGCATGTATATGCTAGTGTAGAATATCAGATACCTATCTGCACAGCTATACATTGCACATAACGCATGTAAAGAAGTCGATCGAACGTCACACACGTGCCACTGTTCAGGGTTAAAATCTTTCTGATGAAAAATAAACATACCCTCGTTCGATGCAAGGGATGACTGCAATGCTTTAACTCCCTCGACCACCCATCCGAGGTACATTTATCCCAGAACGCTCGTAACCCACCCACTTATACGCTACCCCCTACCTCTCTCAAATGCACAAACACATACACTTCGGTAGCATCTCTTTACGTCTTCTTCTTTCGCCACCGACGCAACAGCAGCCGCTGCTACTTCTTCTTCTACTCCATACTCTAAGGGCAACGCGAGATAAGGCTTTTTCTATTTCAAAACGTCTGCTTCCGTCGTTTTTTTAACTAATTTGTGTGTGTTCTCTTGCATAAATAAAATTCTAACCGAAAAAGATACGTTCTTTTTCGTTTCGTCCGTCTGCAACGTCCTTTGTATATCGAATTCAATTAGAAGGGATGTTTTCGTAATGTCGCTATGTGTGTACATAAACGCTAGGGATGATGTCTATTGGCTAGTTATTTCAATTGGTGGTTAAATGAGTGCAAGAGATGAATTTATATTACGATTTTAAATGCGAATTTACAGCTGCAAACTATTTATTTTTAATTAACGAATTTTATATCTATATATAGTATTATGTTTGGTATTGTATTAATTAATTCTTAAAAAATAAAATAATTAATTATCAATAGTAAAATAGTTTATGAAATGAAAAAATCATTTCTGTACTTTCCTGAATTAATATTTAAATATTTTTGTTGCCTAAGAAATCAATTTATTTGAAATTTAACCGAAATTAATCATTAATAATGTCATGGTTTTAGTGCTGCATTATTAATGGAAAAAAACTGAATGAATATCATTTTTAAATTACATTTTTTGTTGAAAAATTAATTAAATAATTTTATATATATTAATTAGAAATATATTAATAAAGTACGAAAATCAAGTTGTCGATAAATTAATGAAAACGCTAAGACATTAATATGTATTTCATTTTGTATAGTTTTTTTTCTAAATTTTATCGAAATGTAGTTTTATAAATTTATTAACTATTAAATAAACATTTATTTAAAGAAAAAAATCATTGATATTTGAAGATATTAAAATCGTCTATTCTTATTTTTCAGTAAAATCCGTTTATTTATCTTAATTAAAATATACGAGTATTTAAAAATATTAAATAAGGATTAGAAAAAAGGGAAAATATTTACTTGTTAAAAATATTTTTTTATAAATAATAGTGCAGGATTTCATAATCACCAATATTTAAAATATTTTTTTTAAAATCATAGAATATTCTTATATAGAAATTTATATTTATGAGATTAGCTAAATTTGTAAGAAAAAGAATAAGTTTTTAACTTAGTATCATCAGAATTTAATATAAATTTAATTTTTATCAATCAAACCCCATTCGGAATATAAACGTCCTTTATAAATTTTTTAAGTCTTATCGTCGAGTTCTAAAACCTTTTTAGATTATTGTTACAGATTTTAAAATAAGATTGTTGTCGATCTTTTTATTGTATCACTGGTCTTTATAATTTTATCTCATTTGGAAGAAAAGTACATTAGATGTAAAACATTTTCTATTATTATTTAAATTATTATTTATTTTATTTTTAACTGCACTAATTTTTATTAAAAATTAAAGTATTAGAATATTTAATATACATTTATTAAAATATGTACGAAAATATTTTTTTATCCGAATAAAGATTTTTTTTATTTTCATTAGATTTTTCTCAAAATTTAATTTATAGTTATATATTTTTTTCTAATAATCATTAATCAAATAAAGTAATGCAATTTTAAATAAAGAGTAATATTGTTAAATATTGAAAATATTTTTTTAAAAATATTTGTATTTTTTATTTATTAAAAAAATCATACTTTTTTCAATATAAAATAATGTCGAATTGTTCTATATTTCCAATAAAATAAAAGTTAGTAAAAATAAGTAAAGTAGGTTGTATTTTCTAGAAATTAAATTATTTTATTTCTTTAAAAAAATAAAAATGGATATACAAAAAAATAAGAGAATTGAGAACTGAAAGAATTATAAACAGTATAAAAAATTCCTATTTTTTAATAAAAATTAAATGGCTGAAATGAAAATAGTAAACAATGAATCAAAAATACAAATAAAATAATAGAATAAAATATTACAGAACTGATATTTATAGTGTTTTAAAAATAGATTTAAAAATATTTTTCATCGATGATCAATAAAAACATATATGTTATTTATATGTCAGTTGTTGACTCGTACAGTCTTATAAGATTTAAGTTAGAATAATGAAGAAAAATCTTGCATGCATTTTCTGTGAAACGACTGCGCAGATAATATTTCAATATCGGCAGTGTTGAGCTCGTGTGCATTTTTATAAATCTATTTGTTTTTCAGAATGTGTGTGTGTGTGTGCGTGCATGCGTGTGCTTGTACGTGTGTGTGTGAAAGAGTACATATGTGTAAATGTACGTTTATGTTTATTTATACGTGTACAAGTCTATAAAAAAACACATACGCTCTCGCGATACTTGTGCGCCTAGGATGTGTTGTTGTGGGATTCCCCAGCGCCTCCACCGACCGACCGTTCGTCCGTTCGACCGAACGCAAGCCGCCGTTGGTATTTGCCATCGCTGGCTGACGGTGTACGCGTCACCGACGCGAGAGCTTTTCAATTTTCAATATTTTCCAACGGGCTCTTGATGTTTTATTCATTGCACTCGAGTCAGCGAGTCATTCGATAGCTTCCCGCATCTGATCCCGACGCGGGCGTGCTGAGAGCTAACGCGTATCCAAACGCCACGCTTTTATTGAGAACAACCTCTCTGGTTTTTCGGTATTCTTTTTCTCACACAGTGGCGGAACAGTTCCTCTAATCTCAATTCTTATATATTTTATATATATATATTTCTTAAAATTTTAATCCATTTTGTTGATTAACACATATTCGTCCGCTTAACGAAAATTCGTCATCTTCCAGAGAATCACCCACAGCCAAATGACGAAAATTCGTCATTTGTATATTACAGAGAATAATTGATTTTTGTTCTCTTAATTCTGAGTATATTAAATTATAATTTTAACCAAACAGAGATAATGCCATGAGAGAACTGATTTTAGCTTCAGTTACATCGCATAACGGTGCAAATGTAATCAAAAACAAAGTAAAACTGTATAAGTCGGTATTGGGTATAAAAGAATTTTATTCAAAGTTTAAGGGTGTTCGAATAACTAAACAAATTTAGTTATATTATTGTTAATTTTTTTACTCTTTCTTTATCAAATAATAAAATATACCTAAAATGGAGGACAAAAATGAAATATATGCAGGCATTTTATCTGATTGTGAGGCAGATTTTTCACAAATTAATTTTGATAATAATGATAGTGACAGTATGTGACTTTTGCAACATTCCCCTTCATACTGGCACATGTTTTGAACAGTACCATTCACTGAAAAATTATTAATTATTTATAAAATTAAAGACTCAAAAATAATGTACTTCATCTAAAAAAAAGAGAATAATAACTTTGTGTTTTTAGAAATTCATTTAAACTTTTTTATGAATTTAATTGTTTTTTAACTAAGGAAAGCCAAAAAAAAATAAAAATTTATATATAAAGATAAATTTGTTTTATATCATTTTCCAAGATTTCACTGAAAAATATATGATTTCTAACAAGTTACATTAGTTTTATATAGACCATATCATTTCTACAGATAGTGTCAAAAAATGACGGCATTTGGTGAATGGCGGTGCAAAAAGTTACCCGACGAATATGTGTTAAGATTATTTTAACTCGTCATTTTTATCCAACACGATTTTTTTTATAAATTTGTTAATTGATCGAGCTTAAATGATTGGAAGTTTTAATAATACTAATTACAATTCTTTGTTGTCCCTAATTTATTTAACTATGTGGCTAAATTAATTTTAAACTTATAAATTACCCCCTTCCTCCTCAAACGCAAAGCTTTTATAACAGTGTTCAATAAATATATATTTAGCACTTTTTTGCCAATAGACATTTTGATACGTTTATTAATATTTTCGATTAATAAATATATGAATCAAATATGAAAATGTTTTTAAAACTGATTTATAATCAGGAACGTTATTTTTTAATAATCATTGTATTTCAGTCGAGTAATAGATTGATTCAAGTCACTTTTTTGTATTTTTCGCCTTAAATATTCCGTATAATCAAATATATTATGTAAAACTACAAATTTTTATAAGGAATCATGAATTCAAAACGTCAAAAAATTCGATTTTTGGATTTTGACATTTTTTGTAAATATAATATCTGGAGAATGTTCCCTGAAAGTTTCAAATTAATACGACTAAAATTGATGAAGATATAGGCATATTAGTTTTTTTTGACAAATATTTGTATAAAATAGTTTTGAAATTTAACGCATTTTTCTGAAAATTACATTTTCAAAACTAGTGACTAAAATATTTAGAAAACGACTGCAATAATTTATGTTAAATTTTATAGGTTTATTATAAATAAAAAAAATAGTCCTAAGACTTTTTTCAGTTGCATAATTCTTTTTATTGACGAAAAACGAGCGATTTTTCCATCAAAAATCAAAATTTTAAATTAAAATGTCCAGCATTTTGTTACGAATCAATATTTCGAAAAACCTGATCGTTCAAAGACTATATAATTTAATATATGAAATAAATTTTCATTTTACGATTTCATATGATCCAAATCTAAGCAGTATTGGTCACTGTAAAGGTTCTTTTTCAGAGAACCTGCGAAAGAATGACCAGATTTCTTTTCTTTTAAATATTTTTTATTAAAAAAATATGTAAACTTCTTTTAAATATACGTTTTCAGATTAAATTATTGGCATTCTCTTAAGTTTTCTATTAAAATAGATTACTAAACACTTCTTAATTCAATTAAATTTGGTCTTTTTGTGGAAGAAATTCACGAGAAAAACGTATGGTTATAACAATAAATTCATTTATATAAAAATATCATATAAATGATAAGAGCGTGTAACAATGAAAATGAAATGAAAATAATTATATTGTAAAAAATAGCTTAGATACAGAAAATATATTTTCCGAATTTAAGATCATTAATTTGTTATAAAACTTAATTTTTGATTGATTGATTTAATTTTGTTATTTTAAATTAAAGATCATACTCCTTTAAATAAATTGCAAAGATTTATAAAATAAATAAAAACCTATAAAAAGCACAAGATACTAAGAACTGTACGCCTCTGATCGAACATACGTATGTCTATGGTGTCTATAGATATATTTTCTTTAGTTTGTACTCGTTCACTTACCTTTGGGCATTTTATTGAGTCTGATGTTAGACTTAAGATGAAATCTTTTTGAAGAGATTGGGTAAGACGTAGGTCAGTATCAGAATACATGTTTGCCGATCTTAGAGTCGTCGGTTGGATGATATTTGCTGGAAAATGGATACAGAAACATTATATACAAGCAACAAAATAGTGTATATAGGGTTTAAACAACATAAATGGATTATATTGATTCAATGTAGATTTATTTATAGTTATTATCATATATTTTTTATTGAACGTTCATTTAGTTTTATATTATTTAATACATTTATAAAAATATTCTGAAATATTGATATTGAAAAATTTTAAAATATTCAAATATACATTTTATTTACTTATAAACAATTGTTCATAGATAATTATAAAAAGTACGGCTCTGGAAAATAAATAAATTTCCATTTTATTGAAAGACAATTTTAAAAATGAGTAGAATTTTAAAAAGTCTTTGGTGATTTTCAGTAGATGCTATTATATGAAATTTTCTTGATTTAATTATTCATATTGTTAAAATAATTTGTTTATTTTATCTTATAAGGAATTATGAATCTGAAATAATTTATGACAAAATATATATATATATATATATATATATATATATATATACATATATAGGTTATATGAATTTCGCAGCTATGTACAAAAAAAAAAAAAAGAGCGGGAGGGAGGTCCAAATAGGGTGGTTCTAAAAAATATAAACCGAAAATAAAGGTTATATCCTTCAATCTCATATGGGCCACTTATAGTTAATACATATTTGAACATATAGTTCTAACACAAAAGAGTGATCTTAATATTTTTATTTTATTTGAAATTATTTAGATTTAATTTAATTAGATATTTTTTCTTTAAATGGGCAAATTATTTTCTTAATTGGGCAAATATGTTGACATTAAGTGAAGTACTGTATGTTTATTTTAATTTATAGATCAATTTATGTATATAATTAAGAGTATTTTTTATTTATACACACATCTGATTTGTAATTTTATCTTAAGATTATCATAAATTGATTTTGTTGAAATGAATTATTTGATAAATTTAATAATTTTCTTGAATTCATTTATTTCGTTTCATTTTTTCGTCCTTATACTTAAACTAAATGAAACAAAGAACTCATATTAATATTAAAATATTAAATCGTGTGTTAAAATGATATTGATTAACAATTATAAAAAATCCAATTGTAATAGTATAAAATTTATTAACATATTAATATATGTATATTATTGTACTAATTATTGGGCCATCCTATAAGTAATGTGGTATTTTCGTGTCGAACAAAATAAACACTAGTAGGACAAAATCCTACTTTATCGTCGGAAGAATTAAACGAGCAGCTCCAATCAATTCATTTAATAGTCCATAGACATTGGTAAAATTTCTAAATTAGGTCAGTGAGTTTTTCACGAATTATCGGAATTTAATTTGAAGCAACGAATTGACATATGTATTTCTCATCTTTGTAGATTGAAAAGAAGCTATTCCTGAATTTAATTATTAATGGTGACAAAAAAAACATTGTTTATAATAACAAAAAACATCGAAGATAATGGGTTAACTGCAACGAAACACCATCTCCATAACCGAAGGCAGGACTCTATCTAAAGAAGATTATGTTGTCGGTATGATGGGATATGGATGGAATTATCAATTATGAACTGCTACTAGACAATCAATCCATCACAAAAGCGTTGTATTGTGAACAACTAAACCGGTTGTAGCAATCTATAGATAAAAAAGGCTAGAACTAGTCAACAGGAAAAACATAATTTTTTACCATAACAAATTTCTGTCTCACGCTGCACAGGAGACACCAAAAAATTGAACCAGTTTGAATATGAAATTATGACATATCTGCTGTATTTTCCCAGTTTAAGATAATCAGATTGTTATCTTTTCCTTAGTTTCCAAAACCATATTAGTGGGAAATAATTTAATACAGAGACCTGATGTTCGATGGAGGTAGATTTATTCATTAGTGGAAAACCAAAAGAGTTTTACCTCAGTGTATTGAAAATTTAAGATTAAGACAGAAAGAAATTGTGAATAAAATTTTTTTTTAAATTTTAATTTAATGTCAATTTTTTGTTTCATTTTAAAACATTATCTAAAAAAATTTATTGAATGCCACTATATAAAAATTAAATCTTAAATACAAAATATTTAGAACAATTATACATATTTTACTAATGGAATATATTTTTGTTATTAAATAAATCATTAACTGATTAAATTAAAAAATGATAAGTCATTAGATTTTTTCTTATAAAACAAATAATTCATTTATAAATTATTATTGATTCAATGAATAGTTTTTACTATTGTTTACAGTCTTTTTAACGCTTTCGTACTATTCTTTTGTATATACAATAAAACTTATAAATATTATTAAAAAATAAAAACAGAACTTTTTAAATCCAACAAAAACAGGAAAGTCTATGTTTGTACTATTTGAAAAACTAAAAGAAATAAATTGTTGAAATTATATTTTAATAAATTCAATTGGCATTCATTGTTGATACAAAATTATATTTTTATTGAATTTTCATTTTTAAAAAATATAGCTCTTCTGTGAATTAAATTAAATTTAATTTAATGGAACAAAAATAAATAGTTATATATATATATATATATTTATTGGTAAATATTATTTATTTAAAAACATTATAGAGTTATTATTATAAAAAATCAAAATGTATGTCTCTTTAAAAAAATTAATATATTTGTAATTAAAAATGGATTGTTTAGTCAAGTTAATATTTATTATTGTTTTATATTTTGAACAACTATTTTAATGGAATTTATGCATCTCTAATTCAAAATTAATCAAATTTATTATTGAAGAATAAAATAAATTTCATTTAGAACACTTAAAAATGAAAATATTTTTTTATACATCAGAGGTATCTGCCTCTCACTCTCTTTGCTAGTCAATCCCCTAACTTGTTTCTGTTTAACAATATACAGAGCATTAATAATTTATTTCATAAAATTTGTACTTCTGTAATTCTCAGAAAACTTCAGGAAAATTCGGAAATGAAAATTTTATACTAAGTCGAGAGCAATTTTTTTTAATAGAAAGAATAGTCAATAATAGTGAGCAAGTAAATGTATGTCTAAACTCTTCGGTCTTATTAGGGCTATCTTATGTTATATTTTTTTTAAAAAATGTAAAATATGATTAAAAACATCCCGGTTTAATTTTTCAGTTTGCTTTTGAGATATATATATATAGATATATATATATATATAAATATATAATTTAAAAAATATATAATTTGATATAGTAATATTATGGTGAACGACAATACGATTCCCATTAATTCAAAAATACTTTGTTTTATTTGCTTCAGTTATTTCAATTGTGATGTTATTGTAATGATACAAAGAAGTTATAAAATATTAGTTCTTACAATTGTACTAAGCAATTTATATTCCAATATAGATTATGTAAGCATATATATATATATATATATATATATATATATATATATATATATATATATATATATATATATATATATAGGTAGGCGAAATGAGACTAAAGAGTTTAGACACATTTATTTGATTAATATCATTTACTATTCTTTACTATAGTTTTGTCTCATTTGGAGTATTGTGTATATCTATTAGTGATATATAATACTTAAAAAAAACATGAATCTCTGAGTGTAACATTTGACCTATAATGTGAAGGATTACATAATTTTAGATTTATCCAAAAATATGTTATTTATGTTTAAATGCTGGTTATGAATTTATATTTTATATATTTGTAGAAATGGATGAATTTAATAATTGTAATTTCATTAAATATATTACTATGAAGAGAAATAAAAATAAATATAGAATTTTTCGACAAACTGTATTACGAAACTGAATTTAAATGCGTCATAGAAAATATACAAGATGATACTTGTATTAGACAATTTCTGATAGCAATATGAATTGAAAACAACATTAATATTTTGATTTTATTGAAAAATAATACTTATTCATTATCTTTTAAGAAATCAAACTATTACGAAATTATACTTTACTTAAATTTTAAAGATATTGAACAAGAAAAATTCTACTATATTAACATTGAAACATTACTTTTTTCAAAATTTAAAAAATTTGATTTAAAAAGAATTTTTTGTCGAATAAGGTAATTGTGATAGTTGATAATAATTTCGTAATTTAAATAAATAAATTAGAATTTAATTACATGAATTCCTTACTATATATTATTAGTGAAAGTAATATAAGAGGACTTTATTGAAAAATAAAAAAAAATAATTAATTAGTCTTCAAAATATGTGTAAAATATTATGAAAATTCTTATTTACATACCCAAACATATAATATATATGTATATATAGGGTCATTTTAATGTGACGTCTAGATTTGTGTTTTATTAAAAAGATATTTGTGTATAGGGTGGTGGATAGAGAAATATATGTATAGTTTCTTTTATTTCCTTTAAAAAAAATAAATCTAGGCATCACATTTGGATGACCCTATATATTCACACACACACACACACACACACACACACACACACATATATATATATATATATATATATATATATATATATATATATATATATATATGTCTGAAATAGGAAGGCATTGGACCGATAGAAGTGAACAATTTTGAGAGAGGTCTTTATCAAGCAGTAGATTGAGAGGGGTTGATGATGATGTATATAAATGTATATATATGATCATCTAAATGTGATGCATACATTTGTGTTTTATTAAAAAGAAACTATACATATGTTTCCCTACACAACACCCTACATATATGTTTCTTTTTAATAAAACACAAATCTATAGTATGTATATATATATATATATATATATATATATATATATATATATATATATATATATATATATATATATATATATATATATATATATATATATATATATATATATATGTATATATATATATATATATATATATATATACACACACTATTTTGTTATATTTTGAAAAAGTTGTTGATTAAATTATTATAATAAACTGAATATAGTTAAAATATTTTTTTAAATTATTTTTATAATTATTAAAAAATATGGCAAATATATATTATAATTAAAAGTTAGAATATTGGATAGAAAATATAAAATTATTTTCCAGTATTTAGTCAGATTAAAATGAAAAATTTTCAGTGAAATTCAACAAGTATCAAATTTAATGTCAAATAAATAATTTCTTTAAAAACATATGCTTAAAACAATGATAAAAATTTATAATATAATTAAATTAATTATAAACAAAATCATAGAATGTAAATTAGTTTCACATAATGAAAGACATTAAAAGCTTCAAGTCGTTAAAAATATATTTTAAAATAAAAAATATATTTTTTTTATTTATATGAATTTTAAAAGAAATTAAAAATAACATTTGAGAATTATTTAAAAAAATTAACTGACAACAGCAAATACTTACGTACTAAAGGTGTACTATACGAAGATAAATTCCTGAAGAGATAAAATCATGTAAAAAAACATTAGAAAGAAGACTTACTACATTTACTTATCACATGTCGATAATTCAACTGTTTCGAAATAAAATTAATGAATAAAAAATATAATTAATATAAATTTAGTGAATATTGTCCAACTACATAATTATATAAAACCCTGTATAATTATATCAGTTTAGTTTTATTACAAATTTAATAATGTTATAAAGACTTCTTTGGGCTATTTTTTATTGTACATACATATAAATAAATATAACATTGTATTGAATATTTCATCTTAAAATTGTATTATTAAGAAAGAAGCAAAAATAAATTACGTATATATATATATATATATATATATATATATATCCATTTATTTTGTTAGTAAAATCATGAGTTTTTAATTTCAAGTAAATTTGGTAAATGTAATAGTGTAGAATAAATTCATACATATCTAATGTTATCCTTTATATATTTTCTTGTCAAACTATAGTATTTTTATTTAATATGAATTGTAAATTAATATAATTACATTTTCAGGCCTGATAATGATAAATCTATATTAAGGAATAAAATGGTTGAAATGAGGTAAATAAAAACACATGTATATATTTTTTATGATAAACTATGCTGAGTTTATTTGACTTTCTGAAACATTCACATTGTTTTGAGAGAACGGTCGACAGTTCGACCAACCGACAGTGGAGGATACAAACATTTACCTAGTATTTATTATTATTAGTATTCATTGTTTTAAAAAGAATCGGTAATAATAATAATAATAATAATAATAATTAGAACAATATTGACGATTTGACAGTATGTTGAGATTCAGTCATAGGTTGTTTTATCATCGTGTAATCAATTTCGATGATGACTTCAACTCAAAATAATGCCTTACAAAAAGGTTTGTTCGTGAAATTTCGCACTAATTAATATTCGATATTAAACAAAAATTAAGTAATTTAGATAAATGTTGATTGATGGACAAAATACGATATTAGAAAGTGTGAAATTTCAAGAAAATAAAACATGTCATATAAAAATATGTACGAAAAAACGGTTCTCTCTCATTTTTAAAAAGCTTGAAATGAAAACAACGCACTGTTAAGTATTAAAAATTAAATTTTCTTTTTCGAGAAAAATGTCTAACTTATTTATATATACATCACAAATTAAACTTCAATAATTCATTTAAAAAATAAATCCTTAAATTCGTAAAAATAATTACAATAAATTAATTACAAAATAATTATTACGAAATGCTATAATTGATTAATTGATTTTTATTTATAAATCAATTATATTTAATAGATCACTTTTAAGAAACATATATTTATTTATATATATAATATTTATAAATCAATTATATTTCATATCAAACACGTGTTTGAAATAATTTTATAATCAAAAAAGCACGAATAAAATACAAACAGTATTTTTTGACTGTCCATTTTAATATTGCTGTCAAAATAAATAAACATGTTTTTTTCACAGTTAGTTTGAACTTAGAGTAGTAATTTTTATTTAATGAAAATGATCAGTATTTAATTTAATAATTAATTTAAAAAGAAAAAGTCTACTTTGTTTTTTTTTAAAAAAAAAAATGTATACATTTGTAAAATAACTCGATACTTTATACAACTTATAAATTAAATGAAAATAATGCCATATAATGGAAACTAAATAGCTTTTTTCTTATTAAATGTGTTTCGTATTTACAAAGAAACAATGAAAAAACATATTTGTGTATTTCAAATAATCTATATAATACATACAAAGAGACGCAAAAAACGTTATTTTCAAAAAAAAAACATCTCGAAAAGAACTAAAAAAATACACTGGCTATTGTATGAAATAAAATTTGATCAAAATAAAATAACAACGTTTTATAAACGACATCGTATCTTATTTTAATGATAAAATTGTCAAAACACACATGTCCAAAAATAACGAATTGCTTTCAAAATAATAAAAAAAGAACGAAACGTGGTACACACTTAATAAACCAAATCAAAAACAATCTTGTAAAAATAAGCAAAAATAATCCAGTATATACTGACATATTTACAGACAAAGAAAGAAAATTAAAAACATGCACATGCAAAATGGTTAGTATGATGTAAAGATATATTGTTGAAGAATTCACAGAAGCCACTGCATAAAAAGATCAATGTCAAAGCATGTATTATATAGGCTATTTTTAAGAATGACTATGTTAAAAGAAACTGCTGAAGTATTCAAAAAGTAAAAGGAATAATTTGAACAATTTCCAGACATGTATATATATATATATATATATATATATATATATATATATATATATATGTATGTATGTAAATGAATAATTGTATGAAAATTAAAACACAGTCATAAATAATTAAAAAATAATTATTGAAAATTGTATGATAACATTTTCAAATATAAGAGAGACAGATAACAGAGCTTCAAACAATTTAGTAAAGATTTTTTGATTACATAATGAGCAACGAACCGTACAATTTGTTTGTCAATATTAAAAACGATACAAAGAATGTTTTTTAAAAAATTGATATGAAATCTAATAGGAACTTGATATTATATTCGAGAAAGTCATGCCTTCGTAAGGCGATCATTAATCTCGTTAATAATTTATTAAATTTTCAAAAAACATCAAAAAATCTATCCTCTTTTTATTTATTTATTCGAAAAACATTAGATTAAAAAATCGACATCATAAACATTATTGTGCAAGGTAATGTATTTGATTTATACATATATACACGATAAATTTCAGAAGCATTTTGTTATAATATATTTTGATTGTATATTATTTTTTAAAAATATTTGGAAGCCATTAAATATATATAAATCAAACAAATGATTGACACTGAAGAAAATATTAACTTAACTGTAAATTAAGTCTTAAATAAAAAAACATACAGTAAATACAGAAAAACAAATTAGGCAAAATTCTTAATGATAAATATTTCACCAATGATTGTCTTAAACAAATAATTTAATCATTTCAATTAATTTAAATGCCTATATTCAGTTATGAAAAATACTATTTCGTGACGTGAATGACTATTTCAGAATTTTTCAAATTTAAATTTGTAAAATATATTTTATTTTTACAAAATATAAATATTTTTAGTAAAAGTGTAATGTAAATAAACATATTGTCAAGAAAACTAAATTCCAGAAAATTATTTCTATATTTGCGGATAATAATGTTTATTATATTTTTGATATTCTTATAAGGAAAAATTTCTCATTTTCAAAAATTATCTGACCTATTCATTATATTATGAATATAGAAAAGAATTTTAAAACTTAATTTATTTTGAAAAATATTTTTTATTAATTTCACAGTTAAAATTAAAATTTATTTTACTCAAAATTTGAAAATAATAAAACTGTCTCACAAAATCTATTTATGTATATATAAATTAGAATTTAATATTATAGAAAAAATATTTCATTTTTGGTTTAAGTAGTGAAAATATTTTTTGCAATAGAAAAAGATTTGTAAATAATTACTTTAAAAAATTATTGAAGAATATAAACTTTTGTAATTTACAAATCGTAATGAAATTACATACAGAATTTTTTAAAAAAATGTTAAAAAAACTGAATAATATTTTGGCTAGTCTAATATAACTGATTGATTACTGATAAATGTTCATTACATTGCTGTAATTTTTTTTACATAGAAATCAAATTTAATTAAATGATTTTGAACTTATTTAAATTAAAATCTACATAAAGTTTTGATATTTTTTGAAATTTATTTGTAAAGATCTTATAAGTTTAATATTTTTTTAAAAAAAATTCTACATAAGTAAAATTTTAGATGAAAATATTTATAATATATTGTCTTTAATTAGAGATTTTTTCCTACTGCTATTTTTCAAATATACTTTTAATATCATCTAATAATCATTTTAAATAAATAATGATTTAAAATTATTTTCAGGTAGGAAATATTGCACGAAAAATATTATATAATAAATTGATTATTATTTAATATTCAATTTATTCATAATTTAATTAAGTAGAAAATTTACTTAATTATTTACTTTTTGACATGTTTACATAACAAAATTCAGCTATAATAATTAATCCTAAATATGAAATTTACTAATAAGATTTAATTTTATTTAATATCGACTGTAATTTTTGACCAACATACGGTAATAAATTTTATTCATAAATTTTTTTATTATATATATTGTCTATTGATTAATTTATACAATTTTAATTACTGTATTTTCTAAATTTTAACTAAAAAATATTATTATATTTTTAATTAAGGAAGTAAATAGGCCAAAATTATATATATATATATATATATATATATATATATATATATATTAAAATTTCGTATAAAAGATTCTTCAATAAAATGTAAATTCCATTAATATCGATTAACTGTAATTATTTTATTAAAAAACAAATTATTAATAGTACAGTTAAATCAAATAGAGAAGGCAACATTTTGAAACATTTTACAAAAAAAAACTGACTTTTTTCTAAATGATGTAATGGAGGAAATAGGTATTTGTATAGAAACTGAATATAAATTGAATTCGTACTTAAATATCGACAAGGTGTACATTGTCGAAAAGGAAATTTGTTTTATTGTAATAACCAGTGATAGTTAGCTGAAATGTTATATTAAAAAAATGTAGAATATAATTAAAAACCGTTATATTTTTATTGCTTCCAAATACTTTTACTATGCAATCAATATAGATTATATAAACGACAATAACTAAAGTAAACGTGAGTTTCAAATACACAATCTTGCACGTACATCAATAATTATTAATAATTAGCGAAAGGAAAAACTGTATTAGTAACTTTTAAATATGAATATTAATAATAATGGTTTAGTAATACGTCTGTGTGCTAATGCGCACGCGTCATATTATACATTCACTTAGCAATGCTAATTGTCTGTAGTCAACGAGCGGCGTGCCAGCAGTCGTGGGAGAACACGAATAAGTAAAGGAAATCGAGAGGAAAAACAAAATGTCGGCGTGTTGAACCGCGCGCGGGTGATTTGAAATGAGAGTAGACGATTGTTGTGCGGTCACATTACACCCGTACTCACCACGATAATAGATTTTTCACAATATGATGAAAGAAAAAACTCATTTGAAATGAAATGAAATGAAAAAAAGAGAGAATATACATTATACGCCGCTCGTCGACGCCGGACCGTATGTTTTTTTTTTTATAATCAACAATCACACGTATTTGTCCAAAACTCACTTTTAAAATGCGAGGCAGGTTGATACTTATATGAAGTATTACACCCAAATTTCGAGTTTGTTTTGGATAAGACTAAACCTAAGTTTATTTTTTTTAAGAATATATATATATTTAAAATTATTTCCTTTTAAATATATGTTCATCCTGTTTATTAATTAATATATGTGTTAATATTCTAACCACTAAATACGTACAGAGTAGGCGTCGAATCGAAATTAAGTTTTTGATTTAATCTCGTTCGACTATTTAAAAACAATTGTTTTTTTTTTGAATCGTTCAAATAATAATCTGTATACTTTATGATTAAGTAATTCGATTATTATTTTTTATTTTTTGTGTATTTTTTTTTTGTTTATTTTAATTATTAGTAAAGTTATTAGGAACCAATTTTTCATTTTTGCTGGCATGAAATTACCAGAGGATGTCTGGATTCATAAACATTGAAAACACTGTGCACACAACCTATAACTCACCTGTCAGTTGATTTGTATTGGATATTTGCTGTGATGCTCTTTCGTTCGAGTATATAATTCTTATTCAGGTGTGTTCGAGTTTCGGTACATTGGAACTCTGTACCGATGTCTATACAATATTGTTCGTTTGGTGGGTAAGGATGAGCTCAGCGCAATCTTACGCTTATGCATGCAGACATGACAAAGTGTGTGAGTTATGCAAGTGTAAAATAAAACGCAATGTAATCGGAACGAAAGTCTAAAAACAAGTATAATTTACAGACGTATAAAAAAGAACTATATTAAAATTATAACATGGCACGTAATATATAAATTGATTTAATTAAAGCTTATACCTTCCGAGTAAAAAAGAGATTTTAAATTTACCATAAACGGTTTCAATTGACAGCAATAAAATGTAAAGAACTGAACCGTTGATTTCTATAAAGAATAGTACGTTAAATAACGTGAATATATGTGAAAAACGAGCGTATTTGTTTAGTATTATCGTTTTATATGTTGAAAAATGTATGTACATACTTAAAATCTCTGTCTGATGTATTTCGTTTGGCTGTCGTTGAAACGTGTACGGTGTACAAATAAAGAAAATATTAGTAAATAATGAAAGAGCAAGGTACCGATCGCTATCTGATAAAAATCGATATTTCGAAATGGAGAACTTTGGCAGCAACTCAATACAAGCATGAAATATATTTGAAGTGTGGAAAAAATATTAAAAAAATATATATCTATTGAAACAGTGATTAGTCAAGTGTTTATGATTTAGTTCAGTTTTATTAGTCACTAGATGTCGTCGCAAGTTTCGGGAAAGACGTGCGCGTTCTCAAAATGTTAACATTAGGGGGACGAACGCGTTTTGCAGACGTCAGTTCCGTCCGCTTGCGAGTCACGATATAACCCACAAATTGTTAAAAACAAATTCACACACCACCAAAACTTAATAGTTAATGTTAATTCAACTATTTACTAAATTTATGTACTGGGTGATATACATTTTACATATATGATAAATAGTACAATAATTTGTTCGTTCAATAATGTAATTCAATAATAATAGCAATAATAAAAGTTTTTTTTTGTTTTAATAATCAATAAAAAAAATGCCACGCGAACTACCGGCATATACGTTCGTTTCCTAAATTATAAACACCATTTTATGCGAGTTTCAGCTTTATGTCTGCACATTATTAATTATAATAGTATTGTATAATTCTATATATATAAATTTAATATTTTTTTATATATATATTATATATATAAGAAAGGAACTGTCAACTGGTGTTCGGAAACTGCGAATAAATGGCAGTACGCGTGATCATATAGGAACTTGTAAATACTGGGAGTCATTTTGTCTTATTTTTTTTTGTTTTGTTTTGTATTGTTATTTTGAAATCGATGTTAATAATTTATACAATTAGTATATATATTTATAAGATTCATTTATTTTGTATCTCGAAATGATGTGTGTACCCGATTTCGTTCACATTTTGTCCAATATATCCGTTCGAAATCACTGATTGAGAATTTATGTATCAGATAAACTCAACAAACACAGCACATACAAGACGAGGTGACAAAACACTTTTTTTTGTTTAGACGCACAACGACCCAGTTCGCCGCACGTTTTTTTTTTTGTTTGTTTGTTTGTTTGTTTGCTATATATATATATATATATTTAATTTTCTTGTAAATATACTTTTTCTGTTGATTCATTTGCATTAAATATCACGAAGAAAAAATGTTCATTTATTAAAAACCAATCGATTGATCGGCATCAACAAAATATTGCATTTCGTGAAAATATCGTTATTTTTGGACCCCTAGCCGTTTTCACAATATTTCAATAATATTTAATTTGTGTGCTAGGTCACATAACCTCACATTTGAAGTGATCTTTTTCATTTATTGATTTTATTTTAAAACTGCTGTTAGTTTATTTTGATTGGTTGTAAATATAAAATGTCATGTATCGCGAAATTCAAATGAGATTGATTTTTTTATTGTTATTAAATTTTATGTACACGAATCGTTTTAACAGATTCATTTTTAAAGTATATTTTTATACATTGTTTTAAAATAACGTATGACAAATTATGATAAATTTCATCATATAATAAATATAAATCATTTTTTTAATTACTTTAATAAAATTCTCGATTAGTTTTATTTTACTTTTTTTGCTTAGTATTAGGAACATTGTTGCGAATCGTAGAATAATGATATGGCCGCCAATTATCGCCAGAAAACTGATTCTAGACGACGTGACGGCCTATAAGTTAGGAATCGATATTTTACTTTAATTTATCAGGAACTCTTGCATATCTATCCTAGAGTATATACAAATCTATAGATACACGTTCAAAAACATAAAAGTTTATTTATTTATTTATTTAATTAATTAAATCGAAAATAAAACACACTTGTTTTCATTCAATCAGTGGGCAGGCATTTATGATAATCGTTAATTGATTATTTTTGTTTTAGAAATTATTATTTTACTTTTTTCTTCTTGCTCAGTTTTAATCGCCACTAATTTCATTTTAGTCAACACTTATGTAGTAACTATATGTTGCGTTGTAGGATTAACTTCTTTAACATTATTATTAATATTTTTTTTAATATATTTCATTTATATATTTAGGAATATTCGTATTACAAGCCACCTATCATTTTTAGCAGAGTACTAACAACGAAATTCTATAAAAAAGTGATATAGAGGACTCGGATATTTCCATGTTGAGAACTTATTTATATGTACTTCTTTTTAAAAATTGACAAATTAATAAAAGAAGAACGGAACTTTCATTCTTTATCGTGTCGATATTAATATGTGTTTTTTAAAGAATTCAGTGACCCGCGCTAGTCAATGGCTGAGGAACATCTTGTGGGTTAAGAAAGCGTCGCCTTGGCTCGGCCGGCGTACAGAACGCGTCCGTACCGGCCGGTCCTGTCTCTTGTGCCGCCCTCGCTGCTAGCAATGTGATCTGATTGACGACATCCTCCATTTCGTGGCTCAATGGCGATTCAGACGGCGGCACTTGGTTTAGATGTTTGACGTGCGAGTCGCTTTCAGCGTGCCGTTTGAATTCGGCAGCGTTTTTGAATCGCTCGCCGGCGCACAATTTACATTCTATGCCGGCTTGAACGATACGATACGAGCCGCGGTTGTCCATGTCGCCGTTGAAACATTGCCGTTGGTGCGTGAGCAAATTCGATTCACTCGTAAACGCGACCTTACACTTTTTACACACGAAGCATACCTCGAGGTCGACCTCGCGACTTGCAGGATCGGTCGCGCGCGGTCCGTCCGGTAGACGTATAGTTGTTACACCTGGTGCTTGGTCGCCGCCCGTCACCTGTTCGACGACGCTTGGCGGTAATGGAAGCAGCGTCGTCAGGCCAGGGGCTACGCCAGTGTCTAGAAGCAATCCTCCAGTCCCGACTGTAACAAAAAAAAGTTATCAATTACGATGATCGATCATTTTCCTTCTCTAAACAAATAGATTAACAAAGCACGATTCTAGCAATAAATATATATAAAAAAAAACTAATACAATCAGTCACAATGGAAAATAATTCAACAGGTTTTGTTGTTGTTGTTATTATTATTATTAAGAGAATTGAAGAAATCATATCAAATCATTTGAGAAATTCTTAAACTCGGATAAAATAGTTTTGTTTCGTATTTAAAGAATGCTACACACGTTCATTCAATTATTTCTTAGGTAATGTCTGTGTAAACCGATTTGTGCACGCAATACCAATCGTGTGATGGCTACAACTACATTTTGAACAAGTTCGAAGTATGACCTTTACTTTCTGGGAAGCTGATTCAAGAGAAGCTTGTGAAAACCGGTTCTTATAAAATAAAATATATTCATATAAACTATTTTTGTAATCGAAAATAGACAATTGTTCAAAGAAATTGAAAATGGTCCAGAGATCATAGGTTATTGATTAAATTATTTATCACTGATCATACGAATCAATGAAAATCTTATAATATTAGATGTAAGGTCCATACATTCACTTTCGTTTCCAATTTAATCAAAATTTAGATTGAAACTAGTATTAAATTTTCTCATTCTTCTAAAATAATCTATTTATTGTATAGAAGAAGAAAATAATAAAAAAATATTTATGTTTAAATCGGATGAATATTTTTATTTTACAATAGATTGTAAAGCGCTTTTTTTAAAAAAAAAATTGAATAATATAAGAAAATGAAAAATAATTTCTGGTATTACTATTTTAAATTTTATTTTGTTACAAAGTATTTAAACAAATTGACAAATATAACTATTTAGAAAAAATAAATAAAAAAATATCCTGATATCTTTATAAATACCATTTATTGACTAATTTTATTTTATAATTTAATTATAAATAATCTCATTTTTAATGAAATCAAAATTCAAACAAAAATAATACATATTTTATAGGATAATAGCATTAATCAAATTTATTACTTTACTTAAGTCAATGAAATTAAGCATAAAATAAAATATCTCTATTTGTTTTAGTACTGAGGCAAATTCAGTTTAATACAAATGAATTTTTCACTTAAAATATAATTGTAAAATTGTTTAATAATCTTTTACTGTTCATTTTATTTCTTGATGTTCGGTTTGATGATGATGCTATGGCAAATAAAATATGCATCAGTAGATAAAGCGAATTATAAGTAATTATTGAACACATAAAATCTTATAGTACTATTAAAGATTTATCTATTTATTTCAAAACAAAATCTACATATCTTCTTTATTTTTTTTCTAATAATGAAACAAGTAATTGTAAATTTTCTAAAAATTAAGATTAGATTCGATTTAATCAAAAAAATCTTTTCTAAAAAAGTGAATAAAAACTTATCTTTGGTAAGATTTGATTATTTATAGTAGATGAATTATCGTTGAGATTATTTCTGAATAATTTTAATTTTTTTTTCTGATACTACAAAATTCCTTTCATTTCATGCATTCTTTTGAATTGTTTATTTCAATTTACATCTAAACATTTTTCTTGTATTGTATGTAATTATTTCAATAAGAATAATAAAATAAATGAAAGACATACAAACAGAAAATCATTACAAGTGTTGGAAATAAGTTCTGTATCAATACTGATTATAATCAGAGACGTGCACATCAATTTATGGTTTAAGAAACAGTAATAATCACTTGAAAAAACCCTCGTTCTTGTTCAGTGAATCAAACACGAACAAAAATCTCAAACAGATTTAATCGATATATATATATATATATATATATATATATATATATATATATATATATATATGTATGTATATAGTACATACATACAAATTTTACGCCTTAATCATTTATTATCAGAGCACTCATAATACGGTATTGTGGTGTGACGCCTCGTGTTAGCGTTCATTAAAAATGTACCGCGCGTCCTCTTGTTCGCGCCGAAGGCGAGAAGAGGAGGTCCGATTGCAGACCATTAGAATTGTATACAACAAAAATAAAGTACTTGTCAATACATTAAACTTAACATTCTGTCCAGTCGGACAGTTGTTTTGTGCGTGCGACGCGTGTGAACTGACTTACAGTAACGGATTGACGGTGCGCACACAAGGCGAGACCAATCTTACGTCCTCTTGTATAAATTTGTATTGGTTATGTGTTTCAGATCGAAATGTGATTAAGTTTTGTTGCCGCGTATTTAAATATTCATTTTCTAGTATGCACTCGCTTTATGTAAATACAAATCGTGTATAAGTGTGTATTTACATACATACATTCACACATTTAAATATATAGACTTTATATACTCAAACACAATATATCACACATATTTCATGTAAATATATGTATACATACATACATACATGCATACATATATATATATATATATATATATATATATATATATATATATATATATATATATATATATATAAATTTGTTTAATAAAGACTCATTGCTAGTTTTTCAAACCCATTATAATGATCAATATTTCCTCGTCAATGTTTACGACTTGTGAATTATCAGTTTATTTCTTCTAACAATTATTTCTATTAAAGTTGTTAGAATACTGACATGATAATTACAGCATTCTGTAATTACTTTGAGGTGGTCGTAGACTAGTGATTAGTGAATTGAGTTCTAAATAATGTATAAGCTCGAATCTAACTATATTTTAAATTATTATTCAATCAAATATGTTTATTTTTGAAAATTCCTTATAAAAATAAAAAAATATGATAATTATATGATTATTTATAAATACTTTATATTACACATATATGTATATTTGTATTGAACGTATTTAACTAATTAACTAAAAAGAACTGTTATGAAAACATATCTGAACATAATAGTTTTATAATAAAATGATAAACTAGGACGAAGTCCTTATTTTTGTGATCAATTTAGAGTTTTATAAATACTTATATATTAGGTTGGAAAATATCTCCCTTCCGCCTTCTGGTCTTTTAAATTTCGCAGCTATGTACAAAAAAAAAAAAGCGGAAGGGAGATACTTGCCAACCTAATATATTTAAAAAAAATAAATTTAAGAAACGAAAAAATAAGAGACCAATAAAAATAATTGAAAATAATATTAGAAACTTTCTACTTTACCATGTGTACTGAAACATTCTGATTAAGATATATTTTATAGTTCTAAAATATTTCAATTTTTTAATTTTATACTACTTTTCCTTGTACAGTCAGAAGTTTTTGATAGTTTGACCGTTGTTTGTTGTTGATTAGGTCGAATTATAAATCCTATCCTAATTAAAATCGAATATATTAATTGTTAATTTTTTTTACAAATGAATTTTAACCTCAACACCACAATAGTTTAAAGTGTTCAATAATCACTTATTGTTCACTTATTATTTATAATTATATTGGCTAATTCATTTCGATGGCGATGCCATCATCCTCAGAGCCTCTCTGTTAAAATCTACTAATTTTTTTGTTATCGATTTATACAAGTCTACATTTCATTTGTATGAAGATAAAAATTCTAAATAAAATAATAAATAATAGTAACAATTTTACACAAAAAATATATTTGATATTTTTTTATCAAGTTATAATCTATATTATAGTAATTATATTTATTCAAACATATATAGGATCATCCAAATGTGACACCTAAATTTGTGTTTTATTAAAAAGAAACATATATATAGGGAAACATGTGTATAGTTTCTTTTTAATAAAACACAAATCTAGGCATCACATTTGGATGACCTTATATATATATATATATATATATATATATATATATATATATATATATAGAGAGAGAGAGAGAGAGAGAGAGAGAGAGAGAGATTAAAGAGAGAAAAGTATGGATTATATATATATATATATATATGTAGTATATATATATATATATATATATATATATATATATATAGGATGCCCAAATGAGACTGAAGGATGTTATAACCTTAAGTATCGGTTTATATCCTTCAGTCTCATTTGAGCCACTTTATATAAACATTCATGTTTACCATCATCATCATAAGTTAGTAAAAACGAAAAAATAATCTAAATATGAAGTTCTAAATAAACTGTTTTTTATAAAATATTAAAAATTATATTTGGTTTGCAAAAAAACTTTATCAATTATATATTTTTTATTATAATGGGTCATCCAAATGTGACGCCTAGATGTGTTTTATTAAAAAGAAACTATATACATGTTTTTTGTTAATAAAACACAAATGTAGGCGTCATATTTGGGTGATTCTATAGATAAATAATGAAATCTAAAGTGTCATATTAAAATAAAAATAATATATAAAACATGAATGCTAAAGAAAATCCAAATAATATTCTTAAATTATCAAGAAGAAAAAGAATGTAATAAATACAGTTCTTCAAATTATTGATAAAGTTTTAAGAACGATTTTATACAAAAATAAAAATTGATATAGAACAATAAGCTTTAAAACAACTATGTTCGTTTTTTAATCAAATATCTCTTCATTAATATGTACATGTTTTTATTACGAATTAAAAAAAATCTCAGACAATATAATATTTAAAAAAATAATTTGATATGAAAATTGTTCAATATTTTCAAAACATATTTTTTATATTTTTATTCATAACAGCTGTGTATATATACTCGTACCTATATATATATTTAAATAAATAAAAATTAAAATAACAAATTTCCATTTTAATCAAAATTAATAAACTTTTCACATAAAATACCCCACAATAAAATTGCCTTTATATATGAAAATGACTAAATGAACTTTCTTTTAAACAAATATAGACATTTTGAAAAAAGCATAAACGAATTCAAGACGACACATTTCTTTTAAAAAAGTATAATATTTTAACAGTCATATTTCAAAAGAACGTACGAATGTAAAACGAAATATAAACCGGAATAAAGCAACAGTGTAATCAGAAGAAAAATGTTTCACTTTAAAAAACTTTTTCGTTAATCTCAACATAAAAACATTGTAATCTTGTCAGTCGTAAAGCTCTGACGTCTAAAATTACAGACTCATTACGTTGTACAAACGAACAAAGGAAGATGTCTTCGTCGCAATATATATATAAATATGTGTGTGTGTATATATATATATATATATATATATACATATATATATATATATATATATACATATATATATATAGATGTAAATGTTGACATTGTAGAGCTATTATATCAACCGTCACATTTCTTGTTATTATTTTTAATTAGACCTACCACCGCATGCTGATTAAAAAACTCCCCTAGTTCTTGAACGCGAAAAAGCAATCCAAGTTGGCAACGAATAATAATGATAATCATAATACAAAAAAGGAGAAAACCGAAGAAATAAATTGCGTGTGTTTAATTCCATCCAAGAAATATAATATAAGCATCCAATGTGATAGAATGAGTTGGTGAATGGAACAATTTTTAATGTTGTGCTGTTGTGTGGTAGCATAAAGTTCGGTTACCCTCGCCTAGGGTACAAGATGAAAAAAGAGAAAAAGTCGTAGGGACGACGACGGAACGTGAATAGATTGGGTAGAGACGGTGGTGGTTTCTTAAAAATTTACTTTGCCATCTCGCGAAAGCTCCCATATCTCGAGTTATAATGGCGACGGGGGTATTCTATGTATACAATATAACGCGGATGGGGGAGCGAGGACGAAATGTATGGATTTTTTTAACCCCCGCGTTGGTTTTTGCTTACTACGATGTCAAGGGATGGTGCATGCATGTGTGTGTATGTTGTATGTGGAAGCGTGTGTGTCTTAAAGAAAAGTGAGTTGATTTTTTTTCTACAGTCAATAAGAAGTTTTTATCATTCATGTATACATATATATATATATATATATATATATATATATATATATATATATATATATAAACATTAATTTTTTTAGATTTTATTTATAACATTTTCTTGAAATAAAATTTATTTGTATTTCCCAAACTTATTTGAAAAAATGAGTGATATAGACTGATTGTAATTGAACAATGTATGTAATAATAATTATAAATACACTATTAAAGCAATAAATTAAAAATTGAAGCATTGATAACGAATAACATTTTAAAATTTTATCAAATTTTATTTTAGTGTAATAATTATTGATTTATACTTCAACAGTGAATTAAAATTGGATCTAACATAGAATTTTTGATTTGTTAGTAAGAATTATATTTATAACTAATATTTTTCCCAGTTTTATAAAAAAAGTATTAATTTATTACTTAGTAATTTCTATAAAAAGTACACATTTTAGTAATTTAAATAAGTAAAATTTCAATTTTTGTTATAATTCATATAGCTATTTATATATAATAATTTATTATGGAAATGGTCATTAATTTGTGACTGGTATAAATAGTATAGTTTGTTTTCTAAGTCATTAAATGATTATTACACTTATTTTATAGATTTTAAATATATAATATAGAGTCATCAAAATGCGACGCATTGATTTGTGTTTTATTGAAAAGAAACAAAAAAAATATATCTATATTTCCCTACACACAAGTTTCTTTTTAATAAAACATAAATATAGGCGTAACATTTGGTTGACCTTATATATAAATAACATTTTAAATCTAATAATATTATTTCTATTTTTTATATGCGAATTGATGCTTTATATATTTTTAATAAATAGATGTTTATATTTTGAAATAAATTTTTGTAACATTATTTTTTTACAACAAATTGTATTTTATGATGATCTTAAGACATCTCTATCTCTATTTAATTTTTTTATTGCACAAAACTAGTCTGTTTCAGTATTAAAAAAAATATTAAGTTTATATCAATTTTCAAGTTATATCAAAATAAATAATTTTGTAAATATAATTGTAATTAAAAATCAAATGTAAAAAATTCACAACTTAATTTAAAGTGAATACTAAAAAATATAAGAAATAAAATAATTTAATGTAATTTGTAGATGAACAAAAATATAAAAAATAAATTATTATACGAACAGCTTAACACATACTAAGTTACTCTTAACTCATTTATTAGACGCGATCAAATAAACCCCCATTTATCAAGTGTTTCATTCACCACTAATCTGTGAAAACAATGTAACAATTAAGGATAGCGACTAATTATTACCCTACTGAATACATAGTACAATGTAGGGGAACAAGACGAATATGTTTTTGAAAAGGGTTGATTCCTTACCACACGGAGACACATCTTCAACCCTTTGATATGGCAACAAGTGGTTTTCTACCCATCACAGGTCGACTAGAAAATCATTTCGTGTATTACGACATGAATGTTAAGTTGCTAATTAACCCTCCGTGGCTGTTCACTTCACGCCCCTTGTTTTCATTGTACATAATGGGTAAGAGTTTTAAAGGGTTAACAGATTGTAATGCGTCTTTATTGTCGACAGAAGTGAGCGTATTTGGGTTTAATAATTGTTTGAGTATTCGGTATATTTTTTTTTGTAATTATGTGTTTGTGCGTGGTTCTTTTGTGATTGTTGACTTTTTAAAAAGATATAATGAACAATTATTATACTCGTATATGAAAGTCTGAATAAAGAAAATTAGTTATTGACATACACATACTCACACACACACACATATATTTATATATATATAATTATTGTTTTTTTTTTCGAAATATTAAATTATATTTTTTTCCAATTACAAAATCATTTTGAAAAACATTTCAATTTAAAAAATACACATTTTTTTAAAAAAACCCTCAATAAATAATAATAGATACAGAAATTTAAGGGAAAATTATTAATATTTTTTTGTGAATTTCAAAGCAGTTGCGGTTAAAAATAACGTTAAAAATTTTCAAAATCTCAGATTAAATTAAGTGTAATGAATATGTTATTAAGAGTTTATTTAATTTTAAAAAAAATTCAAAATAAATTTTAAATTGATCTTGAAATTCAAAGATCAATTGTGAAATTATTTTCAAAATAAGCATTATTAACAAATAAAATAAAACTATTATTAAAAATAATTTTAAATGTTTAGAATGTATTTTGTGATAGAATAAAAATAAAACCAAACATGAAAACGTTTGAACGGATTAGACGAGTATATTTTTTATTCTAACTTTAATTGGGTTCAACTCGACTGGAACTTTTATAAACGATTTGTATATTTAAAGAAAGAACGTTTTCAAATCTAAATCACATTTTAATTATACATTTAACTAGAAGACTAAACATAAAATAGAAGTTTTTACCACGGTCGAGAATACCTTGTTCATGTTCTCCCGTATTTACGGGCTGAACAATTCATAATCTGCAATTAGCTCATCAGATCTCGTGACACAATTAAACGTATAATTAAAAATTATGAAAAAAATTTACAAAAGATCAGCGTCGCAATTAGCTTATTCGAGCGTATGACATTCAAATTATGACGCCTACATAACAATTATCTTTGCTTAAAACAAATTGCTATGTAATTAGTTTTCAACTGCTATATCCCTATTAGACGAAGCATTAATTACCAACGGACAAGCAAAATGTAGAGGAGTTATTATATACGGATGGTGCTCGTATAATATCGGCACGCGTGCAACAGAGATACGAAATACGGGGGTGCGTTTAAGATTCGTATGGATGTCTTTTGTGCACGCGCGACGTGCGTCAGAGCTTTTATAGAGAGCGCGATTTCGTACCCATTCACACTGCAATTAGACAACGCCGAGTGCGTGACGTCACATCCGCGCTAACACACAACTTCCGGCTGAGTTGAAGAGATCATGGCGACAATTTATTAATTTAATGTGTAACCAACATTGAGTACACTGTCTTGATTTGACCAGTGCACTTGTTAAACAATTAAAAAAATATATAATTCGTTTCGACGTTTCTTTTACGTATACAGGATGTTTCTCTTTTACGTTACATTAACATTTAATTAATGAATACGTACTCTTCTTGTCATCTTGTCACAATTTAATTTAATCACAATTTTAATTACCATTTGGGAACAAACGTACATTTTATTTCAAGGAATAAATTTAATAGAGTATAAATGTTTTTCATTTTATATATTTATATCCATCTATCTATCTACACACACACACACACACACACACACACACACACACACACATATATATATATATATATATATATTTGTGTGTGTGTGTGTGTGTGTGTTTTGAAAAGAATCAATATTTTGTATATTTTAATAAAAAATCAAAATGTATCTACTTGGAAAATAATTATTTCAATAATAATATTTTTTATATCAATTAAAAATAAATTTTCTGAACAAAATATAAAAAAAAATAATTTAAAAAAAATAATTACTCTATATATTATATTGTTGTACTAAATGGTATAATGTTTTTATAATTTTGATATCAAAATATTGTTTATAGTTTAAAAATAAACATTCGATTTTTTTATCATATCGAAAAAATGTCAGTAATTAAAAAATGTTATATTTTTGAGAAAAATATTAACCTTTATTATATTCTTTCCAAAATGTTAAATCTATAATTGTAGTGCTTATTTGTTGTTTTTTTTAAAAAAATAATTCTTTAACGAGGGAAAATTTTATATTTTCTATTAGTTTTTTATTTTTGGTAAGAATTCCACATTTATTGATTTTTAGTGAAAGAAGTTTGAAGAACTAAATTCTAATTCATATAAATAATTTATAAAAATTGATAAATGATTTCATAGAATAAATAATATATAGAAAAGTAAAACGTATTTAAATCGAAAAATTTGGAAAAATAAAAATATATGAAATATTGTACACTAGAGTTTTTTTTCTAAAAAAAAAACATTGATGAATTTTTTTTTATTTAACTACTAATGTAAAGTACTACTTGTGATAAGAATATGTTTAAATTGACTGCAAGAAATAATTTATTCAAATAATTAAAATTGTTAATTTAACGACCAATGTATAATAGAAATTTTATTTATCGAAAATGATTAAAATTAATCACGTTGAAACAAGTTTTAATAGTTTTTTTTTTTATATTTCTAATCCAAGTTTTAGTTGTCATTATTAAGCAATAATAATTTTTTAAACAATGAACTAAGTATAGGTTAATTTATTTAAAATAAACGAACTAAAAACTATGCATCTAAAGTTTAAAGTGATTAACATTTTTAATAAAATTGTTTGAATTATCTGTAGAAAAAAAAAGATTTAAACAGACACATATTTTGTTATAAGACAGGATTTCCAAACGAATGTCAAGCTCAAAGGAGCAAGAAAAATTCAAAACTAATTAATTTCATGAAAATATTTCAATATTATTGCTAAAAATTGAAATATTATGTTTTAATTAATAAAATTATCAAAATATATCCATTAACTATATTTTACAAAAATGTAGATAATTTTTGATATTTTTTCAAATATTGTTCTATACAAATTTAAAATGTCTTAAAAAATAGATATGGTTTGAAATATTTTTTAGTATCAAGAGTAAACTTTGATTGTGCTGTTAACTATAGTTCTAGTTGAAAAATTACTAAAAGTTTAAAAAAAGTTATCAATTTTTGCAACTATTTACATTTGGAGCCCACGAGTAACAACTGTATTAAATTCATTAATAGTTCAGGGTTTACAAAATTGTACTAAAAACACAGACATTCCAATAGAATCTACCATATATAATCCAAAATTCCATACATTTGTCATCGAAAATAAAACTCAAAAATAAAGATTCAAGATAATTATAAAAAAAATATATTTAAATATTATCATATCTATATACATAACAATGAAAATCCTACAGCAATTTCTATTTCAGGAATCAACAAGATTTTTTAATGGTATTTGGTGTGGTATAATTGGAGACGAATTAATTGGTTTGATTCAATTTAATAACTAGCCAATAATATTTTTACTAAATACGTTACCAGATTTATTTAAATATAATCTTTTGGTCTCTTTTATAATTCTTTTTAGATACTTCAAAGATTACATGTGTATTTAAACTTATTTGTTTATTTGTGTTTCTGAATATGTATTAAGATCAAAGAATATTTTTATGGAATGTTTATCTCTTCATATCTCTCTCTCTCTCTCTGTGTGTGTGTGTGTAAAATAATGATTTATTTCATGTCTTGAATTAATACAAAAATATTTTAAAATCAGTTGTTAATATAATTGATTTATTATTTAAGTTATTAATTTATGTGAAAGGATTTATTTGTATCATTTTTTTAAAAAAACATGTTATTAAAATTTAAAATAAAATAAATTAAATATAAACAGTGAATTTAAGAACGTTATCAGATACTAGTTGTAAATAAATGATGTTTTAAAATAAAATTCTGACCTTACATATTGCACAGATTGTACTTTAGAAAGATTATCCGCATAATAGCTGGCTGTTAAGCGATTGTAACAAATTAAACTTAATACAATTATGTACATTTTCGATGGTCCCTTGTGTAGTGTACACTTTAATTTCGTCGTACAAGAGTCGCATCACATTCGATGCATCTGATCTGATGATATTCTTAATTCGTATATGTGGTCAATTGACACGTAGCTACGTCGAATAAATCACGACTGATTAGCGAACTAATTTAATGGACCCATCTGTGGCCTCGGCGAGCGTCTTTAACAAGCAAAGGTATACCATAACGGTGCGATTAGGTATTTAACGAATATGTCCAATTATCCAATTCAGTCTAACAAGCCTAGCCCCATCTCGACTAATCGACATGCTAAGAAATAAGGAAAGAGAGAAAAAACTACATCACGGACAATAAATGTATATTTATAATATTATATAAATATATACAGGATGTCTAGTACAAATGAATGATGTTTAAAAGCATAACTGTATTTTTATAGTGTGTATGTGTTTTTTTATATTGTTAAAAAAGGTAATCGTTATTAATGTGTTTCCTTTGAAATCACTAATTTGGATTTTAGAACTAATTAGATTTAACTAGTTTTAAAAAATAATAAATTAATTTTCAATATAATTCACGAATATATATACAGAGAGAGAGAGAGAGATGCGTGTATGTTTGAATAAAAGAATACTTTTTAATTCAACTCGAAAAAACTTTTTTTATTAAATGAAATTCATCAAATATTTCAAAAATAAATTAAAGTCAATCAAATTCTATAACATGCATTAAATAACGTGTGTTTGTGAGCATATGGGTATATACATACATATATATATATATATATATATATATATATATATATATATATATATATATATATATATATATATTTTATATTTAAATATCTGTATGTGTGAGCATGCGTGTGTACGTGTGTTATGTATTTAAGAAAACGAATAAGAAACGAGCGAAAAACGAAAGTAAGGAAAGACCTACCGAAAAAAAATTTTTCAATATCTCAACCCCGACGAAGAAAATCCCTCATTCCTTAGTTCGCACACAAAACTAACGACTCTGGTCGATATTTAAATAGCCGGCGGGGGTAGTTAGCGATTCTTTTTTAGATGTAGCTGGCGCGGGCGTGCGAGGGTTGACGAAACGGGCGAACCGGGTGGCGTTATGTTGGGTTTGGGGTGCGCCGACGAACGCGGGGTGGCTCGATCGTCCCCTTGGTAGATACAATAAGTCAAAGAAATATTCTTTGTGTTCTCCCAAAATACTCGTAGATTTTTTCATGCGGAAGATAACGAGGGATGAAGAAGTGTATGAGAAAATACGCAGGTATGGTAATGACGTATGTTTTATTGTATTTAAATCGTAATTTAACTCAAGGATGAAATCATATTTCTATTGTATTATTTTGACGTTTCGGTTTGCTCTCGACCTGAAAAAATAATTAGATACCGGATTTCTATTGACTGAATATTAGATTTTTATATGAGTTTTCGAAAAAAAATAATTAAATATTATATTTTATAGAGAAAATATATATTCAAATAATAAAACTTAATAAACATGGGATATTTTTAAAATAACAAAAAAATATTTGAATTATTAATTGATAAAAAATTAGAAACATGTATGAAAGATCTTTTAAAAATATTTTTGGTTAATAAATCTAAAAAATCTTTAGAAAAATAAATCTAAGAATTTAATTTAATATTATTTAATATTTTCTAAAAAATGAGTTTATTTTAAAATAAACATGATTTAATATTTATGAATTACTGCTTCTAAACTAATCTCACATGAGTTTTGAAGGATTAAAAATGGTTATTCTAGAACTGATTATTATTTTTATTTAAAAATATTTGTATTAAAATATTTTTTAGTATATTTATATATGTTTCTTATTATGAAATAAACATAAAATGTTTAAAAATATAGTAAAAAAAATTATATAAGAAATTAATCTTCAATTGCATTTTCATACCAACGAAAAAGTTTTTTTTAATAAAAATATTTAACGAAAAAAAATGGTACATAATTTGTTAATTCACAATTGTCATTAAAAATGACTTAGATTGAAATAAATTTTATAAAAACATTAGTAATTTTACTATACAATTCTCGAATGAGTTTTTTTATATAAAATAATCACTTGAATAAATTTTACGTTTTAAAAAATTTGACTTGATATTTGAATAAATAAATACATACATACAAATATATATATATATATATATATATAAATACGTGTGCATATAAATATGAGTGAATGTGTGTATGTATTAAAATGTCTAGAAAATCACAACGGCTTCTTCGTCATAAACCAATTCTCATCGGGGAAAAAACACACAGACACACAGTTCCGAATATATTGGTACGTAAGGGCATACAGCATCGCCGTCAAATAAATTGCAATCAATACTTTTTAAAATCCTGAGGGGTAGTTTTTTAACGAGGGGTCGTAACTAACTATTTCTCGCGGGTGCTGTTCTGAATACGTGAGTCATTTTTTTCATCCCTTATTATTGCATTAGATCTTTTCGTATCGGATGCAGGGGTGGAAGAAAACTCTGGCCATAAAAAACATTCGTCCATACAGTTAAACCACCTCGTATTCAACCCACCCAAACGTATACTTCTTCAAGTACTCGGCAGACTTATTCAAATAGAATTTTATTTTTTTTACTGCATATTAGACAATATTATATATATATATATATATATATATATATATATATATATATATATGTCAATTAATATTGACGAAAGTATTATTCGAAGAGGGTTGTTGTTTTGTTAATCTAAATATTTAATAGACAGTAGTACCACATCTGCTACTAATCCCAGACAATATATCGAAGTGTGACCTATCAACCCTCCCATTAAAAATATACAAAGGATACAGACCGACATGTTTTGAGATAAAAAGTCTTAGATTTTTTATACGGGTTTCAAATAAAGAATTTATGTATTTAAATGTGTTCAAATATATAATATGGCCCAAAGGAGAGTGAAGGATAGTAAAGAATGGTAAATGATAATAAACAAGTTAATGTAATTTCAAACCCTTCAGTCTCATTTGGATCAGCCTATATAAAATATTTTTATGTATTTTGAATTTAATAATAGATGACAATGAAAAAAATAAATTTTAGTTTCTATAAGTATGTCTAATAGTACTGACTTGTAATTTAATAATTTAATTTAATTAAAGAAATAAATAAAAATTAAAATGCATATAACGTATCATCCATTTAAGTTTTAATAAAATAATTAGTTTTATTAATTTAATTACTAACCATGTATATAATTTAATAAACATTTTTAATATTAATTATACGTGTGTATGTAATGCAAATATTTATATTTTTTTTAAATATGAAAATTATTTTTGATTCTAAAACATACGTATATAAATTTGTATCATTTTAAAATATATACCACAGTGTATATTTCAATGAACAAAATGTAATTATAGAATTATTATTAATATTAATAATTTATTACTGAATCAAACATTTTTTATTGTATTTATATTTTAATTAATATTTTTATAATTAATATCTTTGTTATTATTTATTTATATTTTTTGAGAATAACAAGTACAAGCAACCCAATTTAAATTAATAAAACTTGAATTCATTATGACAAGGTTTTTGGTACAAAGAATAATTTTTAATTGTACATTTCAAGCTTTGATTCACTCTCCAGGAATTCAGTGTCATACAAAAACTATTTGTAATCGTTAAAGAGATATCGAAACATAAATTACAAACGTCTAATAATAAAAGCAAGCAGTAACAAGACAAATAAGTATTTAATTCATTTACAATGGTACAGTTCATTCGAGTAATCCGTCTTAAGACGGATTTGAATTTATAATTATTCAACGTTAGAGTGTCTTCATAATACGACTACGTGAAAAAATCCACATGCAATTATATATAAAACTATTATCTTTGCATATATTTCACTGTATGAATTGAAGCTCGAAAGGATTTAAATATAAATGGTTTATAATTCCAATTATATATATATATATATATATATATATATATATATATATATATCTATATATATATATATATGTATGTATGTATGTATAAATATTCAATGTCTGTATAATATTTATGTGTACGACTTCTGTCGGGTCTTCTGATGGAGTTCAAGAATAATTTCATAAATCTAATTAGCACTACAGACATATAACAATTAGTGTGACGTCATTTACTCAGGTGACCTGATTGGTTATTGACGGGCTTCTTAATACTGGGTTTAACACTTGCAAATGCATAATACCACAATGTCAAGAATGCATCGAAATAAAATACACGTTTCTTTTAAAAAAAGAAATTAATACGTAAAAGGTGAAGTAACATTTTAGTTAATCTACTGAAGAAAGAGTACACTTTCTGTAACGAATTCTTTGTGAACATTGGTATTGGTCTTATTTATTACAACTTGAAAATTATTTGATATTATATAGGGCCATCCAAATACGACGCCTAAATTTGTATTTTATTAAAAGAAACTATACACATATTTCCTTTTACACCATCTTATACACATGTTTCTTTTTAACAAAACTCAAATTTAGGCATCACATTTGGATTACCCTACATATATGTATATGTGTGTATATATATATATATATATATATATATGTAAAATATCATAATAACATTTTTTCAGTAATTCTCTATTAGTTATGTAACCATCAACTGAAACTAATTACTAGTGTATAGAAATTTTCAATACAGCTTATTACAGGAAAAAATTAAATTTCATAAAAATATTACCAAAATATGGAATCTATTTTAAATACTAAAACAATTTAAATTTGTTAAAAAAATTTCTAATATTAATACTAAATAAAGTATATTATTTAGTATTAATTTCAGCAACAAAAAATGTAAGAAGTGATTTAATTAAAAAATTAAATTATATATGCCCAAATAACAAGATTTATAATATTACAATCGAAATGGATACAAAAAATTGCATTCAATAAGTCAATACAAATAGATATAAAAATTGTTTCATTGCAGTCAATTTATATATATATATATATATATATATATATATATATATATATATATATATATATAACTGTTAAACAGTAATGAAAAAAATAATGTTTGGAATGATATTTTATAAAATATTAAATGATTTCTAAGTTTCAGAAAATTAAATGAAAAAAAACATATTTATAAATTTAATTTCAGTTATATATCAATATATATATATATATATATATATATATATATATATATATATATATATATATTTATATATAGTAAACAAATTAAATTTAAGACAACATTTTAATTATTAAATTTTGAATACATTTCCAAATCAATCCAAAATAAATATTAATTTTTTTAGTGTTTTACTATTTACATAAATACGATAACAAAAAGAAAAAGAAAAGACTATTGTGCTCAAAGTTGCATATCAAAATGTGTCGGTGAATTTTCATTTGAAAAATAGAAGACAAATAAATCATTCTGAAGATTTTGTAAAATTGTCCAATAATGATTTATTATTCATTTTATTCACTGATGCGAATTCTGATGTTCATATCATCAGAGTACTAAAATGAAGATAAATTTTATACTGCAGAGCTCTAACGATAATGGTATGATGATCAAAATGTGAATCAACAAATAATGTAAACAATAAATGATTACTAAACACTTATAAAATCTTATGGTGTTAGGAGTGAGTGTTTAATCTGTATTAAAGTGAATTTGCTACACTACTAAAATAAATAAAATACAATTAATAAAATTAAAAGTTAATTTGACTGTTTTATTATTAAATATAAACATTTATCAATAGAATTCTATGTCAATATAAAAAGGAATAACAATGATAAATTGATTGTTCATCAGAAAACAGGGTTTTTTCCAAAATAAAAATATATTTAAACGATTTTATTTTTAAGTTCACATTTTTTTACAAATATGTTAATTTGTAAAATTGTATATAAAAGAAAATATTAAAAGATTATAATATCATAAATTCTTCAATTTTTGTTTATAATAATGTTAAGTCCTTAAAAAAATTAATTAAAAAATCATATTAATGAAAAATTCTTTTGATAACTTAGAAATTAAATTTTATCTACCATGAAGGAAATAAAAATATGGAAAGTTTTGTAATTTTATTAATTTAAATATGTTAAATTTCAAAAATTTCAAATCAAAAATATATAATGGTATTTGTCATTATTTATTTCCTCTTCTAATAATTTTAAATATATTAATTATTATATGAATACAGTAAGTGATTAAAAATAAATTTAGAATATTTACTTTTTTCAGTTAGAAACAAAAAATATTTTTGAAGCTAAAGTGACAGAAAAATTTCTAATGCGATGTACATAACTGAAATAATAATTATTATTTTTTTAATAAATGAGGATTTGTCCTTAACATTTTTTATTTTATCTTTTTATTTTTCTAAATTGACTTTTTTGTATATTACATTTCAACTAATAAAAATATTTTTAATTCATTAAAACAGTGAACTGAACAAGTGTCTAATAAAATAATTACAGATAAAATGGTTATTTGAAAAGAATTTTTTTTTCATAGTTATAAAATAAATAGAAAAAACCCGCGTCATAACAAAAACCAGATTATCACTGGCATTAAACGACAGATTTTTTCCATAAAAAAGCCAGTGCTGATCAATAAAATAAAAATAATGAATGTGTACGTGTATGTGCATTTACAGATTTGTAACCATGATCCCAGATTCAAATAAACGATTTTTACTGACCTTTTGCATAGAGGACAAATATGATCCAATCTCGAATTGTGTAGATTCGAACACTGAAATTTAAAATCACCAATCAGATTGTCGCAAAACGGCTTTTTCAATTCTTTTTTTTGTTTAATAAAAAGTGAAATTTTTAAGTATATTGCAAAATATCGAAACATTTTCTGACAAAATTATATTTGTTTGACAAACATATTTAATTGAATCTGGGTTCAAGTACACTTAAATATTTCCTTTTTTCTTACATTTGTGTCAAATGAAGCGATTCACATGCAAAGCGTATTTCGTCGTAATATCACTAAAAAATAGAAAAATAAGTCGGTTCGGTTATGAGTTATGTAATCTGAATTGAGAATGAGTATATAATTTGTAATTAAAATGATGAACGAATGAAAAATGATTATAAACGGAACAAAATTTATATCTTTAAAGCTGTTTTTTTTCTTTGAATGGTGCAATAATTGTAAAAAGAATAAAAGATTATTTCATTGAATATTAAGGATAATTTTATCCAGATTATTTTAAAAATATGCTAAAAAAAATATTCCTCATGGAAAACACTTATTTTCATGTTAATATATATATAGGGTCATCTAAATGTGACGCCTAGATTTATATTTTATTGAAAAGAAACATGTATATAGGGTGGTGTATAGGGAAACATGTATATAGTTTATTTTATTTCTTTTTAACAAAACACAAATCTAGGCGTCATATTTGGATGATCCTATATAATTAGAATATTAACAAATTGTTAGATAATTAGATATGTTATGTATTGTGCTAAAAATAATAATTAAAAAAATATTTAATTCCAATTTTGATTCGATGTTCAATGCATGAATATACATTTAAAGAAATGTTAAAATCAAACACAAATTAGTAAAAAAAAAGAAATTAAAACACAAACAAGTACTACTTTGAAAAAATTCTTAAACAAAATTATTGAAATTAAATTATAACTACATATTTATTTTTAAATTAATTATTGTAAATCTAATAAAGTGACTGATAATATAGGAATATAAAATTAGTTCATTTTATTTTTAGTACTTTTAATTTCTTGGATTTTTATGAAGTAATTAAAAATAATAATTTATTAAAAGGAAAAGAAAATAATTTAAAAATATGTTATAAGAAAAGAAATAACAATATATTAAAATCAAATAAAAGTATGCCAAAAATGGATTCTGAAAATGATTAGGCAGTTTTGGATTAAATGTTATATATATGAAAGTTCATGTTAAGAAACTCGAAAGTGTTGATAGATATTGTATAGGATTTTATTTTTAGTTTTAATAAATTAAATCCATGGGTAGAAAGCAAAAAATAAATGCATCTTTATAATAATTTAAAAAATTAATACAGCGATTTTAAGATCATTCCTTGACATTAAATTAAAAAAAGTAAATTTTGAATTTAAGCATTAACTGACAATATTTTTTTTCTGAACAGTTGCAAATACTTAGTTTACTGTTTTGAAAAAATCAAATATCAGAATAGATAAAAAATATTTAAGTTAATCTACAAATCAAAGTAATTTTAATTTATTTATCCAAGAAAAATACCATTCATTAATTGTATCTGTAATGAGACAAAATATTAATGTTAACATGTATTATTATTGGCTTTAATGATTATGAAATTATTTATAAAAAATATATAATAAAAATAATTATAATATACCTACTTAAGGCAGCAAATCCGATGAGAGTAACTCCAATAAATGTAAAAAAAATACTCATTCCCATTCTTAATTTATTTTTAATTACTTTTTCAGAAGAAAAATGCTTTACATGCAAATTAAGATTAATTTACGTACGACATTTTTAGAAAATAAAGGATATTTACCAAAGTCTTTATAATATTTAATTCAAGTTCAGTTTATATTGACAGTAATAAAGCAAGTTTTTGAGATATTTTTTTTATATATTTTTGATTTCAAAATTCACTGTATATATATATATATATATATATATATATATATATATATAAATTAAAAATTAATGAAAATGAAGATACATATTGCTTATCATTTGAGTCAGATTCATTACAAATTTTATTTCTGATATTAAATTATTAAAGATAATTTCGAAAGTAATAAAAAGAAAATAGTCCAAGAAATTACTTATTTAAAAAGTCTGATTTTTTGAAATGGAAAATAAAAATATCTGGTAAAAATTAGAGAATTCAAGAAAACAATTATTGTTTGGAATAAAACTAATTTCAAGTTTATGTTTGTTTTATATTAGTTTTAAATGTCAATTAGTTCATATGTAACAGTCTAATAAATAATAAACCTTTCATAACACAAGTGGTTTAATTAGACGTTGAGTTATTTATATGTCGTAAATCACAACGTTACGTAACAAATATAAATTGAAGAAATAAGCCATTTCATATTGTGTATAAGACATATATGTTATAAATGTTGAAAATTATATTGATATTTAGAAGAAAAAATAAAATAATTTTTTTTAAATTACATGATCAAAAAGTCAATACAATTTTTGTAATAGAACTATTACGAATTGAATCTCTAGATTTATTATATTTGAAAATATTCTAAAAAGGGACAATAAAAATATTTTTCAATAAAAAAATCAATATATTTTATAAAAATTTCATCATCTTGTATATTTTTAAAATAAATGATATAAAATCAATATACTTAATGTTATATAATAAATAGATTTTTTTCAAAAGAAAGGTCGTTTTTTGACAGTAATTTCACTTTATGATTAATAAGAGTGAATAAATTTAGATTTAATGAAAATTATTTAAAAAATATAATATATAACTACATATAATTCATTAATGGTTATATATATATATATATATATATATATATATATATATATATATATATATATTGTAATAAAATATTAACACATATAAAGCAGACACATAAAGCAAACAATGAATCAACCGAATAAAATACACAAACTATAATAAAAAATAATTTAAAATATATTCTTCAAATTCTGTTGACATATTCGACAATGTATAACAAATTTAATTAGTTTCAAGCTAGAGAAAAATATTCTTAAGAAAATCGATTTTACTCGTACACGTTTTTCCGAACTACTTTAATAATCACAAAGAATAAATAATATAAATCAATGTATTGATTTATAATAAAACTCGATTCAGAAAAAATCCGTGTCAGAGGGTGATATCAACTATTTGTAATAATCTTTATTACCTTCTTATACAGTGACAATAAATAATAAGAATTATATATATATATATATATATATGTCGTTGCCTTATAAAACAAATCCATATAATGTAGATAAAACCATATTTAAATGTGTAATAAACTAAAATTATAAATGTATATCGCCAGAGACACGAACCAAGCTGCCATCATTTGTAGGACTATGTGTTCGATGATCAAAGAACATACTATAATATTACTACGATATTTATTTTATAATTTTGAACGAATCCATTTTGTAAATGTATTTAATTTTCATTTGAATATAATATAATAACAATGTATATATATATATATATATATATATATATATATATATATATATATATATATATATATATAATTAACAAGTAATTATATTTAATTGTTCATTAAAGATTTCATATACATCTAAGTATATGGACTGTATAAGAAGTTAGTAATGATTTATACATAAAACCTAAAATTAATTTCCTTTAAACGAAATCAAACAAAAACAAAGCTTTTAAGCACAATATTTGTTTTGACAGCTGGTACCAAGTCGTACAAAGAAGATATTTTTTTCTTGTTTCTTTTTTACGTAGATGTGAAATACTATGTTTTGTAAGGGTTGCATGATTAGTCAATATTACACGTTAGATTTAAAAAATATACATAAACTAATACATAAACACACAACATTACACACACACACACACTCACATATATATTTATGTATATGAATATTCTAAACTTTATGAATTCTTAATATAATTTATAAAATTTATAAATTACCTTAAGGTCACTTTTTTATCCCGTTGTATTTAATGTATTTAAAAAACGCGACACTTTTTATCTGAACAACATCCGACATAAAATGGATGCTTTACAAGCAGATGTTTTAAGAAATATTATGCTAAATACACTTGAAAGAACATGTTTTTGTGAAACTAAAAATGGTATTTACTTAAATGACGTAACTTTTAATAATTAATTTCTAATAATACATAAATAAAAAAATAGCTTCTTCAGATAATTTTATGAGCGTTTTTTTTTTCTAAATTTTAAACAATTTATATTTGAGAAATTCATTTAATAACTAGACAAGATCAAATTATATAAATTTGAATGTATAACTTAATAAAAATAAATATAATATTATTTAATATTGATAAAAGATTTAATTCCAAGAAATATTTAAAAAATCTCTTTTGCTAGTCATAAAAATCTACTATAATATTATTCTACTATAAATTATAACTTTAAAAGAGAAAATTGCAGGAAAAAAATTAATAGAGGTATGAATGGTGTAGATCAAAAAGAATGATGCAATATTCAATCCTAGTTTAACGATGAATAATTAACCAAGCAGTTCCAATTAACCCAGTCATCAGTCCATCGATATCTGGAAACAATTGGTAAGTTTCTGAGCTGGGTTAATAGGTTTCTTAAGAATTTTCAACTCTTAATCTGAAGCAATGAATAGACATCTGTACTTATCACCTCTGTATATTGGAAAATGAGTTATTACAAAATCGAATTGTTGCTGGTAAAGAAAAATGATTTGTTTATAATAATATTAAATGTTGAAGATGATGGGTTAATCGCAACGAAACACTATTTCCACAACTAAAGGAAGAATATACTGTTGGTTTGGTAAAATGTGAATTATTATTAATTATGAGCCGATCAGATAATCAATCTATTAAGAAATCGTTGTATTGTTAACAATTAGATCTTCTAAAACAATTTACTAAAGAAAAAAAAATAGCATTAAAAGAATATTGTAATTGAAAAATGTGTAAGTATAGAAAATTTATATATTGATCTTTGTAGAGCAAAAATAAATAATAGAAACAGTATGTAATGCTTAATAAATGAAAAAATGTATTTAAGAGTAATTATATTAATAATTAAAATTTGATCACAAAATATTAAATATTCATTAGAAATACAAATTGTTTATTTCCAGCCCAATAAAAAAATATTTTTTTTCAAATAAATCGTTATTTCAAATATTAAATGGAAGTTAATAATAAATTCAAAATATAATTCTGAATATTTGTACTTAAAAATTAACATAAATATGATTATGTGTTGAAATCAGTTTTTTTAAAAAATAAGAAAATAGTAAAAGAATTTAGCTTCATTGTAAAATACTTTAATTGATTTTTTCTAGAAATTTCCTTATACCATTCTTTTTTTATTTCAACTTATATTCGTCTTCTTTCCAGCTCATTTAAATAAAATGAATTAAGTTTTAAAATAATACTTTAATATATTCCAACTAATGAATACTTAATTACAGGTACCAATATGTACCATTTTATTTTTTACTTGATTATAGATATGAATATAAAAATGACATTATTTATGAATAGGAAATAAACATATATATATATATATATATATATATATATATATATATAATATATATATAATTATTGTATAAAGTTTGTACATAAATTAATACTACACATATTGGCTATAACTAAGTAAATAATAAATTATGAGTATTGAAAAACATTAAAAACATTCCCCTTCATTTATGGCGATCGTTCGTTTTGAACATAGGGTCGAAGTATTTCATTGTCAAAACCGAATCTTTTGTTGAAAGGTGTTTAGGCCATGCGTCGAAAAAATACATACAGTAATATTACATGAACAGTTTATTTTGTACGTAAAGAAAAAGGATAGAGTCAGTATTTAATTCGTATTATAAATAAAATTGTTTCTGTTTCATTAAATCTCGTTCGGAGTATTTTTTTTCTGTTAGCAATATTAGTTAGTTAGTTAGTGGAACCCATTCGATATGATATGTACTAACGATTGAATTTGATTCAATAACCGATACGTGATATATAGAACGGTTATTGTATTTAACGAATATGATTTTTCATGCAAAATTGCCTATTATTTAACGTCCCCCTTTCTGTATTACCAATTTTATTGTATAGTTGGAGAAATTGATTAATGGTCCAGAAGTATACGTCCACATATATTTTTTTCATATTTTTTTGTCTGTAAAATATATATGGTTTTAAATTTCATATATAACTTTTTTTAATAATAAATACTCATTAAACTGCTCAACAAAAAGAGTCATATATCAAAATAATCAGCTGCATGGCAGTTGATTCTTTAATACATTATGATATTATTTTTCTAACTCAAATGTCATTTTTTTTAATAATTCATGTTTTATTTTTGTGTTAGTATTTTAGAATACTTTTATTAGAAATAATTTTCAATTTTTGAAGTTAGAACTTAATACATTATTAAATATTTTATTATTTGAAATCAATAATATTTATATTGATTAAAATTAAAACATGTTTTCTAATCCACTTTTTTCAGTTTTATAAGTATTTAATTTAAAAAAAAAATCAATATTAAATTCGATTGAAATATAAAATTGATGAATATAAAAATTTTGACTTATAAAATATTTACATATTGAAGTAAAATATGAAAAATTTAATACCCCAATTAAAAAATTAATTCAAATTATGTTAATATAATAAAATCATTAAAAAAGTGTTCAGCTAGAAAAAAACAAATATGAATTTTTATCCTTGACTAAAGTGCATTTTAAATTAATTTCTATATATCATAGTTTATATTTCAATACAGTATAATATTTTGCTCTTTTTTTCTTTCTTTCTTTATATATATATACGGATATATAAATTCTAATACATTGTATATAAAAATAGATAATAAAAAAATTCTAAAAATAAATTGTTGAGACTTTTTGAAATACTTCAAACATTTCTTTTATTTCGATTAAAGAAATATTATTAATTATTGTACAATTCGTGAACAATGACGCCTTAAAAAAGAGAAACTTCACATATATATATATATATAAAATATAAAATGACAATAAGCAATATTTCTGACACCGAAAATAAATCATTCGCGTCTGTGAACCTTTGCTGACGATTATCGACGAACGGATGTGTTAGAATAGTTTGTTTAGGTTAGTTTTAAGTTGTTTTAGTGGGCTGAACCATACTACCAAAACGGAATATTAGCGGCTTAAATATTATAGGTGAAAGATTGAGTGGCCGTTCGTTCTATCGTTCTTAGTCCCTCGTTCTGTCCGCTGATGCTTTACTTAAAAGGTCGGTTATTATGTTGACATGTGAGTTTTTTTCCATAAAAAAGAAAACATTTGTCACGGTAGTAAATTATACAATACGATTCTGGGAATCTATGAATGAATGTTAGAGGTCGATGGTATGTTATTAACAATTTGTACTTTTTTTCATTCATGTAAAATTTGATATCGTTATATATGGATATATATATATATATATATATATATATATATATATATCTTCATCAAAAATATTAATTTTTTAATAGGTATATAATAATTATATTAATAAGCATTTTCTTTACATTTTAATTATATTATTACACAACATTCTACATATAATATATTCAAAAAACAACTGTATAAAGAACTGATTTATATTGACTATATATTGCTCAACATTTTATTATGCATTTTTTTAATTAAGAAAATTATTACTCATAGACTATTTTAAAAATTCTTTTTCCATTTATGCAGTTCTTAAAATATATAAAAAATAACTAAAATAAATATATGCAAAATTAAAGTATCTATAAATAATATAAAAAAATCTAGAAAATAAAAAACGTTTTCATATCTAGTCAATTTGAGTCTGCGATAAAAGTAAATAAGTATTAATATTTTTTTGATATATTTTAAATTATTTTCTAACATTTAGTTTTTAAATTTCTCTTTATTATTTGTAACATTTAAAGATGATATTCTTCTTAATTTTTTTTTTAAATGTATCATTTTTTTAATTAAAAGTAAAGTTTTTTTTATAATTTCAAAAGAAATATTATTATATAATAAATTATATAATACTATTTCTTTTGAAATTATAAAAAAAGCATGAGATATTTTATTATATTCATTCAAACATTTTATTTTTAATCTAGTAATGCACGTTTATGTTTTCATGAAAAAAATAAAATAAATTATTTACTAGTTACAAATTTGTTACAAGTATGATAATTAATCAATATTTTTAATGATGCAATATCTTTGTCTAGCATTTCTCTACCTCACTATATATATTATATATATATATATATATATATATATATATATATATATATATATATATATATATATAGAGAGAGAGAGAGAGAGAGAGAGAGGTAGAGTGATCCAAATAAGATTGATAGATTTACACATACATTTACTTGCTTAGTATTATTAATTATAATTCATTATTATGCAGCCTTATTTGGATCAATTCATTTATATATATATATATATATATATATATATATATATATATATATGTATGTATGTATGTATGTATGTTCTAATATTTTTTCTTATTTTGTGTACAATTTTCAAATAAAAAAGGTAAAGACCTTTATAAACTATTTAATTTACTACACTTATTTAATCTGAATAAATAAAAATTATTATGTTAATTGTTCCATTATCAAGATTTTGCTAAATATTACTGTAGTTATTATTATAAATAATTATTTAAAAAAGAATAAATGTTTACATTAATAAATTATATTTAAGCCATTTGACTAGATACCTCCTTTATATATTTTAGTTCTAATTTTATAAATTTTATGTCAAATATTTGTTTTACATATTTTACTATGAATTAACTTTTGGAAATCGTACAATAAAATTACTTAAATCATATTTTTTCTATTAAAATAAATAAACTGATTGCTACTGTTTGTATATTTGTATAAACTAATCAATAAACCATTTATGATATTGAAATTTAATTGCAAATAAATAAAACGTATATTATGTACAGTCATCCGAATGAGACACCTAGATTTGTATTTTATTAAAAAGAAATATGTATATAGAGTGGAGTATAGGGAAACATGTGTATAGTTTCTTTTATTTCTTTTCAATAAAACACAAATCTAGGCGTTACATTTGGATGACTCTATATGATATCGAATATATCTAATTATATCACTAAATATTATTGAAAAGTAATTCGTAATAAACATTATTATTTTACTGGAAAAAAATATAGAAAATTTGTATTTATTTTTTAATGTGTATTATATTTCTGATATTTATTTAAAAAAATAAAAGTAATTTGTTGTTTTGGAACTGTGGCTGATTCACTTTAACACAAATGAATTTTAACCCCAACACCACAATGGTTCAATAAATGGTTAATAATGGTTTAAATAAAAGTAAATAAAACACTTTCTAGTATTTTTAAAGAAATATTAATTATTATTATATTGGTAATTATTCTAAAAGTAATATTAGAAAAAATATACTTCTATAATTAATTGATGTGAAATGAAATTTACTGCACCAAGTATTTAAAGCATATTGATTAAGGGAGTATTCTAGTCTAGAATTTCGAAAAAATCATTTTTTGCATATTTTCAAAGTTTAGACCTTTAAGAATATGTTCTTAAGAGGATTTTTCGAAATTCGAATTATTTTCGGAGTTATAGCTATTTTTGTGACGCGCCAACCAATCCGGTCTGGCCGAAACGAATCAACTTTAAACGCGTTTTTTTCGAAATTACTTTTTTCAACACGGTTGACGTGATATCTCAAGTTCTAATATACCGATTTACTTGAAATTTGGTACAGAGCTTCTCAATATAACAGTGATTGCCACCGCCCAGGATTTTGTGAAAAATTTTGTTTTTTACTATTTTTAAAAAATTCCGAAAGTTGAAAAAATAGGGCAAAAAAATGACTGTTTTTCACACTGCCGCCATTTTGCGAAAAAAATTTTTTTTTTAAATTTCCCTAGGCGGGGATACTACTACAACCTTCTTTTTCAATAGTTTTAAAAAATTTTTGTTTTACATGACCGAAAGGGTTGGAACCACGTCAACAGGAGACATCTTTTTTTTTCGAGCCCCCACTTTGCCAGCCTGTACCTTTTTCAATTTTGAATTTTTTGTTTTTAATAATACTTTTTTATACTCTTAAAATGTCAATAAATAACTGATAAAAAATGGATAGTAAAAATATTTGTTGGTTTTTTTATAGCGCCCGAAAAACACCTAAAATTCGTGCATCTAGACTAGAATACCCCTTAAATTAAAAATTTACTTGTTTATAAAAAAATTAAATTGATTTAATTTCATATTATAGTTTTTTGATCTTTTTGAAATAACTATTAAAAGAATATATTTTTAAAGATAACATTTTTGGAAAAAATGGATAGTAAAAATATTTGTTGGTTTTTTTTATAGCCCCCGAAAAAACACCTAAAATTCGTGCGTCTAGACTAGAATACTCCCTTAAATTAAAAATTTACTTGTCTATAAAAAAATCAAAGTGATTTAATTTCATATTATAGTTTTTTGATCTTTTTGAAATAACTATTAAAACAATATATTTTTAAAGATAACATTTTTGATAGATTTTAATACGAATTATAAATATTGTAATTTCTAACGTTACACACTTACACACACACACACACACATTATATATATATATATATATATATATATATATATATATATATACACTCTTATATGTTTGTGTAAAAAGGTGTTAATATAAAACAAAGTAGAAATTTCGAAAAACGTAAACAATAATTAAACATCTATGTTTTCGATATGAATTCTAGTCGTATGTGTCGGTTGTCGACAAATCTTGTTAGACAAAATTCCATCGTGGTCCTATTAGTGAAGATCACATACCTGTAAGGAGAGCACCCACAATGCACTGGCGATAACAAAAGAATATCTCAAAATCCGTCTTTTGTCCCCATCATGCCAAGTTACCTAGCGACGGAGTATAATGTTGATATAGACAGGTATTTAGAATGCACGTGAACATTGTCTCTTTCTATGACAAAACTTATTTTTCCTTCATTATTATATACGTGTGTGCGTGTAAAAAATATATATAAATGTGTGTGTATTATATGCATTGATTTGTATGTGTGAGGTGTATCTTTTATTTTTGATCTAGCTAGTTATGGATTTCGTTCGTCTTTTCTTTCATTATTCTTAGAATAGTTGATCAGATCTGTTGTAAATGGCTGACTAAATGAATTATGAATACTTTTTGAAATGGGCGACTGTTGGATTTTGTTTTCTTTATTATTATATCTGTGTATTGTGTATCAACAGTGACCGTGGTGATTATACATACACACATTATATATATATATATATATATATATATATATATATATATATATATATATATATTATTAAAAACTATATTGGTTATAAAATGTCATTCTTAATCCTGAAATATTGAATTTTTCATTTAACTGCCTGCATTATAAGATATGTGAATAGGTTTTGATATTTTTAATAGGAAAGAAATAATGTATTCGATGCCGAGAAAGAACAGAAAGACCTTCATAGATATTCAAGATAATTAAATGAAATATCTTTTTTAATATTTGGAAATGTATTTTAAGAAATTGATTTAATTTATTGTTTTGAATATAAAAAGGTAATTTAGAAAAAATATTGGTAATACTATGTAAAATATTTTTTGTACAATTATAGTAATTATAATATTTATCTCTTATTAGTAAATCCGGTTATAACAAATTAATCCAATAAATTATTTTTTACTGATTCTTATATCCATCAATGTTATGTTTTATTTAATAAAAATATTCAGTTCTATCAATTAAAGATTTTTTTTTAATTCATTCATTACCAATTACAGATTTTCATTTTTAAATTTATAATTGAGAATATGACATGTTTGGTAATTATTGCTAGTAGTATAAATTTGGTAATGTATTAAAAAATATTGGTAATACTATGTAAAAGATTTTCTGTATAATTATAGTAATTATAACATTTATCTCTTATTAGTAAATTCGGTTATTGGTTGTTTTGGAACTGTGGTTGATTCACTTTGCATAAATGAATTTTCACCCCAATAATTTAAATTTATTTTAATCACAATAATTTACAATAATTTTTTTTTATTTTAATCAGAATAATTTAAAGTGTTTAATAATCACTTATGGTTCACTTGTTATTTGTAATTATATAATTTATAATTAAATCGGCTGATGCATTTCGATGCCAATGCCATCATCGTCAGAGCCTTTTCTAAAAAATTAATCCAATAAATTATTTTTTACTGATTCTTATATCCATCAATGTTATGTTTTATTTAATAAAAATATTCAGTTCTATAAATTAAACATTTTTTTTTAATTCATTCATTATCAATTATAAATTTTCATTTTTAAATTTATAATTGAGAATATCACATATTTGGTAATTATTGTTAGTAGTATAAATTTGATAATGTATTTTTGAACATTTTAAAAAAATAATATAAAAAAAGATAAACATTTGATTTTAAATAGTATAAATAATTACAATTTTGATTTTGAAAACATAAAAATATTAATTTTAACAACACAAATTGAATTTTATAAAAATATAAATGTTGTTTGAAAATTTTATCTGGTTATTTATAGACAAAAATTTAAATTCATAATAAATAAATTCAGTTATTTAGCTGATAACTATTTTATTTATTATTTTTCATTTGTATGAACATTAATACGAGAGAAATAATTTTGTATAAATTGCAGTTTTTAAATAAAAAAATAATTATTTCAGGATAACTGTTTTAATATTATAATTTTCCAAATAATATAGAAATATTTTTTTAAATTATTAAAATAATGTATAGTAATAATTTAACTTAAATTGTAAGTGAATTATATTGAATTCACTTTTCATATTTAAAGAGAAAAAAACACATCTTTAACAATTACATTCAAAAAGAGACATTAAATTTACACAAACATTTATACTCTCTACTATCGAGTCTAACAAAATGTAAATTTCTGTTTAAAATATCGTTTAAAAGTTGAGCAATATTTTAACTTTAATATACAATTGACAAAAAAGTCGTTCTTTTCATTAAGCGATAGCGGTCCCGAGGACTGCACTAATAAATTTAAAAAGTTTTTACATTAAAACTTATTCGGACATTTTGCTCGATGCAACTGTTTCGATTGTGTTGTTCGAGAGTTTCGACGAGCGAGAGATCAGATAGTACCTGTGTCAAAGTCAGAACGTTGTGTTCTTGTCGCATGGATGTCAAAGTGTATGTTCGAACCGTCTATATTCGATGCCAAACTGACGGTAAAACGATAATATTTCTAGCGGGGTGAACGGTTGAGATGCATGTATTTTTTTTGTATTGCTTTTCTTCTTCAACTACATCGAAGATTTCAAATCATCGAACAAAAAGAAACGAATTCTTTTATATTCAAATCAGAATTTGGTAAGTTTTATATAATACATTTTGTTACGATTTTCACTGTCTCTTATTCACAATACATACATTGCTTTATATATATTATATATATATATATATATATATATATATATATATATATATATATATATATATATATATTGAATAAAATTAAAAATTGAATTTTGAATACTTAAAAATATTTAGTTAAAAGATATTAAAAAGTGCCAGGAAGAATACAAATATATAATTTAACGGTCTATTTTCTAATTACAAACAATTATATATAAAAAAGGATTTTTTTATATAATGTTAGAAGAAGGCCTCTCCTAAAACTAACTACTTCCAGTAAATCAACGACTTTTTCTATTCCACAGCCATGAATTTTATGATGTCTCTGACTCATCTATCCATAGTCTCTTTTTGAACCTTTTTATATGTCTGGATTTTGAATCAATAATTACTGTTATCCATAGTTGATCTTCTCTTTTTACTATACAAAACAGGTTCATTTCCATTTGAATTTTTTCTTTCTTATTATTTGTTTATATCGATTTACTTATATATCTTCTTGTCTATGATATTATCTGTATATTACTTCCAATATACATTTGTTTATGCTTCTTTGTGTAGCATGAATTTTCTGAATTATTGTGATATTTAATACCATTGTTTTACTATTACTCACACACACTTATATATATATATATATATATATATATATATATATATATACATATATATGATACATATTTGAAAAAAATGATGTAAAAAATATAAATAAAATAAATTTGTTTTAATTGACAATATTTTCAAAAGTATTAGAAATTGAAAAAGGCAGTTATATAATTCTTAAAAATAGTAAGTTAAAATGTGAGAAAAAATAACAATAGATATCAGTACACAAAAAAAAGATTACAGGTATTGAAGAAGAAAATGTATGATAAAATGTCTCGATAGAATAAAAAATATATAAAATAAATTAAATATAAAAATTTATGGAATGAATCAAAAAAAGGAAAAGTACGTAGAAATGGACATATTTTTTTATTGTTATAAAATATATCTTTGCAGATATATTAATAAATATTCCATTAAAGTTTAGTTATTTGAAAAATATGTTATTATTGACTGTTTAACATTTCTAGTTGTTTAATTTATTAAATAAAAGTCTGAATTATCAACAAGACTCGAATAATGTTTAGGAAAGTAGTAAAAACTAAAAAATAATGATATATTTAAATCACTCACACAAATCCAGAATATTTTATATAACTGTTCAATAAATTTTCATTTTTAAATGTAATTATCAATTCACATTTTAAAAACATTGTATCAAATTATAGATGCCCAAAAACTGTTAGATCTACAAATCTGTTCATTGCTGGAAACCAGAAATAATATGGAACTCTTTTCTTTAAATAAAATTGTTTTAAGGTAAAAATAATATTAATTATGACAATATACAATTTTTATAGTTGATAGATGATTTTTAATCATTTTTTGATTTTTCTTCAAATCGAAAATTTAAAAAAATATTTTATCCTTTTAAAAAAATGTATATTTCTATTCCGAATAAATAATTTATGTAAAAAAATATTTTTTTAACAAATACGATCGAATATGTAAAAAGTAATTTTTTGATTAAAGTAACAGTTAATTAGCTAAATTGAATGTTCTCAAATATATTTTTTCTGTGTTCAAGAATGTGATTTTAGTGATTATTTTATTTTATTTTATAGCTTTTATTAAATGAAAAAATACGTTTTTGAAAATATTTTTTCATAAAATTTAGGTTTTATACAACGATGATTTATTTTTATATTTTTATAAAAAGAACCTATTGGATTAGAAAGAAAAAAGGTTATAGACGTTGTAGTAAAATTGAAGAGTTTGAAATGAAAAGGGCCGATTATGTAGTAAGAAGAGAAGAATGAATAAGAGATGTTATTAGTTAGGAAGTTAGATATAAAAAAAGATTAAGGAAGAAACTTATCCATAAAGGAGACATAAAATAATTTGTTAGAATGAACTAGAAAAGAAAGGCATTGGATCGGTTGAGTGAAAAGTTTTGAGAGAGACCTTCATCTAGCAGTGGATAGAAAAAGACTGATGATATATATATATATATATATATATATATATATATATATATATATATATATATTATATTTGTGAAAATTATATTTCTACTTCAATATTTAAAAATTAAATATAATTTCAAAATATTTCAAATGTACACAAATGTTGGGGGTTGTATATTTCTTTTCGTCATCTGGTCTGCAAGCATGAAGTGTTTTCCCTTATTTATTGTTTTTGCAATATGTTCTATTTCATAGATTTATGATCTTTTTTGATGCAATGAATTGACTTATTTATTATTTGTGACTGTATTCGAAAAATTTTAACAATTTGTGAGGTCTGTTCTAGATGAATTGAATATCTGCATGTGTTAGTTTTGTGATTTATTTTTTTAATTTGTGTAAAGTGAATCAGCCACAGTTCCAAAACAACAAATACATTTCAAATGTATTATAAGTAATCAGATTACTAATCAAAAAAATGAAATGTTAAAAAGAAAACAAACTTTTTTGTTAAGAATCCTAATTGCAATTAACATTAAAACTTGAAATACAAATAAACTGTGTGAAATTTCTAATACCGATGGAAAAAAATGACCGTCATAAAGTGAAAAAGGGTTTGTTGTAATACCTATCTGGTTGTAATGAAGGGATGAACGGTCAAATTCACGGTACCTTTGAAGTAATTGTTTCGTATTTGAAATGTCCGTTAAGATATGTTATGTTTGTATGGAGACATTAATTGTAAAAACTATTTACTAGGCAAGTTTTCGGTCTGCAATTTGAAGGGTATTTACGAATATTTACAATTCGCCGAGCAGCAACAGCTGCAATCATCAGCAAACAATATGTTGAGAGTGTTTCAAGGTAACTCTAAATAATAGATAGAATACATAGATCTGTCGTATATGATTCGAGAACTATGGGTTGCGTTATTCAATCATTGATCAACGAAATACACCACATATCACTGAAATACTTATATAGGTGATTTTTTTTAATCATGATAGAACTTTAAATTGAATCCATATCGAAAGTTCTATCTAACTTAAAAAAATACTTTTTATATATACATAATTTTTAAAAAGAAACATTTACAGACTTATATTTTATTATTTATTATGAAACTGTGGCAAATATACTAACAGATATGAATTATCACTTAATACCTCAAAATATTAGAAATTATTCAATGATTAGGTATTGTTTATTTTGTTTGTTTATAATAATAAACTAATGCGCATTTCGATAGCAATGCATTATCGTGAGAGCGTTGTGTTATAAAATCTGTAAGTAATTATTGAATACTTTTTAATATCTTATGGTTTTGTGGATGATAATTCATTTATGAGAAAGATTTATATTTTACTTAAAAAACGAAAAAAATTTTTAGTTAAAAACATAAAAAATCATATAGTTATGTTATAACCAAAACAGTTTGATTAAACTGCTTTATTTTTTTTAATTAAAGCTATTTTTTAAATTATACCACTATTTGCATATAATCACAAAAACATTAAATTCTATTTTATGCCATTTCAATTTACAATATTTTATTTTACAATTATACTTATATAGAATTTTTTATTTTTCAACAAGGTACTTGTTTCATTTTATCCTATTTAAATGATTTATTCTAAAAGACGAACCGAATTATAAATCTTTGTAATAAAACAGATACACCCACTTTGAGTGTAAAATCCGGTTATAGGACTCAATTCCATATATATATATATATATATATATATATATATATATATATATATATATATATGTATGTATATGTGTATCAGATAATCAAGTGAAACGATTCAGTGAAAACAAAAATGAAAACTATGCAACGAGCACCAAGAATCCAGCACGCGAATCCGCATTAATTATTGCCTTTGTTACAGAACGCATAATTGATTTAGCTCATAAATAAATTGATACAAAAAAAATATCCACAGAATAAAATCAGATACATGTGACAGGTAGTCGTGTTGTCAAAACGACAAGGGTTTTATATAGTGGAAAAAGGACTACGGTGGAGAAACGGTGTAGCGCGATCGTGAATAGTGGAATAAAAAAAAATATACATACACACACATATATAAAATGGAAATTTTTAAATTATGGCCGATCCTCGGTCGGTGACAACGCGTCGCGTTTTAAAATATTACACAGGATTTATATTAAGATATATGTGTCGCGTTCGTTTCTCCTTCATGCCTTGAACGCGTTCCCATTGTTCTCCCCAACTATATCGCCGCGTTTTTACTGCGACGTATCGTTTATATTTTTTTTTAGTTCTTTTTGCTTGTGTTTTATATACCGAATAAATTAATTTCAAAAGCACACTTCATTTCGATCGCGATATCACGTATGACAACAATTCCGTATCGTTTAAGAACTCGAAACGATTTTAGAGGAATTTTTCAATGATTTATTTCAAAACTCTTCTATAACAATTAACTAGTACTTTATGCTATGATCTAGAAATATAGATTGATTTAATATGCCGAAGAAGCATGCCTTGTGGCCGTACGTAAATTATAATCATTTTATGATTAAGTTAATTTGTCTTGAAAGACGAACAGCTCATTTTTTTATTACTAAATGCCTCGGGAATTTTAATTCTAATAACAACCCTCATTTAAAGTAGTATAATTGTTGTATTAAAAATCGATTTAAATTAAGATTCTAATGTTAATTTTTGAAAAGTATACACATTTTTCTACTGTCTTTCGAACATTAAACTATTTTAAGGTCAGTAATTGTTTCCTCAAAAAGTTTATATGTATAAAAAATAATTTCAAAAAAATTATAAAAAATATATTAGGCTTAATGAGTATTTAATAATAAGTTGATAGAACTAAAACCATATTAAACAGAATAAAAAATCAGGAAATAGATGTAAACAAGTAAATTTTAATTTTTATCAATATTATAGATTAATATAATCAATAATGAAATAGGTTTTTATAAATAAATTTAATTTAATTTTAATCAGTTTTTGGATTCGCTGATTTCATTTTTTGTATAATTTATTAAATTCTTTTTTAAAATAAATTATAATTTTTTTTCTTCATTTTAAAGTATTTATTAGGGGTTTTGTTCAGCTGATGATTTTTGATCTACTTTAATAAGGGTGAATATGTAATTTATATATATATTATAAATACTTTTATCAAAAAATTAGAAAATTTGAATATTTTAAAAATTACATTTGTTCAAACATTTTTTTGGAATTTGAAGAAATAACCAGTTTTAACAAATCGAAAAGGACTTAGTCTGCTACGTTCTAATACTAGATCCATGCAACAAAAAGTATTCGACATAAATTGATTGAATTCTATGACGATTTTCACATTTTTCCATATTTGACATCAACAAATTTTAATTTGTTTAGTAGTTTGAAAAATATTTTACGAAATAAAAATTCACAAGAAATTGAAAATTATGAACAAATATTTAACAGTTAGAGAAGTCATATGATTTCTTTTTAAGACTATAATAATTCAAATGGAATAAACTGTATCCATTTTAACCCTTTCACCACGGATTAAATATTTTTAGTTTTAAAACTTCTGTATTGTTTGATGATCTTTTGAGTTACTTAAGTAATCTATTTTTGGGCAAAAAAATGATTTTTATTTTCAGATTTCAAATTTGAATTATGGACACATATGTCCTATCAATAAAATTAAAGATATAGAATTTCCGTTAATAATTTTTGAAAATTTTATGGGAGACATAGGTCCCGTTAGTAGCGAAAGGGTTAATTGAAATTTTAATTGTGTGTTATTTTTTTAAAAAAATCTATAGTTAACCTTAGATTCATTATTTTTGTTATTGCATGCTATGACTGATTTTTGGTATTTGTGTCTACAGGTAGCATTTAAATACTTAAGTATTTAAATGTTACTTAGGATTACAATTGAGAGATTTATATATATATATATATATATATATATATATAAACACACACACACACACATATATATATATATATATATATAAATATATATATAGGTGTTTTAAGGGTAAAAGAACTTTAATTTGAATTCTTATCGAAAGTTCTATCTAACCTAAAAAAATATATATATATATATATATATATATATATATATATATATATATATATATATATATATATATATATATATATGTATATATATATATATATATATATATATATATATATATATATATAAAAGAGTATGATAAATGGTGTTTTTTAAGTTAGATAAAACTTTCGACAGGGATTCAATTCCAAACTCTAACATGCTTAAAAAACATGATAGTCTTTCATCTCATATATATATATATGTATAGAGAGAGAGAAAGAGAGAGTGGTCGAAATGACATTGAAGAATATAATTTTTAGTCTCAGTTTATATCTTTCAGTCTTATTTGAGCAACTATATACAAGAGTTATTAATTAATATGGTAAAAAATTCTGAAATTTGTACTGATAAAATACAGTAAGTATAATGACCACAATTTCTTAATAAAAGAAGCTTGATTATAAGAGCAACATATATTAAACTCGCCTTAAATGTGACAGTTTTGATAATTTGTGAGAATAATTATGTATATTTTTTTGGTGAATAACTTTAAAAAGATTAATAATAAAACAAAAAGAAAATGGTAAATGAAGGTAAAAAATGTTTTATACGTTTTTCTAAATTCCTTTCATTAATTTTAAAAGAGAGTTATAAATTAAATCATATATCAGTTGAGTTATAATTGCTGTATTGTATAGAGAAATATTTTTTACAGGTACTGTGTTAACACATATGATTATGATGTTGGTACAAAATGTGTACTGGACTCAGTTATCAAGAAATTAGGTTTATACGAAGTTTACTAACCAAATAAACTTTGAAAGTAAGGATATTGACCTTTAGTTCAACTTAAAAAATCTATTCGACAATACAATCTAAAAAAATCTATACGTTAAAGAAAAAGAAAACTCCGAATATGTGTATATGTTTTGAACACGTGCCCAGATGTTTGTTCAATGAAACGCGCGCAATCAACGTACAGTCGAAGAAAATTTTAATTAAAACCAAACATTGTGGGACGCAGTGCACGGTATATTTCCGATCGACTTGCGATTTCTGATCGTGAAAAATGTTTTTAATGAAAAAGCCATTCCGTTTAACATCCTGCCTCCGGCAAGCGTGGCGCCTCGGCGCGGGGTGGGTTTGCGGCGGCGCATAAACCGTACGGAAAAGCGACGCCACCCCCGGAATGTCTGTGGTCCCGCCTACGAGAAACAAAGACGTACAAAGACATGCGTCGACTTATTTTCCATTCTGTACGGTTTCTTGTGTGCTTTGCATATATCTACGTATGAAAGCACCTTTCGCATACACATACACACGCACACACACATATGTCATATATTCTCTTTCTAAATTTTTATATGATTTTTGATTATTTTGAACTTTGAATTTTAATTAAGTTTTCTTGGATACTCTTTGTTGGTTCAATAAATTTTGCAAGTTACTTTTTTAAAACAACTTGTTCAGATAAATAATTCGAAAAAAATCAAGAAAAATATGATTAAAAATTTAAGTTGTGTTAGAAATAATATCTTATGACTATTTATTTTCGTTTTTGTGTACTCTTTATATTAAACTCTTTGAATAAGAAAGTGAATAATATTACACAGTCACACCATAGTCACATTTAAAACATTTTGTTCTAATTTCGATACATATATAGGGTCATCCAAATGTGATACCTAGTTTTGTATTTTATTACAAAGAAATATGTGTATAGTTTTTAATAAAACACAAATCTAGGCGTCACATTTGGATGACACTTTACAATAACTAGACATTAATATTAAAAACTTATTTGGTGATAAGTAGTACAAGTGAATAAATTGGTTATAACAGAATATTTTAATAGTAGTCCAAATAGTAAATAAATATATAATTATTGTTCGAAAATTAAAATACAGAAAAAAATATATACATATATATTCATATACAAAATTAATATATATCTGTAGCTGATTTCGATTTTTATCCATATTAAATGTCAATTCCATTTCGAAGATTTATATAAATTAATTATCTATTTTTAAAACGAGGAGAAATCATTAATGCCAATAATTTATGCAATGAACTTCAAGTGATATTACGAAAAAGAGTATGAAAAACATCGAATGGTTATAAATCAGAAACATTCAATTCTATTTCATGACAACACTTGACCACACACATCACAAACAATGATAAAAAATTAAAAGGATGGAAAATATAAATTCTATTTCACATATATAATTCACCCTGCTTATTATTTTTAAAAAAATATATTATTTTAAAAAAATGTGTATACAATTTTTATTGCAGTAGTGAAAATAATAATAGTTATTTTAGATATTAACAAATATATATTTTAGATATTATTATAGTTTGAAAAAAAATAGTTTATAAACTTCATGAAAAAATTAGTAAATGAATGTCTTTTTCAGCTTTTAATAAATTTTCTTTATAGTAATTAAATTAATATGTAATATTTTAAATTTTGAAAATTTGTGGAATTTTTTTATGATATACACATACATACAGAAATATATATATATATATATATATATATATATATATATATATTAATTTTATAGCAAAAATATACTTAAGTTTCAATTACGTAAATGCGAAGAAAATATTGAAAAAATATTTGAAACAAAGTTAATAGAAAAAAGATTGCAACACAAAAGAGAACGTAATGAATAAGGTATGAAAATACTACGCCAATATTACATTTCTGATTCATTTGAATTACAGGTTTGAAAATTATTACATTAACAGTTCTAAAAATATTATTCCTATGTATAAAAATAAATCCAGGATAACTTATATAAGTAATAATTTAAAGCTAAATTGAAATATTTTCTATGTTTATTGCTATAATTAACCTTTTATTGAACTAGAATTTTTATAAAATATACATAAAACTTACATATAAAATAATTATCTTGTTTCGATAAGTTACAGTCATTCATAGACGTGTACATAGTTTATTTACATTCATATAAATAATTTTTTACACATATATTTATATACGCATGTAATATATATATATATATATATATATATATATATATATATATATATATATATATATATATATATATATGGATGGATATATGAAGAAATGAATATAGTGTATTGTAAAACGCATTTCGTATTTTGCGCTCATAAAATGTAGGTAAAGGCAACATGGGTAATAAAAGTACTTTTTAACAGTGATCCATATAATCCGGTTAGACACATAATATTATAACCGTTCAAATAAAGACAACAATCTACAGAACAAACAAGTTTTATACATTTTCTTAATTTCTCATCTCACTTTTTATGAAAGAAATTCTCTTTATATCGTTTGATGTAAGTGGATAAGAGTACGACTAGGTAAATATTTAAACATTTCTGCGTTAATTCTTAACCACGGTTTACAACACTGACAGTGTATGGATTTTAATTACCTTGAGGTAGGTCGCACTCTAGTTGTATTTTATGGTTGTGCATTCTTTTAAGATTTTATCGACACGGAATTTAATTAATACTTTTTAATATATATATATATATATATATATATATATATATATATAAACACGTATGTATATGTTTGTATTTATAATTAGAAATAGAATATATTTTTTTTGTATTTGCTTAAATGAAAATAAAAACCTTGATAATAACTAAAGATCCTAATGTAAAATTCTATTGAAATTGTTTACTAAGTTATATTTATGAATTTTAAATATAAATGAGAACAAAATTGATTTTAAATCAGAAAATAATATTTGTAATTTATTAATAAAAAATATAATAGGCTAAAACAATAACTATCTGATCTACTATGACAATTTTAAAATTGATATTAGATTTCTTCGTTCTAAAAATTGAAAAAATGTAGTTTAAAATGAATGTATAAAAATCGATAAACTAAATTTATATTTTCAATACCTACAGAAATATCTTTTAATATAAAATATTATAAGATGTTTTGTATTTTAAAATATTTCATTATCAAAATATTCCATATTTCATCAAAAGATTTAAATGAAATATGGAATTTCGAATAAGAAAGTATAACACACATACACACACATCTCTCTCTCTCTCTCTCTCTCTCTATATATATATATATATATATATATATAATTTTACATACTCATACAATTTTTTTTGTATTTTCAGAATAAGTGCTAATTTCTTTAAAATTTTATTCTATTTTAAGACACGTAATATGTATTTATGGACAAATAAGAAAAAAATTACTTTTATTTTGTGATTTATCATCATAGTAATTATTTTTAATATTTTTTTATATTTGATCAATTTTAAAATAAAGGAAAAAACTATTTTCTCAAGTTCTAATTTTTATATAATTTTATTAATAAAAATGGAAAATTAGAAAATCTCTTTCAATTAAAAATTTCTTATATAAAGCCGAACGAAAAAAATAAATGTTTATTCTTTGATAATTCAATAATCTCTACAACAGCAAATCAATATATATATATATATATATATATTATATAATATATATGTAACTCAATCAAAACAAACCTAGAACAAATTTTTCTATCAATCAAAAACTCATGCTTCAACAAGACACTAATTAAATGAAGTCAGTTCGATATGATTACATATACATATAGATGAACACACACACACACACACACACACACACACACACATATATATATATATATATATATATATATATATATGCATGTATGTGTATGTACATATGTATATCGTCGGCGCGTTCTCTTCAGTAAAGAAAGGAAAAAGGGTGCAAAAGTTTTCGCAGCGATAAATAAAATCAATATCTTTAATCAGACTATTCTCGATTCGTCTTCGAACGTACGTTATCTATCTATCTATGTATGTATTAGCGCTGGAAGGCTTCGGAAGAGAGCTATATGTCTGTCTGTGTGTATAATACACGCTCCGGTACACAGACTGTGTGTTAAACTAACCAGATGATCTAATAAACTGCTTTAGCGGAAAGATCTCGTCTTCATTTTACTTGCAGCTACTGAATTAAAACCGACTGGCGGTCCTGTGTACCACGATTAGATATCAAAATTAGACGCCGTTCGACCGATACGCGTACGGTAACGGACATCGTTGAATTTTTATTGTGGTCACGAGCGAATGTTGTACAAGAGGAAAAAATTAACACCGAACTTGAAACTTAACGCTTGTCCGTCGATCGACGGATCTGGGTACAGCGATATTTTTTTTGTTGAATAAACGTATTTTATGGACGGTAGCTGGACAAGAATCGATCATGTTTTAATCATGACAGTATCGGATTTGGTTTATGTCTCGAGTTTATGTAGGGTTGGGTAAGATGCATGTTTTTTAATGTAGAATGAAAATCAACACCTGTGTAAAAATTAATCAATACATAAAAAAGCGATTATTTAAAAAATAAATCTTAAATTGAAAGATAAAAGGAATAATCAATTAAAATTTTAAATATATTATTTAAAACATGTTATTGGAAATATTTTTATTGGTAGAAAAGTTGATATAGAGGTAAAAAAATAAAATACACTACAAAAGAGTTTAATTAGCTTTTTGAAAATTTTCCTAGATTAAACCAAAAAAAGATATGGATAAATAAAAAAAGCAAGAATAAAGAACAAGAACAATCATACTGGTCAATGAATTCTGGGACAATAGAAGAAAAGAAAGAATATTGAAAAATTATCTTCATATTATATATATGTGTGTGTGTGTGTATGGGATATTTTAATAACAAGAATTGCCTTTTCCAACTTTTATTGTAAATTATTATATTTTAAATAAAAAATGGGTTAGTTTTATTTTATTTTTTTAATTATAAAATTTAATATAAAATGAAACACAATATCAATTTTATACGAGAGTTGTTAAAACAGTACTAGTATATAATTTAATATAATTTTTATATTAATACAAATATAATTGTGAAATTCCAAGGTTTGTCTAATTGAATTTTATAATGGATTTTTTTAAAATTCAATTTATGTTTTTGTACTGATTTAAAATATCTTATGAAGTGGAAAAGATAACATGAAATGTTTAATGAATTCTTTCAAAATAAATAAATAAATAAGATGTTATCTATTTGGTTTTTTTTGTAAGTATTGTGTGGATAACAAAGACAAAAGAGTTTATTATTTGTAAATCATTTCAATTAAAGATATGTTTCTTGGAACTCAAGATAGTTTCTCCATTTTAAATGTCCATCATTGAAATATAATGTTAAATACTTAGTGTGACCCAAATGAGACTAAAGGATAGTAAAGAACAATAAATGATGATAAGTAAGTAAATGTATGTCTAAACCCTTTAGTCTCATCTAGGCTATCTTATATAATAAATATTTTCAATATTAATACATTTAAGGGAGTTATATAGAATGTGTGTATGTGTGTGTATTTATACACTTTTCTAAAAAAAAATTAAGTTTATTAAAGTTTATTAACGTTATTTTTCTTTTATTCAAACTAAAATTAAATAAAATTATTACTCATTGAAAAAAATTATTAAACATCTCATAAAAAAGTCAAAATTAAAAATTGAAATCCAAAATGTTAAATCAAATTAAAAACAATTAACATTTTTGGTAAAATCACAAATTTATCAAAGATAATAATATTTAATGACGATATTTTTTAAAAAAAGAGCAATTAATATGAACTGGCTAGAAAAAAATAATATTAAAAAAATCAATTACAATGTTTGACAAAGGGATTTCAAAAACAATTTTTTGAAATAACACTTTAAAATTGATTTAAATATATTATAAAAATATTTATTATTGAATACTGTTCCATAAATTCAATGGGTTTTTTAAAAAAATAAAATCATTAAGATTTTAAAAAAATGTTGTAATATACATTCAAAAGTAACAATAGTATATATATATATATATATATATATATATATATATATATATATATATATATATATATATATATATATATATATTAATGTGTGTGTGGGTGTGTATTATAGAGAGAAAGAGAAATTTTTAGTCAAGAAATTTAAAGATAATCAGACAGAGTTCACTGAACATCTTTCATCTACATTATGTTTACATATTTATTTTTTCAATTCATAATTAACATAATAATATATTTAAATAAAAATAACATCTATATTTTAATTTAAGTAACATATATTCATTTCATGTTGATGAATTGTACGTATACATTCATTGAAAATAGAAATTGTATTAAAATCTATATCATTATAGGTAACTATCAGAAAGTAGTACACTTTTTTATATATTCATATTTAAAAATACTTTAATGATTACAATGTTAATTCACTTGTACGAATCATCATTATACATTTCTTTATTATATTTTTAAAAGAATTCATCATCTTAATCAGTACATTTCCTACGTCTCAGTTTTGTAAACTTTCGAAACAATGGTTGAGAAACGTCGAAAAAACTTGAGATAATTAAACCACAAAATGCGTAGTCATCGTCAAATTAACGGCTCGTCAATAAAACGTTTCGTGTCGTTCGATCGTTATAAAATTACGCGTGCGTTTGGCATTTCGACGAGAGGATGAGGATGAGATGAGATAAAATACGAAGTAAAAGAAACTCGCACTAGAACAAGAAACGACGTTCGGTATGAGAGATGCGTCAAATGGGTGGGGGTGGTGCAAATAGGCTATCATTCTGACATTGGAATTCTTAACGACCGAACATATCTGAATCACTTGCATTCTATTACGACATTTAGTTAGAGATATTGAGTTAATTTTTACGAAAAAGTATAATAATCGAGCATAATTCATATATAAGAAAAATGTCACTTTTTAATATGAAAATAGATTTCTTTTAACCAGACAGAACTTTATATATTTAATAAATGTATAGTATTTTTAATTATCATTTTATTAGTTTATAATAATTTCACAAAATAAAAAATATTTTTTGTTAAAAATATTTAATAAATTTAATTTTAGTATCATTACACAGTATTTTAAATAGCGACGAAAGAGAAAAATAATTATAAATATATTAATATTGTTTTTTTTTAATTTACTACTTACTAAAGACCTTATAATTAATTTCATAAATAAAACATTAACATATGTAATAATAGCATATTTTTAATAATTTTCAGATATTTATTGAAAATATGTGGTGAGAGAATAAAAAAGATTTTATCAAAGGATTCTATTTTTAAAAACGTCTCGATGTGAAAAATCAAATATAAGAAAATTTACTTCCGAAAAGTAAAGAAGTTCAACAAACCAATTTTCCAAAAATGAAATGATAATCAGATTTACACAAGTAAATTAAAATTTTGACTAATGGTTAGTATAATTAATTTATTTATTAGTCACCAATCTTTTTTTTCATTAATTGGATTTATTAGTCTGTTTTTAAACAAACTAATTTTAGTCATGACTATTTATTCATCATTAGTCATGATTAATTGAAAATTAATCATTAGTTATTAGTGATTGTTTGTTTTAAGTGACTAAGTCTGAAAAGAATTTTATAACTTTTGATTCTCATATGTATATTTTAAATCCTAAACTAATTTTACACAGTTCAACTTTAGATTCTTTTTGTAGACCGTTAATTTGTTAATTATTACCTATTAACAGAACTCTACTTAAGAAATTCATTAAAGAACATTTGTTAAAAATTCCAAAAATAAAATGGATACTCAAACTGTTTTTGACTAATAATTAAAAATTAAACATTAGTCAGACTAAAATATAAATGACTATTTGAATCATTTTATACAAATAGCTGATTTAGTCATTAGTTATTAATTATTTACTAACTTTGGAAAAATTGTTAATTACAGAAGATTTTATGATTTAACTAACACATTATTCATTAGACATTTTTATTGATGTCATTAGTCATATTTTTTGTTTGAGTTTTGTCTAACTCAACCTATAATTGAATTAAATTTTACAATATATTATAGTAAAAAAAGATTTAAAAAATTATTTTTCTAGTAAAATATATTTACTATATAATTTTCAACAAACAATATATTTAGGTTCGTATTTTATGAAATATTGAATATATATAATTCTATAATATTTTTTAAATTAAAATATAATCAATTATTTTATTCGAAACAATTAAATTATTTAATAAACATAATTTGTATGCAATTGATAAAAAACATATTGCTTTTTATATTTGTTTTTTTGTAATTCTACAAGATCATTTTCAGTATCAATGATAATTGTAATTGAGAAATAACTAGATTGATATGGATTTCACTTTCTTTTCTTTAACAGTTTTTTCTTTCACTTATATATGTATTGACATGAATATATAACAAAGACTATTTTTAAAAAAATGTCTTATGCTAATTGATCAAAATGCTGAGATCCTTAAAACAATATTTAAATGATTTATATAACTTTTCAATTAAATGACATTTTGACTGGTTTAACATTTATTTTTAGAACTTTGAAACAAAAAAATAGAAAATAACAGTTTTGAAAATATTCAAGTTTTTATAAAAATCTCTTTTTTTAAGAATAAAGAATACTATGATTTATACATATATATATATATATATATATATATATATATATATATATATATATATATATATATATATAAACAATTAAATTTATGCAATAATCTTCAGTAATTATATTAATAAAAGAATATATATATATATATATATATATATATATATATATATATATATATATATATATATATAATGTAAATATGTGTGCGTATCCATAGAGAGTACGTGTCAATGTTTATATGTTTTTGTAAGAAAAAAATGTAAATTTAAAATCTGACTTGATATACCCATTTTGGAATGCCTATACGCTATTATAGCATTCCATTTAACGCATTATCAATCTTCACACAACAGTGCACCCATCCATATATACACCACACCATACCATAGCATATTATAGCATCCCTCGTTTATTTATACCGTACGAAGAACAACCGCCCACCCTATCTCGCGCCAAACATCCATCCATCCACCACCCGACGACCGTCGCCCTATCAGTGAGGCAAGATAAAGAAAAATAGAAAAAAAACTGGCGAATTTAAAATATTCCAATTTGGTACGCGACGTAGATAACTTATCCGTGCAGTCTGCCAAAGTAACTTTTGCGCATGAATCCAGAGGCAGAGCTATTGGATGACGGGATGATACCCATCGCGTACGAAGCCTCCTACTCCGCGTGTTTCTCGTCTACATTTATACTATCGCACTGACACGTTCCCGAAACGCCTGGTACGGGCGACAAAGAACACTCCAGATCCAGTAATCAGCATACAGGGACACGTAGCGGCGTCTTTGTCTCGCGTGAATGATTTCACTATATACATTCAAGGAATTATGTACTTTCGGGTCATTTATTTGCGATCGTTTAAATGGTATTCTTTGAATTCGAAATTCAGGAGAGCCTTTGTTTAACAAATAGTGTTGGTTAAAATATATATCGAGATATTTAGGGTGAATTTATTATACATACATGGATCTCGTATCAAGAACGATCAAATTTAAAAGTTATTATGAAACTCGAATACGAAATAAACTATTTATTCGACACAAACTCATGGAATATATATATATATATATATATATATATATATATATATATATATATATATATACATAGATATACATTAATTTATGAATTATACAAAAGCTTTTATCAATAAATTACTCTATTAAATATTCATAACAAACAGTTAAATTATATTTTGTATTTAAGTAATTGAATAAAATCATCAAGATTTCATATAAACATTCCAAATATTTGTTTGTTTAACTAAGGACTACTATATGTTGATTATTTGAACACTATTGCAATTATTTAATTATATATTTTAAAAAAAATTATCCAAGAGAAACACAAACTTGTAGCGATTATTTTTATTGTTTACTATGTTTTTCGATTTTTCTAATTACAGGGACAAAAATAGCTTTTAATAATTTTCAATTGATCTTAAATAATATGAGTATGGAATCGAAGAAAACGAAAATACAAGAAATAAAAATGTATATTGTATCAAAAATATAATATGATTTTTATAAAATAATTGATTGTTAAAAAACGTAAAAAGAAAAATAAATTAATCTATATTTCAAATTGAATAATAGACAATGTAAAAATGATATTCTTATCACAATTAAATATTTAAAGGACAAAATTAAAGTCAATATATAATAAGAGTAATATGTCTGCATAAACAGTTTATCAAATGAAAATAGATTGACTAATATACTAGCTTAAGTGTTTTAATCAAATGAAATGCTTAAGTTCTAAACTAGTGTGTTATTTAAAAGCTATTTTTTAATCTCATCTTTAAATTCTTTTTTTCAAAAAAAACTTTTTACATACTTTTTATTTACAAAAATCAACAATTTTATAAATAAAACAATAAATTAGTTATATATTAAATTAAATTTTAATTAATCGAAACATGATATTATATTTCACAGAAACAAACAGACTGAGCTATGAACATAAATTTGTGTAATTTATCATTTATTCAAATATACATAGACAATGTAAATAACATTCCGTTTATTTTTTAAGAAAATAAATATATTATTTATTAGATGAATAATAATGCTTTTTAATAAAATGAAGAAAAAAGGTATAAAAATTTCATATCTGTTTATTGAAATAAATAGATTGTGACGTGTGAGGTCTGACCAACGTATATTATAAATTAAAATGTGTCATCTTCTATTAAAAAAGGATTCATTGTTTCAGATTTTTAAAGAATTCGAACTTTGCCAACAGTCATAAATAATTCATACTAAGAAAAGAATATTAATTTTTCACATTTGAGTAAGTGTATGCTTATTTGGTAGATAAATATTTTTAAATTTTAATAAAGTCTTATATATAGAATTTTATATATTTTCATATAAATGCAGTAGTTTCTTTTTTAAAAAAATGAAATTTTAGATATTCCACAGCGATAAAAAAATAAACTTTAAACAATTTAAATTGCAATACTGGTTTCAAAATTTAAAATATATTTCATTTTATAATTGACTAATATAATTATAATTGTATGAACATTTCATATTTTAATTTGTTAAGAACTGTAGTTATTGTTTCGTTAAAAAGTATTTGATTTTGATGAAAAAAAGAAGTTTGAAGTCATTGTAAAATTTGTTATATTTTCTGACTTGTTTATTCACTTGTATGTATTTGTATTGAATTTTTCATGTTCACAAATTTAATGATATCTATAAAACATCATATTCAGTATTCTTTGATAAAAAGTGATAAAATGTACCGGATTGTCGACCGTCTGCTTCATTATGATAAACGATAAATAATCAATGACACGAACGACGACTCACGTCAAGAAGAGAACAATATTTAGTAGTCAGTGACCGTGCGCCCATCAACAGGGCGGCACGTAGACGTTACCCGAGAAAAGAAAAGAAAAGGAAAAAGAGCTACCCGAATTCGCGAGAAGAAAATCATATGAATTGTTAATAGAGACTTATTCGTCGTATGTACAGCGTATACGTTCCAGGCATGCATCGCGGATTGCACGTCTTCCAGAATACCACGTCAGGAACGACGTATTGTATGCACATGCATCGTAGCGTTGTGGACAAAATTTCCCGTCCGGTTCGTCTCGTGCGCAATTTACCGACAGTGCGCACATAAAAGTATCCCCGCAGGTGATGTAAAAATACATTCTTCCCGGTCATAAGTAAAATTGTGAGGTCTCGCAGTCGTGCTTATGTATTCACGTGGAATGAGTGAGTGGGCCGCTGGGGACCCTCTAACAATATTGTTTGTCGGTGACATGTCAGTTTCGGTATGTCGGTAATAATACAGGAACCTAAGGGTGGATATAACATATAAGTGCGCGTATTACCACAGCACTTTGTGCCAGTAGATCTTTTCTCCCGTTTTACCCATTAGCACGGAATACGTCGTGCAGAAGGTAGTTAGTTGCATGATGACGATGATTATGGATTTCTTTTACGCGACGACGATGATCTATTGTCGCATTCGTTCGTTGTAGTACAAGAAAATATAGCCGGGATGTACGTAATGACTATTATCGTTCAATCATTAATCATCCTCAATTAAAATGACAGCACAGATGGTATATATACTCAGTGTTAATTTCGATGCAATTTTTATGTAAGCACTTTCTAAATATAAATAACTAATTAAGAAATTTACTCGTGTTTAACAGATGCTCTCTCTACTAAACATACACACACATGCATATATATATATATATATATATATATATATATATTCGTTTTTATCTCTTAATTGATAATTTATTAAAATTTTCAAAATACATTGACTATTTTGAACTAAGTGAAATAAATAATAGTTTTTATTACATGCTTCAGTCAAATGATCATTATAATCAAATATCAATATAAAAAACAACAATATAAAATATACTGTTGTCAAAAATTATATATTTGTTTATATTATATCGAATTATTATATTGTAAAATACATTTTATAAACATTTAATTATAACTATTTTCCATCCATTTCAGTATATCTGATAATTGACATTTTTATTTTGATAAATTTCTAGAAACTAACAGATTTTTTCTAATATATTTTTAATATTTTGTGTTGTACAAATACTAATAGAATTCCTCATATTATTCAAATAATCCAGCAAGGATTTGATTAATGATACGTTAATTTTTTTTCTTTATCTTTTAATAGAAACAATTAGAAAATTGTTTCTATTAAAAAATTAAAAATGTTATAAGATTTATTTATATTTTTTGATAGATTCCATTTCGAAAATAAATAATTTTTTTAAAAATATTCAAGTTTCAATTACAAATAATTCCAATAATAAATAATAAAATTCATTTTAATATCGTATCAGTTGTATTTTAAATGCACTAATAAATGATATTGTTCTCAAAAAATTTAAAAATGTGTAGAAAAGGAAATTGTTTAAAACTGAATTTATGATAAGTGGATTTTAAGATTTCATGAGAATGATTTCCGATTACACGATCATGTACGTATAAAATGTATATTGAAAGTAAGTTGAAAACGATCTTATCTGTAACTGAAACTAAATTGAGAATAAACTGAAAATTTTACCATGTATGATATTACAATTTAAAACGTGTTAAAAAGTGGTGAATCGTCTTCAAGTGAAAATGCTGATTCAAGACTTGTATCAATTGAGGAAAAAATACCAAGAAAATTTAAAATGATTTACCTTTAATATTACTGAATAAAAATAAGATATTTTTGTTAGAATAGATTGATTAAGTTATTTATAAAAAATATTTATAAAATTGTAATTAGTAAAATTAAATTGATTAATCTAAAAGATAGAAAAATAGTAAAAATAACATTTGTTTATTTATAGCCTTTTTAATTTTATCAAAATATATTTAATATTTTACTTACAAAAAGGCATCAAAATAAAATAAAATAGATTTATCAATATTGAATTACAGATTAATTAATTTTTTCAGTTTTTATTAAAAGGATTAATATATATATATATATATATATATATATATATATATATATATATATATATATATATATGTACAGGGCCATCCAAATGTGACACCTAGATTTGTGTTTTATTAAAAAGAAACATGTGTATAGTTTGTTTTATTTCTTTTTAATAGAACATAAATTTAGGCGTCACATTTGGATGACTCTATATATGTATAAAATATCAAAAGTTTTTTAATAACAAAATATTAATAATTGAAAAATAGATATTTTATTTAAATTTTCGTTGTAAATTGATAAATTAATTAATATATTATATCTGATATATTGTTATATTTCATTAGAAACCATTAATAAACGCAATTTTCCCAAGCAATTTTGTGTCAGACTGTATATTGTCCGTATTAAATTCTGTCACAAATCTAAAATATGTCAGTAAACAAAATATCCTCAACTCATCGTCACATAATATCAAATACAAAAAAGAAGTATTCATTTATTTAGTTAGGACAGTATAGAGAGTGGATAAATCGGAAAACACATACACACACACATCTAGAACGAGGAATTGTACAAATCACAGTTTGTGTAATAAAGATAAAATCTTTATCGGACGGGTCACACATATAAGTGGGTCTCTGTCATCTGACGATATCGTAGACGCGGAGACGACACGACCAGGTGTGGCGTAAGCCGCCCTAACGAGCCTATGCATTGTCCCAATATTAGTGAAGGACCTCGGATTCAGATCGTTACAGATAAATAATAATGCACGGAATATGTTTCTTCTCTCGTTTACTTTTATTATTTGAAACGAGATTTGTATCGAATCTTTTCTTTTTGAAAATAATGCCTGCTGAACGTTTCTTGTTTCCTTTTTCACAACGTGAAACACTTTGACATATCTGCAAAATGTACAATGGATCGTTCACGATTGTTTTCAATTTTATACAATTTTTATTATATTATTTGCTATGTGTTTTTTTCCATACACTAATATGAACACTTTATATAACTGACATTTATAATAACCGTCATTATTCTAACTAACAGGATTTAATATAATTTAAAACAAGTATTTTTTTTAAAAAAAATCTGAATGTATGTTCTTTTAAAATATCAACGAACGAAAAATGTTTAAGTATTATATTATATAGATATTTTATTATATAAAATAAATTGACAAGGGCATTTTTAATAAAATAATTAACGTGGGAATAAAAATGAAATTAATATATGATTTAATGTATATCAGAAAGATTACACAAATTTCAAAATATAAATTATTGAAAAATGAAATAACATTAAAAATACAACCAGTAATTTAACTGGTTAAATGTATAATCCGTAATAAAAATAATTTAGAATAAAAATAAAAACGTACTAAAATAATTTTACTTATAAAAATGATTGTTTTAATAGTTTTTGTAAAAAATATATAATCAAGATTTCTAAAAAAAAAATAAAAATGATTAATACTACATTTTTCATTTTTAATTAAAATTCATTTAAATTAAAATTACATTTTTTTAAAAAAATGAATAAAATATAATGTAAGATATTTATTAATACAAATTTCATGTATATATCTGTATTTATAAATATAATTATATTTTATATGTATGTGTGAATTTATATAAAAAGTTAAAAAATATATTAATAACGAATTAATTGTGCAAATAATTTTTAATGCGAAAAAGTAATAGAAATGTAAACTAGAAATTAATCATTACAAAAAAAAATCAAATATATTTATTTATATAAAAAATCATATTTTAATTTTAATGCTGCTATTAATTACACATTTCAATAATTTGAAGTATGTACTTTTAAATATATATATATATATATATATATATATATATATATATATATATATATATATATATATATTAGCATAAGCTAATACCCCAACAATGTGTCAAAAGCGACAGTGGTCTAAAATCGCAAAACACGTTCAATAATCTACAGACACAAACAACAGTCATGTTGTTCTGAGATTGCACTCACCTCTTCCACATTTGAAGCAAATAACTCATACCTTTCTGGCCAATGGCACAGCGTAATACAGTAGCTATAGTAACCGAAACGTGTTTGCTCTATTTTCGAAAAAAAATAAAAAATAAAGCAAAATAAAATAAAATAAAAAAAAATCTAAAGAAAAAGAACAAAGATGTACGTCGTGTTTATACGCTCCGCCTAGTAATAATAGAATGCGTCATTGTTCGATGCATACTAACATCATATGTGTCTGTTTCGCTCGGTCACACCAATCGTCTATGTTCACATGTCGATATGTACACTAAAAACCAGTTCAATTTCTTCTCGTTGTTGTGGTATGCTCGAGTGATTTCAAGAAATGAGTTTTTATATTGCTCGATAATTGTTCTTTTTCGTGTATGATTTTTTGTATATGTTTTAATAGTTGCCAGGAGCGTACGTTCGACAAATAATAGTTTATTCATCTATATATAATATACACACATACTCTCATTACATTTATGTACTTTTCATCTAATTATATAAAAACAAACAATTAGAAATCACGTTTAGTGCAATGATAATCGTACATACATTCATTATGTATCTCTGAAACATTTTCTTCAATCATATTTTATTAAAAAGGTAAATAAAGATACTACGATAGATCTAGATAAATGTAGTCAGTAATATTAAGTTATACAAGCATCCAAAAAATGTCTACGAGACAAAGTATAATAAATGGATAAACATTACTTCTTATAAAATAAAACATATTTGTTTTGATCGTGTATACATATATATATATATATATATATATATATAATGTTTTTTAAGGGTGATAGAAATTTAAATTGATTTCAATGTTAATTTCTATCACTCTTAAAAAACATCTATATATAGCAGTGGTTCTTAACCTGGGGTGCGAGAAAGCAGTTCCAGGGGTGTGAGAGAAGTTTCTAAATTTTCAAATGCAAGTGATGATTTATGCATGGCTCTTTGAAAACAGGAGCCTCGCCCCAAAAGTACTATTATGAATAAACAACAACAACGTAGCCATTAAAAATTGAAATATTGTTTTTTATGCATATGTATGTTTATTTTTAAATAAAAAAATTATCTTACAATAGTTGTAAAATTTCCTAAATAAAGAAATAGAAACACATTTTTCAAGGGGGTGCAAGAAGTAATTTCTAGATTTAAGGGGGTGCAAATCATAAAAAGGTTAAGAACCATCGATATATAGGATCATCCAAATGTGAATATGAGAAACATAGGTATAGGGTGGTGTATAGAAAAACGTGTATAATTACTTTTGTTTCTTTTTAATAAAACACAAATCTAGGCGTCACATTTGGATGACCTCATATAAATATTAAGTCAGCCGGAAAGCTCTATCATTTTTTGAATTAAACAAAATATTAAATTTTCAATATATTTACTGAACAATATAATGTTTCCTTCGTTACTAATAACCTCTTCCCAGCGTGATGGTAATTTGTGAATTCCATTTTCCGGAATTTTCCGGTTGACATAATAGGTATGAAGAAAATTAATTAAATAACAGGATTCTATTTTGATTTTTTTTAAATCTGTATATATAATATTATAAACTTTTTCAATAACTACATGTATTAGTAATTTTTTTTATATCTAGTTTATTAATTGATATTTTTTTAAGAATTATTTAAAAATGTATACATATATAAATTTGAATAAAGATAGAAACAAAAATCAATTGATATTAAAAACTAGTTTAATAGGTTAAATAAGTTTTAATATACAGATGATTTATGAACAGTCCATATAGATTTAATAGTTTAAAACATTAATTTATATATAAACAAATCTAATAAATTTGTTTCTGTATATATATATATATATATATATATATATATATATATATATATATATATATATATATATAGAAAAAAGAGAAAGAGAATGACGAATGAAGAAAGAATTTACACAATAAATAATATTTAAAAAAATACGGGGGCGCCCACCCTAAACACCGTATGACGTCTCGACTGCGACACAAAACCTGGCAATAATTAACTAAGTATAATTTATTTCACGTAAAAAATTATTAATATTTAAACACTAAAGAAAATTTTATAGTTATTGTACAGCCGACCGTTCGTTTAATGCACGCTCGTACGTGGACACTACGTCTTAAGATAATTTTGTCCACTGTTGTCAAGTATCTTCGTAAATAATCCATGTACCATAATTTATAATCTGGTTTCATGTTGATCTCTTCTATCGTCTTTGTCGCACGTACGTATGTCGTTTCGTAAGTCTCTGTCAAACGTATTCAATGTGTTATAAATTTCAAATACAGTGTCAGATCGATTTTTTTCATATAAATTTTATTTGCAGCGTCGATTTAATTTATATTATATATAAAATCGGTCGAAATAAATATAATGAAGTCTTAGAAAATAGCCTATAAAACATGATATCAAGATGGTTATTTAAATTAACATAAATATTTATCTTTATAAGTTAAAAAAATTATACTACATACATACACATATATATGTATGTATACATATATAACTTAAAAGTGTGTGCGTGTTAAAGACTAAAGTGTTAAAGACAGGTATGTCTGACAAATTAGTTTTTATTTATGAATACTTCCAACTTTATAGTATGTTTTTGTTGATTTTTAGTGCGTGTACGTTTTTTTTTTATTGATTTTGAACTATAAGTTATTTACAATTATAAATAATTGACTTAAAAGTATGAACTCATATATATATATATATATATATATATATATATATATATATATATATATATATATATATATATATATATATATATATATGAATGTACTTGTATGTCCTTTAATATGTAATGAAGAAATATTAAATATTTTCATGTTTAACTTTTGCTATATTTTAATGATGCTTTCAAAACCATTAAGATAAATAATTGTTTAAATAATATAGAATATCAATTTAATTAATTTATCTACAGTTAGATATTTTTAATAAGTACAATAAATGATAACAGTGATAGCATTATTCATTAATAAATAATAATTGTCGCATAATACAAAATAAAATGAATCAATAATCACAAATGAAAAGATTTAGTGTTTAATTATTTATTAAACACTTTATTTCTTGATACACATTTATATAACCATGCTAAAATTAGCAGAATGTTATGTTACAAAAACTGCAAATTTTATAATACAATGCTTTGAAGCTGATGATATGACTATAAAAATGCGTAGCAGTGAATAAAGTGAACAATGAATGATTATTGAACATTTTTATAAAATATTGTGATGTTTTAAATTAGTGTTATTTTGTGTTAAAATGAATTTATTAGTTCTAAATGTAATAGCAAAGAGAATAAATCTGAATATTAATATTATATATTGACATAGAATAAAATTTAATAAATAATAATATAGAATTTTTACAACTAAAAATTTAATATTAACTAATTATAGTTATAATTGTTAAATTTCAAATTTTTGAACACAAATACTTAATCAGATTATTATAAAATCAATAATTCTTTTTTACATATTGTTTATCATTTTTATATCGAGCTACTTTTTATGGGAAAAATATTTAAAAGTCTAATAAAAAAAATATTCAAGATTTGTGATGTCTAACAAATTAATCAGAAATAAATTTTTATACAACATTAGAAAATGTTAATAAAGTAATACTAAATATAGAGAAAATGTTTTATTTATTCAAATTTATTTCTGATTAATTATATTTTTGAAATCAAATTGTAAAATTATTATTTCATTATAAATAAATTTATATTTTCAAAATTTAAATAATACACACTCATTTCCTATTTTTATGAATAACTTCTAACTACAATTTATATATTTATTAATAGATTATCTTTTCTGAAAAAGATAACATGTATATATATATATATATATATATATATATATATATATATAAATGAAATAACAATAATAAATTCGATCTTTTGTCAGCCCTGTTTAATAAATCACTCGAATGTAACACTGATTACAATAAATACATCGAAGATGATCACCGTTTCGAAATTACAGGACAGAATTAGCAATTTTAAAACGGATGATTTATGATATTTGTGCGCTGAGACAAAAGAATATTTTGCGCGAAAATTTAAATATTCAAATCGGCTTCGTATTAACGTCAAATAAATATATACAGATACACATATATACATACACACGTATTTATATATATATATATATATATATATATATATATATATATATATGTCAATGTATGTGTGTATGTATGTCTTATGCACACACTAATATATTCGTTTCGTTCTTCTTCTATGTCGTCTGTTTTCTAATTTACCCTTGAATCTATAATATTTCAAATGAATCATCCGCGTCTAAATCACATTAACGCCGAATTAATTAACCTTGTGCTAAAACGTTTACTTGAATAACATTATCAGACGTGTTAATTATATCAATAACTTTTAGAACCGATAATATAAACATATATATATATATATATATATATATATATATATATATATATATATATACATATATATATATATATATATATATATATATATATATATATAAACACACACACACACATACATATATAAATGTGTATGTATGTATAATAGACGAATATATAAATACTAGTTTTATTAGACATTGTTTTTTTTAGTCATTTCGCATTTAAATGATATATAAAAGTAATTTTTGATGGTATTCGTTTAAAGAATATTAAATAGTTTCTTATATTGTTTAGTATAAATAATAAAGAAACAATTAGAAAGAGATACAACGTTGTTGAATAATCAAAAGGTTTTAAAACAGGTATGGATTATTGAATGAATATCAATTATTATAAATGTATAAAAAGCAATTAATTCAATATAATAAATCTTACTCGTAAAAAGTATATAAATAAATGCGTAAACATTTTTATTTCAAAATGTGATTTAGGATGTCTAAAAAAAATGAGTTATTTAAATGAAGGAAAAATAAGATAAAATATTTGTAGATAGAAATGTTTTCATAGCATCGATTAAAAAGATTATGAAAAGTGTTAAAAAATTAAAAATAGAAATTTTGTGTAAAAAGGAAAAAGTTGTGGGTTTATCAAATTTTGAATAGAAATATATTTGAATTAACTCTTATATTTAAATGCTTATAACAGGAATTTACAAATATGTATAGTGTTTTCTTAAGAGTGATAGAAATTTAAATTGAATTCCTATCGAAAGTTCTATCTAACCTAAAAAAATGTTTTATCATACCTTTATATATATATATATATATATATATATATATATATATATATATATATGTATGTATATGTACATATATACACATATTTATATATATAAAGAATGTTTTTTGAATTAAATAAAATTTTCGATATGGATTCAATTTAAAGTTCAATCATGTTTAAAAAAACATTGTATACTAAAAAGAAAATTAATCAAAAATATAAACTATTTTCATAGAATCAAAATTAAATACTGTTAAAAATATTAGCTTTAATGATTTAAAATTTTGATAAATTTATTTTTATATATACGAGTTTTTTATTTTAATATTGTGAGATTTTATAAAATCGTTTAATAATTATTAATGTATATTTAATTCACTAGTGTACATTTTTATGGCCAAGTTATGTTATGCCATCATTTGTGCTATTTTTTTTTGATAAATATTTTGTACGAATTTAAATAAAACCAATCAAACATGACACTTTTTTTATTGATTGGAATAGTTGTGTTTCCAATATCGAATGTGAACATTTGACGTTACGACTTTCATTTCTCGTATTCGCTCGCGTTGGAATTCCAATCGATCGCACAAATTAACAGAATTTCTTTTACATTCTAATTGTTAAAAGACAATCGATCATTGTGAACTAGATTATTCAGTATCTCTGTGGTAGCAGCACACGGATCTGAAAAACGGTTCTATTCCACTAAACACAAATTTATCTCGTTACGTTTTTGTTATATACGTTTTTAATAGACTTTTAATTATATGAGAACTTTTGCCGTCAAGTGTGAAATGGAATTTTTTCCAATGTAATTATTCATATAATTTTTTTTTGATTAGTTGTTTGCATTTATCGATGAAAAATTTTAATCAATACGGACATAAATTTCAAAACGATACAAGTTGATAAAGAAAAAAATGTATTTATATTTAAACTAATTTATGCTTTAAGTCAATTATTTGAACTGAATTGATTGTCATTCTTGAAATGCGAGTTGATTACTTAGTTAAGGTTTGCGATGCCAATTAAAATTTTTTATCTTTCAACGGTAATTTATATCAGTGCTTAGTTTTAACATCCATTTCATTTTATTGCTACAAATTTATTTTTGATTGTGGTCATTATTTATATATATATATATATATATATATATATATATATATATATATATATATATATATATATATAATAAGATTTATTATTAATTAATTATATAATATAATTAAAACTGATAATGAAATTCCTAGTTTTATAGTAAAAGAATAAAAGATGAATAATTGATTTTTATTAAAAACTCTGAATTTAAAATCAAAAACTTTTTCTATTGTATTTATGATTTTTTTATATACAATTTCAAAAATGTATAGAGTTTAAAAAGAATTAACGTTTCTATATTTTTGTTATGAAAAAAAATATTGTCATTATTATTTTTAAAATTTGAATATTGATAAGTAATATATTTAAGGTTATTTTTAAATTGTTTCTATTTTTTAATTGTTCTCAGATATACCAGTTTTTATTATATCTATGGAAAATTTACTCTACTACTTATTTTTATCTATTTAGTTATTTCAATTTTTTTCAAAATTCTCAGTAGTTTATCATATTTGATTTATTTTGTAATTATAATGTTTGATACATCATTTCCAATAAAAAATATTTTTTCTAATGATCTATAAAATGAAATTATTAAAATTAATTAAGTTTAATATATATATATAAGAGAGAGAGAGAGAGAGAGAGAAAATGAATTAAAAAAATAACATAATTAAAAAATACTTTTATAAATATAAGAAATAAATATTAAATATTATATTAATTTAGTAAAAAAAATGAATAATATTATATGTTCATTTTTGCTTATTATTTAATGAGGACTGAAATTATGAAAAATGTTTTCAAAGATTTGTTTAATCTAAATTACATGAACAATTAAAAAAATGATATCATTGTGAAATGAGTTATTACGAAATAATTCAGTGATATCTAAAATTTATTTCTCTGAAAGTAAAATATATAGAAAAATTCAACTTGCATCTTTCAAAAAAGCAACTCCAACAGATTTTCATAATAACCTTAAAAACTATCATTAAGGAAATGACCACCAAACCCTATGACCACAAGAGGTTCCATATCCTGACTTCCTCGTTTTCTCAACCTAACACCAATGGACTTTTTCCTGTGGGGGTTAGTCAAGGATTATGTTTACTGGCCACCGTTGCAAAATTGAACGAATTGAAGGGGAGAATAAATAACGCTGTGACATAAATTGACCATCAGATGATTCTTAACTTATGGCGGGAAACTGAATATCGTTTCGACATGTGTAGAATGACCAATACAGACGACATTGAACTTAATGTAGAGTTATAAAAAATACTGTTTGTGTTGCTTTTTTGAATAAAGTAAGTCGTATATGTCTACGTCTTCTTCCAACGAAATAATTTTTTGAAGCCACGCAGTTATTTTGTAATCATTTAGTATTATAAACCATTCTGAAACTCTTCCCATATTTTATATTTACATGTTTTCAATAAAATACAAGCAAGTAATATACAACAGATGATAGATTGCTCCAAAATGAATCTTATAAACAAAAGTATATTATTAATAAAAGTACGAAATAATCGAAATTCCAAAACGTTTATTTTAATTAAAAAAAATTCTAACTTACAATTTATTGTGCCTAGTTTAAAACTCACAATTTATTTCCCAAAGAAAATTATTTAATCAGCTTGCATATGTTTAAGTGTAATAATAATGAAAAATTTTCCAAATTAAGAAATTAAGATAAACTAAGTAAGAAAATCTAGATTTTTTTCAATTATTGCTTCTAAATATAATAGTGATGTTTTTTTAAGCATGATAAAACTTTAAATTGAATTCATATTGAAAGTTATATCTAACCTAAAAAACATTCTTTATATATATACATGTGTGTGTATGTATATATAAAGGTATAAAAAAGAATGTTTTTTTAGGTTAGATAGAATTTTCGATAGGGATTCAATTTAAAGTTCTATCCCTTTTTTTAAAAAAACCTCTATACTTGTTATATTTTAGCTAGTTCATAGCTGTAATCATAATTTAGTAAGAAAGAGAACATGTTTATATTAGCAATAGTAGTATTGAATAAACTGTTACTTTTTAAATTTTTATTTGTTTTCCGAAGTTTAATGCTGAGAAAATTTAAGACATGGTAAATGTTTTAAAATAATGAGATATTTATTGCCTGTACATTTTTTTAAAACACTAATCTGTCAAATAATTTAAAATTTAATTGATGAACAAGAAAAAAATACAAAACTGTGATGTAAAACATCATTACATAATTAAATAAAAAGTTTTTTTAGAAAAAATTGAAAAATAAAAATGTTTAATAGATACTTGATTCCTTTTAACAATTTAAGTAAACACTATAAAATTATTGATTAATAGTATATTTAAAACTCCTTTACATTTATAGCCAATAATGTTTAAGTATGATTGAGGTACGAAGAAAAAAAATTATATACTATGGAAAGAATAGATTTAAAAATATCTATAAAGCGATAAAAAAATATATGTTTTATCATTAATGTTTGTTCTTTAATGTCTAGCAAAAACTGAGATTATCTTCAGGCATTTTAAATTCTCAATAGCGCGAAGAAAAGGTAGAGGTGGAAGTTCAAATTGTACGCATATACAAATAACGAAGAGAGAAATAGTATGTTTGATGAAAATACATATATATATATATATATATATATATAATGAGGAATAGGTGAAAAGCACGCGTGTTAACGAGATGATGGTCTGGTGTATTGGCGTTCCGGACAATTAGCGACGATCAGACACGACCTCGCGGCTAGCGACCCTTGACCCGTGCGTCAGTATTACCACCCACCACCCGCACCGTCCATCCGATGTTGTAGACATTGCTAGAACGTGCTAGTATTATTATCTATAAAATGAACTATGTAGTTTTGTGTCAATGATCAGATTTTAAAGTTTGATTGCGATCAAATAATTACATACAAGAATTGTATTCCTAATTGTACATTCTTTTTTTTGGGACAATGTTCACAATCGTACAAATACATCATTAATTTTATTGTATTAGATTTGTATGAACAATTATGTGGTTTTTATGTACAGAGATTTGTAATTATTTAATTTATTTAAAGTATGTCATTCATTTTGTTAAAAAATATTTTTATTATTTTGTTATTATACTAAATATAGATACTTTCTAAACTAATTGATTATAATATCAAGTACAAAATTTAAAAAATCATTAATCTATTTCATGATTATTTAATGAAATTAAAAAATTATATTATTTTATAAAAAAGGGTAAATATTATGAAAATAGAAAAAAATGCAGTTAGATATTTTAAAGCTATTAAAAAGAATTTAATTACAATTAATAAAAATACTTATTATTCAAACAGTTTTATTTGATTTATATTTGTAATTCAAACTAATATATATAATATTTAAAATGTTTTTTAAGATTAACCAAAGAAATGAGAGTAAAAATAAATTCGATTTATTTTTGTCACTATAAGAAAATTACTTTTTTTTGTTATAAAAATGAATTTATGAATATATAATTACTGAATTAAGTTATAAACATTTCGTTTGTACTCATTATTTGTTGAATAATGTTAAATTAAAAGGCTATCGTTTTTAAGATTACAAGATAAATATGAAATGTTAAATATCAAACTATTAATAAAAATCATAAAATTTTCATAAAAGTATTTTCCCAAAAAATAATACTTTTCAAATGTTAAAAGTATAACACATATTCCTAACGTACAGAACCTCAAATCGATCTATAAATAACTAGAATAAAATTTTCAGCTGATATAAAATACTAATTCGTACCTCGACGAACGAACAATACGTGTATAAGGAACACAAAATCTATTATATGAAACTATAAAAATTATTGTTTTTTTCATACTCTCTATGTATGTGTGTGATTCATAAATTGTACGTTCTTACTATACGACGCACGTCTATGGACGAAGAAACAAGACACAGAGCGTTTCGCGTGGTGGCACGACGCCCCACATTAACTATTCATGTGAGAATCACGAAGGGGGCGCTTGAAATATTAATCTATATTTCTCATTTTCCAAGGAAAAACAATTCATACTACCGATACACCATCTTAGCGGTGCGTTTATGTTTTAAATAACACTTTGAAGAAAATACTCATTTTTACGCGTGTATACATATATATATATATATATATATATATATATATATATATATATATATATATATATATATATATATAATCACAAAAAAATGATAAAGTGTTTAAGATATAATTATTGAATTTCTGAAAAATAAATAATTGAGTGAATGTTAGAAATATTTTTTTGATTTATAATTACATTTCTATTTCTTACAGTTGACACAGTTTATTAACGATAATGTTATTTTTTTTATAATACCCTAGTTTAAACTCCCAGATATTATGGTTAAATTCATAAATCTAAGTAAGAATGTTAATTAAAATTATTTTTTAGTTATATGATCTGTTCTGTAAGGTCAGATTCGAACTTACCAAACACTGATCAGCAGCTTGAAACAGCTATTCGGTTACAAATTCATATAAAATATTTAACACTATTTGCTGTCTGGAATTTAAAATTTCATAAGTTGAATTAATAGCTTTTGACAAAAATTTAAGTCTTGAATAAAAATGTTCTAAAATTTATATTTTAAAATATTTATGAAATTGATATAAAAGATTGTATTTTGAAATATTACTTTTATTCTTAAAATAACTTACTCATTTATTTCAAACAATTATTAAAGTAAAGTTAGTTTTATCAATATGATTAAAAAATGAAAATAAAAATATAAGTTAACAATTAAAATTTTATCATTTCAACAATGAAAATTATTTTTATATTTTGATATTGAAACATTCTTAACTATAATATTATCTTTTTTAATTACTGAATTTAAATTTAATTATATTTTTTAGAGAGAGGAAATATATTAAGAATTTAAAATAAAGTGACAAACTCAATGATTTGTGCAAAATTGTCTTATAATGTTTGTTGAAGAGTTTATTATGTTCAAGAATATAATTTATGATATGTTATTAAAAAATATGAATAAAAGAAAAATTTGTGGTCGATTTAGGTCATATAAACTAATGAAAAACCAAGAAAAGGAAATGTAAGAAAATATTATTAAATCGGATAAAAAAAACATACATTTTCAGGTTCTACAGGCACTGAGGTTGTAAGGTGGTGTTTAAAGTAAAACTTGGAAACCATGCACCAGAGTGTATTATAGAACTTATCAATTTCATCGAAAGTAAGAAAATTATATTTTCAGAAGACATGATTGAAGATAATGTTTATTTTTTTAAAAAAAAAACAGATTCAAAAAGTATCATTCATTGAGAATTTATTCCGAAAAATGAAATTGACACTAGTTAGTAATATTTAGGTGTTATGAAGTGTTTGTTGAGGAAGATCGTAAGAATTAGGCCAGAATTTCAAGAATCAGGAAGTTAGTACTTATTACACAACAATAACCACTTCATAAGACCATTATTGTTTGTGAATTGTTGATCAAAAAACAAATATACGTCATCTAACATTCACCAGATTTGTCATTATATGACTATTTTCTTTTCATAAAAAAGAAAATGGCAATAAAATAAAAATGTATGATGACTTTAAAGTCATACAAGCCTCTGTGAAGAGATTCATCGAGGTCATCTCGAAAACAGATTAATTAAAAATCCAGAAAAGTGTTGTTTTAACGTACCCAGCATTGTATTGATGTAAAAAAGACAACTGTTAAATATTTGAATTTTTTGCAGAATATAAAAAGGTTTTTTTTATTCAAAAAGTTAGGTTTCTTTTTTGATACACTGTATAAGCTATAATAAATTTATTTTTTATAACAATCTGTTTATTTTTATATCATATTTTTTTAAAAAAAAATCATCATTGTTTAATGATACATTTTGAAATTTATAAAAATTTTGGATGTAGCTTTCTCTCTCTCTATATATATATGTGTGTGTGTTGTGTGGTTAATAAAACATCTAAATAAATTATTGATCGTTGATTTAAATAATGTCCGGCACGAAATCTTTGTATAAATAAAATAAGTTATTTTATATCGTTATTATTGAAGTATGTAGATTGCTTGAAGACAATTCTGGCGAAACAAACAGACTTGACGAATGTATTAACTGAATATATACACACAAGTAAACGAATTATAGGAACTATGATCTGATTAATATTTAGAATATATTATAGGTGCATGGAAATATATAGCGGAGGAGTAAAATTCATAGATTATTAAAAAAGATATTTAATGTTAATTTTGATCAAGTTCTCAAAACTGAATTGATTTTTATCTTTGAGTATATATGAAGATAATCATTTGTAAAAAAAAATATACAAATATATTGGTTTTGAAAATTATAGAGAATATTTGAATAAATATTGTAGATAATTATTATAATTTTTCTGTTAATTTCATATACATGATTTATCCAAAACTTTTCTGGTTGTTTTATTTACTTACTATTAATTTTGATGCTGTGGTGAATTCACCTTAATACAAATTATAAAATGTAGTATTTTAACAATGATGGCATGACTATTAAAACATACAATAGAGAATAAAATACAGTGATTATTGAACATTTTTATAGTCTTGTGGTGTTAGGATTTATTTGAATTATTATATTTTTTTATAAATATACAAAAATAAAATCAATTTGAATATAAAATTCATTTTTTTAATTATTATAATAATTAATATATTTTTTTAACATTATAATATGAATATTTTTATCAAACGAATTTATTACATTTTAAATTTTTTTTGCAATACTAGTTTATTCATATAAATTATTTAATACACAACTTTTTGTTGAGTCTTTAAGGCCATTATTTTTGATAGTATTATACAACTATACTAAATTCAACAAATATTAACATTTAATAGATTTTCATCATAAAAAGATTTTTATTAATTGCTCTATCTTGTATAGAAAAAATTATCATGCTTATAAAATTCTAATAAAAAAATTTTTTTTAATAAATATCTTTCATTTTATGATTTAATTTTTAAATATATTTGTATACATAATAAAATATACAAAATACTATATTTAAGTAAAAAATAAAGATACAATTATTTCCATTAAAAGGATTAAAATTTCTAATTAAGACATTTAAGAAAAAATATCGAAGGAATTCAAAAAATATTTTAAATTTTTGCATACAGTGAATAAGATTTTTAACATGCTATATATTCAATAAGACTCCCAAGTTGGGGGTTGAACGTGGAGCTGATAGCCTCATCTTGTAAGAAATAAAAACATCACGGAATTCTGACAAGAAAATCCTTACTAAGCTAGCAATGTTAGAGAGATTAAGATCATACAAGGGCTATAATGCCGAGAATGATATATTTGATAGAGTAAACAACGTAAAATATAGTAAATTTTCTTTCTTGAATATCAGATATAGAAAAAAGAACTATTTTTCCTACGTAAAATGATATTAGCTTTTTATAAAATATTTTAGTTATTTTATAAATTTCTCCATAAAAAAAATATAAATATAAAGAGTAGGTCAATGGTACATAATCTAGAAACTATTTTCAGTAGTTATATTTTTTTAAAAAAATAAAACCTTCTATTATTCGTTCTTCAAAAGTTAAAAATGTAGTAAATAAAACAATACGATTTATTTTATTCCACGTACCGCCACTGCTTTCGAACATATTCCCATCTGACTGAAACTAACGCATGCCGCATCATAAAAATTGAACATTAAATTACTTTTTTGATAGGTTTTTTTTTACCCCTCATGAAAGTCTTCAGTCCTAATACTAGCACGTTACATTAACGTTTAATATACAATATCTCGTGGAAGATGTAATGCAGTAGAGGTTGTGGGATGGGGTGGTAAACTCGCGGCATGTGTACGAGTGTGTGTATGTTTTAGGGGGTTAATTTATAAACGGATAAGATATTGCCTTGCAGTCAGTTAATTTCGCTGACGTATGATATATAGGTGTGTGTATATAAGAAGAATACAAGTTACTGCTTGAATATAATGGGAGAATCGGAGGGAAAATCATATTTTTCATGCAGTTTTTGATAAAGTAATAGTTGATTAACACATAAATGATAAAATGAAATATTAACAGCACGAATGCACTCTGAATAACAGATATTCTATATTCGGTAATGAGTTTGTTTAGAAAGATGGCATTAATGAATGATTCTTAAAAATTGTTTAAGTTACCTCCAGAACCATTTTTGATATTTTATATTATTCTTTTCTGCATTCTAAATCAATGAATCTATGATTTTTTTATATTAAATAAAACATAATCACTACACATGTAAATTTTATTGCATCGACTGATAATAAGAGTAGACATAAAAAACAAATGTATTTATGAAAATCATGCAATAAAAAATATATATTTTTGAGATTTTAATTCTAATTCTAATTTGTATTTTTGTTTGATTTTAATTTTTTTCACTTACAAAATTACTTTTCCAGTAATTAACTCCATCTTTATTATAAACGTATACATTTCAAAATATAAAGATTATTATTTGTACAATTCTTTGATTGATTACACCCAGATTACGTACTAACTGAATAACTGGAAAAACTATAGAATATATATTTATATTTTTTTAAAATAAAATCATTTACTTTTCTGTATACAACTGTTAATTGAAATTATTTCATTTTATTTCTATTCTAGCAATAGATTGTATATTATATATTAATTATTTCAAAATATTAAATTTTTGATTTACTTTTTTTGTACAAAACTGTTTAGATATAATAAAATTTATTAATTCAGAGGCACTTTTAGCTTCATTATTGACTGTAATAAATAAAAGATATGTTACTAAAAACAACTTAAATCTTAATCAACGATAAATGAAAGGTAGTAAAAAATATTGAAATTTTTCAAAAGCAAACAAGTGATTTTAAATGTTCTCAGATAAAATTAATTCATTAAATTTATTAAATAATAAAAAAAATACGTAATTGTTGATATGAATTTGAAAAAAAATGTTTCCTGTAATTAGCACTGTATTTATCACTGCTTTAAAAGAAAAAAAGAAAAAAAACACAAGTTATATCAAATTAATATCAGTTTACTAAATAAAAAAAAATATATATAATAATATTATAACTGAGATACATGATATTTACAAATCATAATTCCTATAGTTTAAATTAATTACATATTTACATAATTATTTAAAAAATACAGTAACTTAAAATAACAACACTAGTTTATTTTGAATGTTTTTCGAACAAACAAATAAGTTCTAATTATCACTAAATTGCTTTCCTTAAAAATTAACCGGCGTTAGGATTCGTTATATATTTAAAAATATATACAAACGCAGCTTTTTACAAAATTGTATGAATGTAAATAACGTTCGAGTTAATGAATTACGTTGACAAGATAGCCTCTTTTATGACTGATATATTAAACAAAAAATAAATAAAACATAGAAAAAGACTTCCAAAGACAAACACATGTCGCACATTTAGTGAGGAACACTTAGACAAGCAGACACGAATAGAAAATAATTGAATCTTCACTCACCGTTCGCCCCGAACATGGCTGGATGCAGGAACTGACTTGTACCAGGGAATCCGCCGGCTTGACCGCCTCCCAAAGCGTACAGTTGTTGGAACAGTGTCTCCGGACTGTTATCGTCTCCTTTCTGTGAATCGCCGACACCTTTACTAACAGCCATTTGGAGACCGGCCATTTGTAACAACTGCATCTGCGCCAAATGTTGATTGTTGTTTAACGTTTGCGCCTGTTGCATGTTGGTCGTCGAGTCAGCGTTCACCGTGCCGCCCGAAGATGATCCGGGCACTGGCGGTACAGTGAACTCCCCGCCGTCACTCATATTCCCAGAATTGTTATCTTTGTTGCTGAGACTCTCGAGTTGCATTTTCACATTCGCTATGTGACTCTTGGTGAAAATGTGATCTTGTACCGAGTACTTGTGCGAATATTTGAAATTACAGTACTTGCAATCATCAGGTGTTTTCGTATCGGATGAATTTTCAGGACCGCCGAGCACTTTTTGTAACGCTATCTTGTTCTTTTTCTCTTTAGCGCGCGCGTTTTGAAACCATACTTGCACGACACGTTTAGGAAGCCCAATCTCGCGACCCAGCATCTCACATTCTGCCATCGTCGGTGTCTTGTAATCGTTGAACAATGATTTCATCACTTTCACTTGTATCGACGACATCTGCGTACGGAAACGTTTCGTTCCGGCATTTCCGGACAACTGTCTTTGTTGGTTACTTTGCGTGGAACTAGCAGGAGATGTAGGGTTACTTTCGTCGTCGTAAAACTCAGTTGTTTCAGACATCGAATCACTACGTTCGTCGCACAAAGAACGTTCACTCAAATCGGTCAATGGTCCAGGATCAATGAATGATTTTTCATGATCCATACTCACTTTCATCGGTCTCGATAAATCGACCGGTTTCGATAGATCTAAAGGGACTTCGCCTTCTTCTTTACCAGTCTTAATTTCACTTTTATCGCCGTTACTCGCCGCCGCGTGCGCTTGTAACTCGCTTATATATCTCTTCATACTTTCTTCGTAATACTTCTTTATAGAATTTTCCATTTCGGGATTGAAAGGCGGAAACAGAGGCGGTATTATATTAGGATTTTGTTGGAAATTTTTATTTCCGCCCTCAGATGTAAAACTCGGTGCCGATTCCAAACTGAGCTCCTCGTCCGGCAGCGCGTCGATGTTAATGTCACCTTTCGCGCACTGGTCGGCGTGTTTTGTGGTTAGATGGGACTCCAACGCGGATTTGACCTTGAACAGTGCCGGACAGAACGGACACCGTTTGTTGATGACCTGCGCATGTGCCCTAAATTGACCTTTACGTTCTCTCGCGCGAGTATTTTGAAACCATACCTGTACAACGCGTTTCTTCAAACCGACCTCCCTGGCGATGTTTTCAAGCATTTTCCTCGATGGATTGCTTTCAATCTGATATTTTTGATATAAGTAATCTAGCTGTTCGGGTAATATAGTCGTCCGTAAACGTTTGTCTTTCGGTTGATCTGACACGTCGCTTTCGTTATCGTACTCGTCAAATTTACGTTTCTGCACGGCATTGTTCAACATTCCCATCAGAGGATGTGGAATCGGCGACGTTCCAGAACTATTGCTTAGATCTGTCACGCCTAAATTTGCATTTAACTGTTGGAGTTGCGCGTGCTGTTGAAGAATTCCGAACGGCGAATCAGGCGGGTAAGTTGGAAACAAGTTTGGATTCATTATGTGGACTAGTTGATGCTCACGCCACAGATCGAATCTTGGAAAAACTAGATTACATTTATCACACTGAAACGTTCCTTCTTTGGTGTCGGTCGATTGGTTAGGCGTGGGCGTGGAGATCGGAGAGGTTGTGTAATTCGATGCGGATGGAGTCGGCGTCGATGGCTGTGTCGGCTGATTGACAGGACTCTGTGATGGTATATTCTGTATCTGAGGACTCTGAGCGATCGGCGGCTGAATTTGTGATTGTTCGATTGTTGTACTCGAATTAGAATCTTCTGAACTCAAAACAGCTGCTATTTGAGCAGCGGCGGCTTGAGCCTGAGCTGATCGCTTCGCGTCTTCTTCTTTATAACAATGCGTTTTCTGATGTCGTATCAATTCGTAATATCTTTGGAATACCAATAAACATTTCTTGCACTGATAATTCAAACCGGGTGTTCTTTGAAATCGATTAGCACCAGCTTCTTCAGGTATGCCAGGTGCCGGTTCAACGGCTGGCTGATTTTCGTATACTTTTCGTGCTTTCTGACGAGCATTCTGAAACCAGACCACGATGACTCGTGGACTTAAACTTAGTAACTTTGATAAATATTCGAGATCGTCATCTTTCGGATAAGCGTTGTTTTCGAAAAATTCTTGGAGGACTTTGATTTGATAATCCGTGAATCTAGTGCGGTTTGCTCTTTTTCCAGTAGAACCACCAGAACTGTTACTTCCATTACTATTCCCCATTGTGCCGAAATCTCCACGGTTTGGACTTAAACTTCTGTTCGGTGTAAGCGGAAGCATGTTTTGCACATTGTTAGGGTTTGCAAAATTCTGTGGTGTCAATTTTGGAGGCGGTAACATGGTACTAGATAACGGATTGTTCATCGTTGGTGTCACAGACATAGAAATTGGTGGATTTGTGGTCGTTAGAGCGTCACCGAGCTGAGAAGATATTATCGATGTGAGCGTGAGAGCGTTAGGTGTGTTCGGTCTCGAGTTTAGTGGCATGTTTTGATTATCCGAACCGGTCAATGATGGTACCGGACTCTGTGATTGTTGTAGATTCAAAGGTATATTAAAAATATTCGGTTTCTCATCTATAGGCGTATCAGGTAATTTATCAGTCTCAATTTTTTGAATCGTCTCTTCTATTTGTTCTTCTTTAGGTTCGGTCTTAATTTGACTTTCCGGTTGGTATTCAGTCGACGCGATTGACGTCACCGTCGTACAAGTCTTTATGTCTGTCTGTTGTTTTGAGGTATCGTCAGAGGAACTTCCAGATGTGTTGAGAGGCATAACCTTTGCTTCTCCAGTCTTTTCATATTCTTCTAAATTTAATGTTGTCGACGGCGGATTATTGAAATTGTATGGACTATCTTTATTTCGTTGTCTTTCTTTGAACAATGTGTTTCGGAACCAGTGTTTAATTACTTTCGGTGGTAAACCACTCTGCGAGGCCATCTCGTGAATTTGATCTTCGGATGGTGAATTGTTTATGTCGAAATGGGCGCGTAAGATTTTCAATTGATCATCAGTGATGCGAGTCCGCGCTCTTTTTTGATTTGCTGCCGCGTTTGCAACCTAAATGGAAATACTTTGAATGTAATATTTCTGCGCTTAAAATTTTTGGAAAAAATATATACATACGAAGATTTTTAATAATTTTAAATTAATATTAAAATACATATATAATAAAATATTTTTTATATGATGCAGTGTGTATATAAGAAAATATATTCCAATTATCCCAATTGGAATTGTGTACAAGAAAACATGAGAAAATTTCTGGTTATGACGAAATATCAATACGTGACTAAATTTCAAACCGTAAAAGAATTTAGGAAATATTTTAGCATTCATCATAATATATTCTCGAACAAAGCATCGACTCTCATGTCAAAAATACCAGTAAAAATTTACTTTTAAAAATATTGCAAGCAACAATTCTTTTAAAACAAATTATAAAAATAAATGTATTTGTCCACAATATTCTCCAGGTATAAAGTTTCAGGTACAAAGATAGTAATGAATTAGTGTAATCCTTGTGTACAGTACACTGGTCTCGGACGAAGGTATACATACATATACATGTATTATAAAATTATTGTTCTTTACTTAACAATGAGCTATCCCTTCAAAAATACAAACAAAAGATGTTGGACACAGGGGTACGTTTGTTAAGACCCGTACTAGAGAACCACCTGTGTATATTTCAACAACAAAAATTGTAACAGATAAAATTTACTTCATATTAATAATGTACGTTTTTATCACACATTCTATGGATGTTTGCTTTATTTCATATTATTCATAATTCAATAATATTTGTATAATAAAAATAGGTTAATGTCATGAAATATAACAAATATTGAAATTTAAAAATTAAGAAATAGTGTTACAAATGTAATACATGATTTTATTTCATTTAAAATATCTTTCTATAAAAAAAATTTAAATTCCCGCCCAGAAAAAGTATTATTAAAAAAATATTTTAATATATATATTATTTCAATTTGTAAGAATGAAAGTATTATAAATAATCACAATATTAAGTATTATAAATACATTTAGATATACTGTATATAGAACTTATATTTTTTATATATAAATAAATATAAATAAGAAAATTGCGTAAATATTTACTATAAATTTATAGTACATTATTTTACTCGAGATAGACTTCTGTATATATTTGGAAAAAATAAACTCTGCTCGATATTTACAGTAAAAATAATCTTTTCATTACAAATCTATACCGAAATTAATGTTTAATATTTCATTTATAAGATTGTAAGGAGTCAATATTTGTTTGCTGTAATATTTTATTAATTTTTTTAATTATTATTTTATTCTTTAGGACTTTTGGATTTTTAAGCATAATTAGAAACAAATACTTTTCACAAAATTTTAATACATATAAATATTTTTGCAAGATAAATTACTATAAAAATAAAAAAGTTCCTCATCTATTTTATGTATAAACTATTAAATCATATTTTTTATTATTATATCATATATATTGGGTTATTCAATAAATAATGCAGTATTTTCTTATTGGTCAGAATGAAAGATGCAATATTTCACAATTATGACAAATAGGTAATGGTATATATGTTGCTGAAATGTATATAGTTTTAGTCAAATTTCAAAGCTGAATATTGGAGTTTAATTTCAAACAACGAATGGAAATCTTCATTTGATATCTCTGTAAATTGGAAAAGGGCTTGTTTCTAAATCAAATTGTTATTGGTGACAAACAATCGATTGTTTATAAAAGTATTAAACGTCAAAGACAATGAGAAGATAATCGTAACGAGATAACATCTCCACAACCGAAAAGAAGATTCCATCCATGGAAGATTATGGTGTCGATTTAGTGGGATTGGATGGAATTATCAATTATGAATTACTATCAGACAATCAATCCATCACGAAAGTAATGTAATGTGAGATTAGAGCAGCTAAAGCAATTTATCAACGAAAAAAGTCGGCATTAATATCCAAAAATATATTAGTGGGAAATAGTTTAATATAGAGACTGACGTTCGAAGAGAGCTCGATATATTTTTTAATATAAAATCAAAAGAGTTCTATCGATTGAATATTGAAGATTTAAAATTAAGATTAGAAGTTGTGAGTAATAATGGAAAATATATTTTGGATTCAAATTAAAATGTTAATTTTTTGTTTCATTTCAAAACTGTCTCTAAAAACGGCATTATTTATGAAATGACCAATATAATTTACACAGATTAAAGAAAAACAAAATATTTATAGAAATAAAGATAAATCAACTATAATTCATAGTGAAGTAAATAATTCATATTAAATTAAAATATCTGTTACATAAAGAGCATATATTATAAAAAAAGAGAATACTTTTTATCAGACATAAAACAAAGTGTTTTTTACAGCTACTTAAATAACTTTCATATTTTATTTAGGGATACTTATTCAGTATTAAATTATTGCATTGATAAATATTTCATAAAAACAGATGTGAAATTAATTATAAACCGAAATCATAATCATGGATATATCAATGAGATTTACAAATATTTTATGGTATTTGATATTTATTACTATTATTCTATACATAAAATGAGTATTGTTAATCAACATTTAATTAATACTAATTAATAGTGAATGACTGGTATATTAATTATATAGACTATTATTAAAATATAAAAATAAAATAATTGTAAATTAAATATTGTAATATATATATATATATATATATATATATATATATATATATATATATATATATTATAATAATAACATTTAATGAGAATAATATTTTCTGTCAAAAATAAGTCATTTCGACGAAGGTATTACTTCTATTATGTTTGGTATATTTCACTTTGTCTTATTGAACTGAGAGAATTTTACCTCGTCAGGTAAATAATTATAACTTTAAACCTTTTAAACAATTAATTTCAAGCATACAGTTATTTGAATGATACACACATTTATAGAATTTAAATAGAAATAAAATAATGTACAGTTAATTTAAGTAAGCATTGTTGTTTTCTAAGAACTACATTAAATATATGATAACGAATCTTGCTTGATATATATATTTTATTTCATGATCATTTTGATATTAATGTTAATTTAAAAACAAGTTTCTGAATTATTAAGATACTAGACATTGTTAAGCAAAGAAATATATTTTCAGGCACAGCACGTGTACAACGTCGGTGTACAGTATAAAATATTATACATAGTTAATATAAACAAATCTAAAAATTATAAAAAAACCTTTCTGTCTATCTCCAGGTGTTAAATGGATAATTCAATATTTAAGTGATATAAATCTTTGTAATTAAATATGCTGTTACATGGCGAATAAATAATAACTATATTTTTGACTATTAAAAGACAGCAGATGCGTTTCAGTGTGTTGTTCGAGACCAAAAGATTACTATTGTTATTAGTCAATGTATCCAAATATGAAAAAAATGCATGTTAGATTAAAAAAGTACTCACCACCTGCTGCTGTTGCTGTTGTAACATGGCTGCTTGTTGTTTGGCCATCATCGCCTGCGGATCCTGTGGGGAGAATTGCGCTTGCAACCCCATCGGATCGTAAGGCGGCGGCGGCATCATCAACGGTACTAGTGGTGGCTGAAGATTCATCGCGGCGAGGGCGTTTAGCCCTAGCGGCAGCCCCATTCCCATCATCTGGCTCATAACCATCGGATTAAAATTAAACTGTTGCTGTAATTGCATCACATTCAACGCGGCCTGCATCTCGGACATCTGTTGCGCGAACGCCATCGGGTTCTGCGCCATCGTCTGTGCGAGCATCGCTTGAATATTCGCGGGAATCGAGTCAGTGCTGGAGGCGGGTGTCGACGACGACGTCGGCGTGGACGGTGCCGTCGACGTAGCCTCCGGCGGTGTCTGTTGAATATTTAACTTTGTATGTAAGAGTTCTTTCGATTCCTCGATATCTTTTTCGGGCGTAGAATCTGGTACTGTAATTGTGGGTGTCGGTGTCATCGTTGTCGCAGTCGCCGCACCTACACCGGGAGTCGAAACTCTAGGTACGGTGTTTAGTGTCGACGACGTTGCGGCCGTCACGACAACCGCTTTCTTTTCGTATTCGTTTTTAATTTGTTGTGCATATTTTTCAAGAAATTCCAATGGCACTAAATCTTTATGTATTTCCTCACAATGCGACTTGAGTACCCACACACTAGAGAATTCCTTATTGCAATGTTGACACGTCGATTTACTAACCTCGGGAAGACTGGTGGTCGTTTCCGGGATTACTTCTTCGACGGGCGTGACTTCCTGCGGAATCGGCGTCGGCGGTCGATTTGCAGCACGCTCCCGTTGCTCTTCTTCGCGCTGTCTCTGTCTTCGTTGATGGTTCTCGTTGAATTGCATGACGAGATCGAATCCGAAACTCTCAAGAAGATGTTTGTACATGTGAGAGCCGGTCCGACGAGGTAATTTGTTTAGATCGCCGTCGCCGCTACCCGGCTCGATCGGCGGCGGTGTCACATTATCACATTGTTGATTTAAAATCGCCATCGGTCCACCGACACCAGCACCACCACCGCCAGACACAGCGAACATACAGTACATCTGCTGGTGCGTATTCAACTGATCTTGGCTCGTGAAAAGGGCACCGCACTTTTGACAGGCCATCATCCCTTGTGGAGCGGCCGGTATCGGCAGCGGTGGGGTAGGGGACGGCGGAGCGGGGGGTGTCTGTGAGGGTTGTAGCATTGCGCCCCCACCCGGCGGGCTCGCCGTGGAAGGGGGTTCGGTAGGTTGTTCGACTAACGGCCGTGACAGATCGAGCTGTCCGCTCAGCGCCAGATCTTGCAGTTTACTTGCGCGCGTTTGGTGCAGCACGCTTCGCATGTGAATGTCGAGCGTGCTACCTTGAGTATACGCAACTCTGCATATATTACACCTGTACCGTTTCTTCTCGTCCTCTTCTGATGACGTGCTCTTCGGCGTCAGCGTTAATGCCGGATTGCCGCTGCTCGGCTGCCCTTGTTGTCCTGGGGACACAGGATTATTATTGTTATTTTGTTGTTCTTGCATCGCACGTTTCAATTTATGTAAGTGGCTCACGGAGTTGTAATGCACTAATAAGATATTCTTTTGTGTAAAGCTCTCTTTACAAACATCACACTTATAAGGTCTATTAGGGTCTAAATATTTCTCCATGGGATAACTTAATTTTTCACCTTTTCGATGAAGCAGCGTCTTATTATGTGCTGTCAGGTAACTCTGTCTTGTGAATGCTACGCGACATCTATGGCATTTGTATTTTCTATTAGGATCGCCATAATTGTCTTCGGCCAATGCTTGACTGTTTAGATAATCCTCGAAAAATTGTTGTTCTTTATACGTTGTACTATCGTCCGAGTTTTCCCCATCCTCGACTTGTTCTTTATGCTCTTCATTCTCTATAGGTGTTTCAGCTACTTCATCACGCATTGTTTCTCTTTTTAATAAATCTGTCGTGGTAGGATCAAGAACATGTCCTTGTAGACCCGCCAGTAATAACGGATTACTTAATAAGCTGTTTTTATATGCAACGAGTTCATCGTCAGATAACTCCGAATGTACAGACTCGACGTGTTTGTGTAACGCCACGACAGATCGAAAACTTCTTCCACACAAGACGCATTTCGTAGCATCTCTGATTAAATGATATTGTGAATGTAATTGTAATTTTTCTAATGTCTTGAATGCGAGCGAACACTGATTGCAGCGATACTTGTACACATGTTTTTCAGATACTGACATTTGTGATATTGAATTTTTTGCATGTACTTCTTTGAAATGCGTTTGTAAACTGTGTGCAGTGGGAAAGAACTGACTACAACCTTTCTTCCAACAAACGTAACCTGGTCCACTCGGAGTTTGTTTAATTTCGAGGTGTCCCGTTTCGTTCTGATGCATGCACAGTTCGTCGATATTTCTAAAATTCTTCAAACATGCATTGCATCTTTCCACTTCAATTTCAGTAACTTCTTCGCTATTCGGCGATATCATATCTTGTTCTAAATTTTCTTCGTTTCTAAAATCGTTTTTGGTCGAATCTTTGGATGAAACTGAACTAGGTGAAACCATCTGATTAGGTGGTGTATGCATAGTAGTATTATTTTGGCTCGTCGGTGTACTAGGGGTTCTCGCTACTTGATTTAACCAATGGCTCTGATCTACTAAAAGTAATAACCGTTGCAGACCTTCCGAGTTCACCGAATGTATCTGCATTACATGTTTCTCTAAACTGGCACGATCTTTAAATGAGTCTTGACATAAAGGACATAAATATGTCGTTTGGGATTGACTCGATTGCGGTTGTTGTTGCTGCTGTTGCTGTTGTTGTTGCTGCTGTTGCTGTTGTTGCTGCTGCTGCTGTTGTTGTTGTTGCTGCTGCTGTTGAGATTGAGATTGTTGACACGGTGGTTGAGATGTTTGTTGTTGTGGCGACGTTGATTCATGTGATTGTTGAGCACCTGCACTGTGTTGCGCAAGCACATGGGCTTGAATTCTCATTTCAGATCCACTACTGTAATTACAATAAGGGCACATATGTTGCGAGGGTTGTTGCTGTTGTAATTCTAACGAAGGATTATGTGAATTGTCATTTTGGCCAGGATTCGATAAAAGCTCTTGTTGTTCTCGTAATGCAGTTTCTAATTTAAATTGTTGTTGTTCTTTGATATCAGGTGAATGTTTTTCTTCGGGAGTATGTTGATTTTGATCTGAAAGAGAAATAACGTATGTCATGTGTTATAGATTTATTTTTATATGAATTATATAATAAATTAAAATTACAATTTAGATAAAATATTTAAAATAACCATATAATATAATTAACGATTGTTTTTACATTAAAAATTGTCTTATGCAGTATTAAATAAGGAACGAAAAAATAAGATAAATTGAATTTTTAGTTAAATATTTACTTTTTTAGTTTTTTTTTAAATTTAAAATTTCATTTTGTACAATTATATATATATTATACATATATATATATATATATATATATATATATATATATATATATATTCAAATAGATTAAAAGTACATTTAAACGAATTTTGGTTTTTTATTATGTTAACATTTTAATGTGAATTTTTTATTTTTTATTAATGACGTTACATGTATGTATTAAAATATTACATTACCTCTTCAACCTCGAAATTATATTTTAAATTATGTTAATGAACAGAACATAAATCGAAAATAGTATTACTTTAATTATATTTTTAATTTGAATTGAAAGATTTGAATTACAAAAAAATATTTTAATGAATTTTTACATTACTAAAATATTTCAATTAGAAATAAAAAATGATATTTTAATTACAACTGCACAATTACTTTTTTTAGTAACGTTTATTTTACTTAACATGACTCGATATTAACAATTACAAAATTTTGTTCACTTTATTTAACAAATATATTAACATTGTAAATAATGAACAGAAAATAATTAAAGAATTATTAAAAATTAACAATGACTATATTTTTTTAAAAAGCAACTAATAATTATTTGATTGTTACATTATGTTTATGTTTAAAATTAGATAATGTTGAAAGATATATACAAAAAATGTTATTTTTATTTACTTAAATGAAAGCGGAAATGAAATCCAAATATACATATCAATAATAAATTAGATATAAACTTATTTATTATTGTTTTACGTGTTCATGAGATAAAATATTAGAACACGAAATAAACAATGAAAAATATAGTTT
>CP092089.1:36010125-36117625 GCA_029203775.1 Neoneuromus ignobilis | reverse complement strand
ATCCGATGGACTGTCTATCTTACTGTCTCGTATGTGTGTGCACACACAGTCAGTCGTAAGATCTGTGGACCTTTTTTTGATTGATATGTTTTTGATGTACGCAAAACAGTGTCGATTCTTCTCAGATACTTATTCGATCTGTTATTAAACAACCCAATTAGACACACATACTATATATATATATATATATATATATATATATATATATATATGTGTGTGTGTGTGTGTGTGTGTGTGTGTGTAGGTATTATATCCAGAAAAACACATAATATATACTAATGATTTCACATCAAGTAAAATCTCTTGAAACTCCTATCATTTATTTAACTTAATGAAATTTATTTGTAAAAGAAAGTACTGTTATTTGATTGTTGATTATGATTAAATTGAAAATGTTAATTTTATCTAAATTTAAAAATTATTTTTATTTGCATTGCTCATTGTTCTGTTTTGTCTTCACTTACACATATATCTGATAAATGTAAATTATATCCACTTTAATTTTCAATTTGCTCTTATACTTGTTGCAATTAATATTTGTTTCACACAAATGAATTTTTACCCCAACACCACAATAATTTAAAGTGTTCAATAATCACTTATTGTTCACTTGTTTTTTATAATTATATAATTTATAATTATATTGGCTGATGCATTTCGATGGCGATGCCATCATCGTCAGAGCCTTTCTTCAAATCGTCAGAGAAAGGCTCTGACGATGATGGCATCGCCATCGAAATGCATCAGCCGATATAATTATAAATTATAAAAAACAAGTGAACAATAAGTGATTATTGAACACTTTAAATTATTGTGGTGTTGGGGTAAAAATTCATTTGTGTAAAGTGAATCAGCCACAGTTCCAAAACAACTAATTAATATTTGTGTTAAAAAATAGTTTATTTTTAAATTTCTTTAGATGAATATTGTTTTTTTTTAATATATCAATTTTTATTATTATAATATATTATTAGTATAATTAATATTCCTATAGAATTTTATAAAACACACATACAAATAATATATATATATATATATATATATATATATATATATATATATATATATATATATATAGGGGCTGTTTTTTAAATGTGATAGAACTTTAAATTTAATCCCTATCAAAAGTTCTATCTAACCTAAAACACTCTTTATATGCGCACACATAACACACACACACACACACACACACACACATGTACATATAGGAGTTTTTTCAAACGTGATAGAACTTTAAATTGAATCCCGTTCGAAAATTCTATTGAACTTAAAAACACCCTTGATATACACACATACACATGTATATAGAGTGATTTTTTAAGCATGGTAGGACTTTCAATTGAATCCTTATCGAAAGTTCTATCTAACTTAAAAAACACTGTTTATATATGCAAGTGTGTGTATATGTATGTATGATAAAGGTGTATTTAGGTTAGATAAAACTTTCGATATAGATTCAATTTAAAGTTTTATCACACTTAAAAAAACACATAATGATCAATGTAATATCGAATTTTTTTAATAGTATTGAAATTATCTGCACAGTGCATTAAACCAAAGAATAAAATTAAATAATAAAATATGCAATTATAATATTTGTTTTATTCATATAACTGAAGATGTTAAGAAATTAGAAATAATAAATTATATTTAATAATTTATTTGCAGATTTGTTGTATTATTTTTTTTATTCTATTTTTTGGGATTGCAGTACTTGTTGACTGTTATCAATAGTGGATTCGATATATTAGTTATGATAAAGTAATTCCTATGAGCAGTTCTGTGATATGTTTATTATCTGTATAGAATTTTCATTCATTAAGGTTTGTATGAGGAATATATTTTTAAATTTCAAATGTAAAATAAATTATGGGAATACTATTTATAATTATGTACTTCTTTTTGTTAATTTTCAATATTTGAAAATGATTAATATGTGAAAAACAGTCTTAATAAAAATCAACAAAAACTGATCTTCACAGAAATACAAATTGAAAATAAAGATGTGGAAATAATACTTTTGACATGAATAGAATAAATGATGTTTAAATAAATTAAATATTTTATTCTTTTCTTTGCATATTATTTTTTTAATATCATTATGTACATACATACATGCAAACATAAATATATATATATATATATATATATATATATATATATATATATATATATATATAGAGAGAGAGAGAGAGAGAGAGTAGTTTAAATGAGACTAAAGGATAATAAATGATAGTTGACATATAAATTTATGTCTAAATCCTTATGTCATTTAAATCCTTCAGATTCATTTATATATATATATATATATATATATATATATATATATATTAGGTTGTCAAATATCTCCCTTCCGCCTTTTTGTCTTTTGAATTTCATGGCTATGTGTATAATATATATATATATATATATATATATATATATATATATATATATATATATATATATATATATATATATATATATATATATGGAGAGATATAGAAAAAGAGAAAGTTATATATATATATATATATATATATATATATATATATATATATATGTGTGTGTGTGTGTGTGGAGAGAGAGAGAGAGAGAGAAGTAATTCATTTAATATAATTTTTAAACAAGTTGAATTATTATGAAATATTTGTGAATTTTTGTTTATTATCACCATAAAGTAAATTAAATTAAAAAATGTTCAAATAAACTTCTTTTTTAAAAAGAGGTGAATACAAAAATATTGATATAATAAAATACAATATCCAGTCATAAAAATTGCTTTCAAAGATAAAAAATTAGTTATATTTTGGCAACTTTTATGAATATAATTAAAGAAAAACAGTCATCTTACACCAAATGATATCGACATTAAAGTGAATTATATGTGTATATATATATATACATATATATATATATACATATATATATATATATAAATCAAAAATAAAGATACAAATGATGTAATTTCTTTACCAGACATGTAAACAAAACAAAACATGTTCGACTGATTTACTGCGACCCTGAAGCAAATTTTCATATGTATAAAAACTATGCTTAAATTCTTGTCTTATATAGATATTGAAGACGATTACTTATTTAGATGCTGGCAAAAAGGAAGTACAACGAACTGTTACGTAATTTATGTATTGGCGAGTCTAAATATTTCTAAAAATTTAAGATCATTCTTATTTCTATACTATTTCAAATTTTAAGATTATAGTTATTTTTTAAAAAAGAGATTATCATTTTAATAAAGTACAATTGAATTAAAATTAATATTTGATTAAATATAATTTGAAATAAAGTAATTTTGATATTAGGAATTATCAACTAATTGATAAAAAATATATTGAAATATTTTTTTATAAATTTTCGAATGTTAAAATCGAATAAATGATAAAATGAAATAGAAAATTGGTAGTAGTTAATGTTTTAATTAATGAATATGAACCCTTAGAAAGTTTATTAAAACATTATATGAAAGATGTTGATTTGATAGTCAAAATAACAGATGTATTACAATAAGTGAAATTATTTTAAAATATATCACTACTTTCTATTATTATCTAAATTAATAATAGATGAGTTGAGAGACAACAAATATTTTTTGTATGACTAAACACTAATCAAAGAGAATAAATTTGTTTTTTGAATGCATAAAATAGTTTTTGTATGCATATAAAATTTGATGACTTAATAAAGAAGGAATGAAGATGCTCTATAAAAATATACTTTAAAGAAATAGCTAATACTATGTTAATTTATAATTTATTTATGTATAAATACACACACACATGCATATATTTTCTGTATACATGTATACATGTATATATATATATATATATATATATATGTGTGTGTGTGTGTGTGTGTGTATGTATATGTATGTATGTATATGCATTTATTTAATTATTATAAAAATAAAAAATAATTTTAATAAATATTCATACGAACAACATACTGAAATTAATTATTTCCTAAGAATTTGCAAATTAAAATAAAGTGAATAAATATCCCCAAAATACTGCAAGTATTTAATCATGTTTATTTTCATTCAATTACATTTTTTGGATTGTTATTAAATACTTTTTGTATCTATAAATATGTAAATATAGCAATGTTATTAAATATATTTTAAAATATTTAAGTTTATAAAATAATCAAAATATTTAATCAAGTTTATATATATATATATATATATATATATATATATATATATATATATAAACATTAAACCGACTGGTGGTGTAATGATTAGCATCTTTCCTTGTCATGTGGAAGAAGAGTGTTTTATTTCCGGTTGAAGATATAGAGCAGGAAGGGATTTGTAGCCTTAGTAAAGGCCATTTATTTAAAGGAGTAAATTCCTGAATAGATATTTAATCAAATGTAAACACCCGAATAATTATTGTTACAAACCCTCCTGGTCAGTTTGGTGACTATAACCAAACATCACTGAACGATAACATTTATTGAGGCTTTCATCCAGTAATGATCTAATATAAATTGACCTATAATTGAAATGTATAGAAATTATTGTGAGATGAAATTGAATACTATTTCATATTTGAAAAAAAAATGTTTTCATCAATTTATTCTATCTGTTTTTGATTATGGTAGTGAAATATAGGTCTTTAATTTTAAACTAATTTAATGAATCCAGATGATGTAGATGTTTGGAAAGATGCATGTCAGAAATAACATATTGAGATAAGAAGAAAAATGAATTGTTTTTGAAAGAAAATCAAAGTAAAGATTGTTCAAACAAAAAAGAAAAAATGAAAATTAACTGGTCATATAGCAAAAAAAGAATACCACCTATGGACAAAAAATATTGATTGAGAACCGAGAGATATAAAAAGGTCCAGATAGAAACTAATAAATAAATATAATGAAAAAGATACACGAGGAAATTTGTCAGTGGAATAGAAGAAAAACATATTGGATTGTTAGAAATGGAAAGTTTTAGGCAAAACCTTTAATTGTAGATAGATCAGGTTGATGATGATAAATCATTTATGAATATATATATATATATATATATATATATATATATATATATATATATATATAGGGTGATTCAAATGAGACTGAGAGAATTAGATATACATATATTTGCTTACTATCATTTAATATTTTTTACTATTCTCCAGTTACATTTAGTCTAGTCTCTCTCTCTCTCTCTCTCTCTCTCTCTCTCTCTATATATATATATATATATATATATATAACATGAAAAAAAAGAGAAAATGAAAATTAATAAAAGAGTATGATAGAGCGATGGCATATCACCAAAAAAAAATTTTTATCTACGTTAGAAGTATTTAAGAGACTAAACTAAGAATCTGAAGGAAATAAAGTAAATGAAGAGATGCTTAGTAACTCAGGATCCGTTGATGAAGTCATTAATTTTTCGAAAATTTTAGATAAACTTGAAAAACGTTAGAAAAATTGTATAAAGTGAGTAAAAATATTCTTATAATAAATCTTAATAAGACAAAAGTAAAGTTGAATGAATTTTCAAATCAAAAAAATCGTATTAAAAAGAAGAGAAATAGAAGTTGAAAACTATGTATACCTGGGATAACTTATTAGTACTAAAGAAACATTTAGAGGTGAAGTAAACAGAAAAGTAAAAATGGATTTATGTTAGTTTGTAAAAAAATCGCATGTTATGAAGTCAGATATTTTTTATATTTAAAAAGAAAAGTTTTGATCAATTCATCTTACTTTTTTCACCTATAGCATTAAAACATAGGTCTCGAATTCCAAAATAATTCAGTGACTTCAACAAAAACACATGGAAGAATGTATGTTAAGAATAGCACGCAATGCTAGAATGCAAGAGAAATGAATGGATAGAAAAAAAACACAGTTGATGTTATGGAAAAAGTGAGAAGTTTGAAATAGAAATGGATCGATTATAATGAAGATCACTAATGGCCAAGAGAAATTATTGATTGGAAACGTAGGTATACAAAAAGGACTCTGAAGAGACCAATATGGGACAGATATATAAGAAAATTTATTGGAATGGATTGGAAAAGAAAGACATTGGATTGGTCGAAGTGGAAAATGCTAGTTAAGGCCTTTATCCAGCATTCGATAAAGAGACATATTATATATATATATATATATATATATATATATATATATATATATATAATTTCATATAATTAAAATTTGGCGCTAAAATCCATATTAACAACACGAAATTTTCAAAACCTATAATGATATCACATTGAAAAAAGCACATTCGGCATCTTATTTAATATGCGGAAGTATTTTTGTAAAGAATGTAAAAATGAAATAATACAATATTTAATATTCACTTAATGTGTACCAATTGTTCTTTATTACAATTATTCAGTTGACCAGACCGTCTTTGAAAGTGCATGCTCCCGGTGCATTTTATACATATTTCGTGCGTAATTCATATTATTATAACACCCCATTCGTATATGCACTATTCACTCCATTTTACAATAAAAGTATATGAATTAGCTTTCGGCTATCGAAACACAATTCGAATTAACGCCCATACACAGAAATTATATTATTTTTTTCACGGAAAGTACGTTGAACATATGCTGTTTTTGATAAAAACGCATTATTTCCAGTTTTTTTTTCTTATACATTCTCCTAATAATTGTTACTGTTTAATTCGTTTTTTGTTAAAGAGGTAAAAATGTGTTGCGGATAAAATCTTTAACCTATATAAGTTGTGGTTATCGTATATATTTCTTATACATTTTGCTTTTTTATAGTAAGAATTATAGAGAGATAAATATGTGGAAAAGAATACAGAACTTCTTTTAATCTATATAATTGCGGTTTTTATTTCATTATTAATACGTGTTAAAGTACACGCCGCTATGTGTAAAATGAAAACAGGAATCCGTATGGAATGTTTTATAAAGAAGTATTTATTTCCACTTCTTAAACAGATGGTAATTTATTATCTACATATATATATATATATATATATATATATATATATATATATATATATATATATATATATATATGTTTTTAATAGTATAATTATTAATGAAGTGCTATAAAAACTTACATTTATTTATTTGTATTTCCCGCGAGCATATTTTTTGTTTTGCTTATATATATATATATATATATATATATATATATATATATATATATATATATATATATATATATATATATATATATATATATAAATGATATGTGTGTGTATTGTTTTTTGCATTTGTTTTGTGGGAGTGGCCAATGTTTTGCTTTAAACCAATGACTGACAATTGTTCCTTAAATGGAAACATGCTCAAGAGTGTGGTCAATTTTTCTTGTTCTTTCATAATAGCTAAATAATACATAAGTATGGTACGGTCTTCTCTTGATACATACAAATAAACTATATATATATATATATATATATATATATATATATATATATATATTCACATATGTACATGTATATATATTATATATTTGTATGTATAGTTATGTTTATCGAGATGTAGTTTTGCTTTTATACAACCATTTATGCTTTCGTATAGTGAGTTTAATGATCACATTTGTAGACATTGTTAAGTTATATGCGTCAATGAACTATAACTTAATTTATGTACAGAGTGGACATCAATAGCGTGAAACTGGTATTTTCATTTACTATACAAGGACGACAAAAAAATCGTTCGATTCAAATTTTACATTTTTAACTTGTGTAATATGCATAAAATGTTTTTTTATTCAACAGTTCAGAAAATTTCTTAGAATAAATTTTATACTAAAATATATGAAATAATTATTTTAAATTAACAAAATATATAATTACAATTGAATATGTTAAGATTCCAATAAATTATTGATGTTTGTAATTAAATATATAAATGTATTAAGATATAGTGAATAGAAATAAAAATAGCTATTTTCAAATTAATGCAGATTAAATTTATTATAATGAACTTCTGAGAATTGATCAAACGATTTAAATTAGTGAATAGTTATAAAAACAGTTTGTTTTTTACTTATTCAAGTTTATTGATGCAAATAATACGTTCATTTATGTTGCAAATTTATTCGTTTCGAAATTCTTTATATTGATTTTTAAAAACAATTTGTTCATTAAATGAACAAGCGTATTTGTAAACTGTTAGTCCTCAACTATAGAAACATTGTATTTTATATATTTTTTAATTTAGTTTTTTGCTAACGAAAATAAAATAAATAGTAACTAAATAATTTAATGAAATTAACTAAGAATAAAAGTCATGTATGAAATTGAAGATGAAAATGAATTTTTCAGTGATATTTCTTAAAATAAATCGAATTCATTCAAAATTATTTTAATATAAATATTGAATATATATTGAAAAATTATTAAAATGACAACATTTCAAATAAAAAAATATATTAATTCACATGTATTATTTTTTTAATTTTAATATATTATGAATCAGTTACCTTAAATCCATAATATTTTTTTTTGTTCAATAGTTATTATTATCCACTTTATTTGATTATATGTATTTTAATGACCATTAAAAATTATTATTATTAAAACAAGGTATTATAAACTATCTTTAAAAAATTTTTCTTCTAACTTATTACCATAATTCAAAAAATTAACGCAAACGAGAAAAAATATGAAAATTGAAATAATGGAAGATTTAGGAAAAAAATAAAATGGAAGAGTATGAAAATATTAATGACACATAACACACAGACTTATATTTATGCACAAGTATATATATATATATATATATATATATATATATATATATATATATATATATATAAATGTATATAAATACACGTACTTTTAATGTTGGTGTCACCGGATGGTCAAATTTATTGACAGATTGTATATGCATTCATAATTAATATTGCTTGAGTTACTTATATATAAATCTTAATAACAAACAATGATTTAATTCGAAATGAATATTAATATCGCAATTTTTTATGACGAAGTTATGATTATTGCATTGTAAGTATCTTTATATATAGATTTATATATGAGATATTTCATTTAATGAAATTATATTTTATACAGATATTTTATAATTTATGAAAAAGTTAATATCAAACTATTTAATTACATACTATTTTATATATATAATATTATCACTTACCGATAATAAATAATTCAAAGTAAAAAGATTTAAAATACAAATTAAAATAAACACACTGTATAATAAAACATGTTATTCTAGACTGGATAATTAAATGTAATACTTAAAAATAAATATCTAAAACTTCAATAAATGAATAATCTAGAATTATTATTTCCAATTCTAAAATAATTTAATCGATTATGTAAAGAAAACTAGTGTATTATATAAATATATTTTAAATTTTTACGAAATTTATCACATTTCATAACAGCAATATAGATAGTTTATCAATATTAATTACAATATATGGGATAGTCAAAATGAGACTGAAGGGTTTAAATATATATCACTTATTTAATATCATTTTCTATTCTTTACTATCTTTTAGTTTCATCTGGGTAATCCCTCCATATAACGGTATTTTGAAACTACAATATTTTATCATTATATAGAAAATATGTACATGCAAATGATTTTTTCACTGTTATCATAATTAAATGAATTGTAATAATTGTGATATTTTTTATTTTATTTAGATGAGAAACCAAATAATATTTTTATTATTAATCATCTCATTTTGAAACATATTAAAGTATACATAACACACAAAATAGATATATTTTTGATCATGTAATAATATTGTTTATATTTATATATATATATATATATAAATATATGTATATAAATATATGTGTATATATATATATATATATATATATATATATATATGTGTATATATATATATATATATGCAATAAATAAAAATAAAAATAATTTAGTGGTGTTGAAAAAAAAATGTTATACTTAAGCGACTTAAATTCAATGATAATTTTTTTTCAGATATTAAGTTCACACAATTTATTTATTATAAAATATATTAGAAAAATATTTTTTTTTGAAAACTTATTTTTTATGAATACATATTTAAAAGTCTATTATTAAAATCTGTATCAATAAATATATATAAAAATATTTCTAAAATTTCTTTCTGTTCGAATATACAAAGTGTGGAAATGAGACAAGATATATCAATTTAAATAAATACTTTAGGTAATGTATCATTAATAAGTATCTAGAGTTTTAATTTTATTTATATATATACATACATGTATATATATATATATATATATATATATATATATATATATATATATATATATATATAAAAGTACAATCATTTTATAATCAAATAAAAGTATTTACAAATGTCGATAATTTTTGTACATACCGTAAGATACTCGATACGAACTGTATAATTAACCGTCCAGTCACAATACGAAACTGATTAATACTATTAATAAAAGTTTTATTCCAACAAACTGTGTAATTAGTATATTGAACGATTATATAAGTAATTGTTAGTAGTATGTAATTTAATTAAATAAATAGACTGCGTTTTACACAATTCAATACAGATACAAAGAAATTTATGTATATATATGTGTGTGTGTGTGTGTATATATATATATATATATATATATATATATATATATATATATATATTTATATATATATATATATATATATTATATGTATGTATGTATATATTTGTCATTGTATGTATATGTACTTTTATATTATAAATTTATTTAATTATTACAGTGAAAACAGAACTTCGACATGAGGTTGCATTAATTGTTCATTTAATCGTGCAGGTAATTGGTTTTAAGATCTTTAGTGATATTTTTATGAAAATAATCAGTTTGTGTAGTATTTAATTTTGTAATTATTATTAAATGAATATTGATTATGCATATATATATATATATATGTGTGTGTGTGTGTGTATGACCTAAATGAGATTGAAGGATATAGATATACATTTATTTGTTTACTATCATTTAGTATCCTTTACTATATTTCAGTCTCATTTGTGCCATTCTATATATATATATATATATATACTTATGTAGTATTTATTTAATTTTCTAAATAAAAAGGTGTTTAATAAAAAATACATTTCTTTTTTAAAAAATCCTATCTATATAAAAATAGATAAAAAATTATTTCTTATATAGTATTTCGGACCTGGCTTTCTATATTTGAAAATATTGAACACCACTGATCTGAATTATTAGAAAATAGTTTCATATCCAATAATCGATACGTTAACCGAATAATTTTGTTAATGTTTTTTTTCCTTACGAATTTCGCATAATGTTCAATGGCCTAGTAATTATTAGTTTAAAACGCTGACCACTAAATTATAACTATAATTTAGTTACATATTTGAGAACAACTTTTCAACATTAAATATTAGAAAGTAATGTAAAAAATCGGAAAAATATATCGATAGGTTTTACATTTCATGTACGTAAGTGTTGTTAAAATAAAACAATATTTTTCAATCATTGATAATTTTAAATATGTTTGAATTTTTTAATTTATCAATTTTTGTATATATTTTTAGAAAAATAATTATTTTAAATTCATTGTTTATACATATTAAAAAAATCTTAAAATTTTGTTAAATGAACCCTTATTTTAATTTTTAGTTAATTTTTTATCCTCGTTGATATCAAAATGGTACACAGATTTGTAAAGGTCTAATCAAGTGCATTTTTTTATAACTTGAAATAACTTGACTCCAACCATTTTGTTAAATACATTTTAAAAGCAATATTTGTTTTTTTTCTTCATTTCAATTTATATTTCTGATAAGACGTAAGGTCTGAATTTCTTCTCTAATTCTTCTGCTTACTTAAAATTTACATTAATTTTCAATTATGTATTAGTCTATTTTACCTATTCATTATCTTATTTTAGTGATATTTAACAGAATTTTCAAAATAATAAAAAGCAAAAGATATTGTGTGATAGTTGGAACATTCCATTTTTTTTATATATTACTTTACAATACATAAAGTAAAGAATTACAAATTAAAAGTAATAAAATTTAATGTTACTCATATGTGACTCGAATAAATTTATACTAGTGATCTTAGATGCACGTTTGGTTAAAGTGATTGATATTACATTTAATGTTGATATTCTCTGCTACAAATTATAACTAATTGTTATTTATTTCTTTGTTTATATTATAAATAATTAATGTAAATTTTCAAACCTTCAAAAAAAAGTAAAAAAATCTAAAGATTATAAATTTGGGACAGCAAAATTGTTAGCAATTTCAAATCATTTTATAAGTATCATTTCATAGTATATTAAATTTAATATCATCATGTTTATATGAATAAATATACTAAATTATATATATATATATCTTGTAGTTAAATTCATAATAAGAAAAATCATAAGAAATCACAACTTAAAATCTTCTAATGTAGAAGTTTTATTTTTTAAAAAAGAAATAAACTATCAGAAAATGAAATAAAAATAATTTTAAGTAATATTACTTGAACATATATATATATATATATATATATATATATATATATATATATATATATATATATACACGAGGGTCGTTTGATAACAATTGTAAATTTATTAATTGTTTAATTTAATTACATTTTTCAATTTAGTTTTTCTTACTTTTTTTCCATACTTATCAAACAACCCTCATATGTGGTCATTAAAATGTGTCGCCTAGATTTGTGTTTTATTAAAAAGAAATATGTGGATAGGGAAATATATGTATATCTTGTTTTGTTTCTTTTTAATAAAATACAAATGTAGGCGTCATATTTATATGACCCTATATATTGTATATAATTCAATTTATATTCAGAAAAAACATGAAGAATCACAAATTAAAATCGTCTAAATCAACACTTTTATTTTTAAGAAATACAAATAAACCATTAACACATGAATTAAATATAATTTAAAATAATGTGACCTGAAGTGTTATACACACACACACACACACATTATATATATATATATATATATATATATATATATATATATTTAAATTGTATTGAAAAGAAAACGGTACCTTACAACAAAAGAAGATTGAAATTAAATGCAAAAATTTAATTTAGTTCTATTGAGTTAAACAGTGTTAATCTGTTATTTAAAATCGATTTAATACTATTTGAAACACTTCAGTAAAGAAAAGAGTTACGGTGAATTGTGGCAAAAAGTTTCGAAAAATAATTAAGTGTCGTATTTTATTTATATTTCATTTTGCCAATATCACTTAGATGAAAGGTGAATGAGACCATGTACGACCTAAGGCGTTGTTTTGACAAACAAATTAAATATATAATTGAAAATTATCAAAGAAATTATATTAAAAATAAACGGTTATACAAATAATATACATGATTAGATAACTTAGTTTGAACGTTACTTTTGAAAATTGTAATGATTGTTTTGAATTTTTTTGTATTTGTTTAAGAGTATGTTTTTATATATAGAAAAACGAATGTAATATGCCGATTGAAATATTTCATTTAAAATAATTAATAAGTATTATTATTTTTTTAAAAAAAGAGAATAAAAACATATTAAAATAAATATGTAAAGTAAATGTTAAAAGAATTTTATAAATATAAAAATTAAAATTTGTTAAAATTATATAATTAAAAAAAATAAAAGTTCATATCTCATTTAATTTGATAAATGAGATTAATTATCATTTTTTACAACAATATTGTAATAATAGGTTATACGAAATTACTTTTTGAAAGTAATTTTAAATTATTTCAAAAGGTGTAGAGAAATAATCACATTAAAATTTATTTTTATTTCTTTGTGTTAAAATCGATATTTCAAATATAATTTCAGTTTAATATTTGTTATTTTTTAAATATAATTCATATGAAATTTGTCTTGGAGAATTGTTTGACAATAGATGTTATATTTGAATTATTTAGTCAGTTCTAAATTTTTATACATAATATTTTTTTATAGTTTTTTAAAATATATTGAATCGGAAAAAATATTTATTTTTTTAACAAAAAAACATAAAGACTTGAGTAATTAATTTTGCAAGTTAATTTTTCTTTTTATAGAAAAGTAATCAATAAAATATTTTATAAAAAAATAACGAAAAATATTCTTAAATCGTAAAATAAATTTTTAATTAATTAAATTATTATAATGTCGATAAAATCACTAATTTAAATTATAATATTATCAATTTTTAATTAATATGAAGAAGTAAAAAGTTTCAACATAATTATTTTTTTATGTTTTTTTTATAATTATATAAAATTTATTTCAAGAAGTAATAATTTTTAGCAATCTGTTATTGAAACATTCTATTAAAAAATAATAATTAATATTATTTATCAAATTAAATTACAATTTTTTATTTTTAACATAAATTTTTTAACAAATTTTAATTTTTATATTTTCAGATTTTTAAAAAATATTTTAGTTTTCATCTTTTAAATTATTTTTGGAGTGAATTAAATATTTTTTATTATATTTATAAATCGATTATTGTTTTCTATTTATGTAATATATTGTATATTTGTTTAAAATATATGTTATATCTATTGTATATTTAAGTTTTGAAAATGTAATTGTAATTGTTGTTAATACAAAAAAATACTATTGTTGTGATAAAAATTTAAGGACGTAGAAAAAGTATCGATAACATTTTAATAGATAAATGTTAAACAATAAATATAGGGATTAAAAAATATTAAAATGGTTATCCTTGAAATTTACGATATTTTTACGAAAACATTTTATTATACTCGTTCGTTTTGCTGCAAACAATCTTTTCAAATGTGAACTTTTTAAGTATAAAGGCAATTCTTTATATAAATATTATATATAATCAACTGACATATAAAAGAAAAAGTGTACATTGTACAATACCTTCATCGTAGTCCGGTTGAGCGATGACTTGAAATACATCGCCGATTTCCGTGACCGAATCGGATCCGTCTTGTCGTTTTTGAAGTTGGTGAAGTTGTTCCATGTGCATATGTTTCACAGATCGCACGTGCTGGAGTAGTGGCAAACGCGTTGGTGCACTGAACGCGCACAATACACAAACGAAAGCTCGCGGTCTGTCCGGTCTTAGAGCTCGCGCACGTTCCGCCACGTGTCTTAAAAGCGCTGTGGCGGCCTCGTGTCGCGCGCCTGCTGCATGGAGTTGCAGTTTATGCGCCGAATTGGTATAATAATCACATGCGTTGCACCTAACGAGGACGCCGCCTGGTGCCGATACGTATTTTAGCCTCCATTCGTTGCGCGGACCACCTTCCTTCACGTGGTTCACGTGCTGTAGCCGTTGCAGGTGTTTATCAGTCTTGCAGTGAAGTTGGAAGTTTGCTTTTAGGTTTGTTTTGTACGTGCACAGTTTGCAGACATAATGCCCGGCGACGAGTGCAAGGATCTCTTGCTCTCTCGTTTTGGTTCTGTCCCGTGCGAGATGTTGTCCTAACGTTTCGAGATTATCACTAGCGAAAGCATTGCATACACAGCACGTGAACACATGCTCAGGATCTGGATCCGCTGGCTCTGGTGGCGGTTCCATGGTTTCAGGATTCAGTCCCATGTCTAAGTGCGGTGCTAGTTCTGCGGGTAAATGGCCGGGTAGTTGTCCTCCGGTCATCATTTGAATAAGCAATGCTTGATTGTATGCCATGTCGGCCAATGCCGCTTCGGGTTTATCTCCACCTGCTGCAGCTAAGCCGAGAAAATGACCGCCGAACAAATTTTCGAGATGCTGTTGCTGCGATTGTTGTTGTTGATGGATTGCGCTTAACGTCTGCATGTGCTTGACGTTCTGTTGCAACACGAGCATATTATGTGTATGTTTTTCGGATGTCATATGTATTCGGAGATTTCGAGCTACGTTCGTTTCATAATTGCACACATCGCAACGGAACGTCGGTTTCGGTTTGTGACTCGTGCCGCTGCTAACAGGCGAATGGTGCATCGGTGCACTTTTCGGCGAAGACTGCTGAGGAATACCGCTCGTGTCTCCGACCCCAACAGTGGCACCTGGCGTACCACCACCATTCTGTAACTCTTGCATGTTGTTCAAATGTTTATCTGACTGCATATGAATGCTCAGATTCCCTTTTGTCGTCGTTGAGTAATTGCACACTTCACACCTATACGGTTTATATCCACACGTGTACGTTTCACCGCGTGCGAGACGTGGATGTGGTTGTCCAGCTATACAGTAGATACAACTCGTTTCGGCTTCCGGATGTTTCTCTTTCATATGAATTTCTAATGTCTCTTGGTATTTGTAATGCCAGTTACATTTTGGACACTTGAGCGTTTTGCACGAGTTGCGACTGTGCGGATGCGCCATACCGGGTGGCGCTCCTAATCGTCCCGACGCGAGGATCATTTCGCAACGTTGACACTCAACACCTGACGGTCGTCCTTGAATATGTTCAGGACAGACACCGATCGTGGTACCTGTGAGGAAGGCGGCGGGTGTAACGAACGGGGGTGTCGCCGGTGGGCTTTTTCGTGGTCCACATGGCGACGCATCGCTGGGTCTTCTCACGATACCTAAACTCTCCGCGGAACCGTTACTCTGTGGCGGGACAGGTGATGGCGTACAGTCAAGAGCTGACGCCATCGAAACTGGCGGAGGGCCTACGTTTTCAGGCGAAACAGGTCCGACTGGTTCGAGCAACGATACTAGCGGTTTCTTTTCGGCGCCGACGAGCTGGAGGATTGCCGAACAATCCGCTGCGAGTACGTCGCGTTCGGAGTCCTGCAGCGTGACACCGTGCTCAGACTGTGCATGCGCAGCGAACGAGCGCGCGTAACCAAAACTTAGCTTGCACACGAAACACATAAGAATAGGTTTGACGGGAACCGAACACGGCCGCGACGAAGGGCGCGCATCACGTAGCGCTACGACGCGGTAGCTATGTACGGCCGGCGCATCAGCCGCTCGTCTCGCGGCCAGCAGACGCGAGACATAAACGGCATGTAGCTGCGGTAGCGGATCCACTGCTCCACCGGACGGTTCGCTCGCCTCGCTGCCCGCATCTGAATCCTCAATTATGTACGCCGAACCATCCGGATTGTACACTATTTTGCCGGCGAATTGCTCCACGTCGCTGTGCTCCTGGGGCGGCGGTGACAAGCGCGTGTGGTGGGGCGACGCTGGCGCACCGGGTGCCGCCGGAGGCGGACTTGCCTCCTGCTCGGGGCTCATTGTGGCCCGCTTCAGGCGAGCGCCTGGACTCAGCTCAGGGGCCGCCGGGAGCGCGACGGGCATTGGCATTGCGGCGCGTCACATAGCGCCCTGTAAAAAATACATTACGATTTTTATACTTTTTTTTTAATTCATGGTTTGTACACAAATAAAAAGCATAAAAATAGAGATTATATTATTTTACTAAACGAATGAATGCATTTTACAAAATCAATATATAAGTTTCTAGTAAAATATTATCTATATGCATACATTAAGGACGTTATTGAAAATTTAATAAAATGTGATCTTAATTGAATTATATATATATAATATTAAATGGAAATTTAGAACAATAATTAAATACAATCAATAATTCTGTATATAAACGTGTCAAATAATTAATTTGAATGAGAAAAATTTCTAGTACCATTTCAATAATTTTCTCATAATATTCTCTGGATACAACAATGCTTGATTATAATTTTATTCTTTTTTCAGTTTGTTACTCTTATGCGTAATAAAAACACGTCTGTTGTTGATTATCGTTTGCATTAAATATAGTGTTTATTAGTAGTAATTGTTAATACAAAGTTACATTTTATTAACTTGTTTTATGACAATAGTGTATTAAAATCTATATATATTGGCATAAATGGAAGTCAAATTATTAATAAATTAGTATAATTTAAACGAAATATATTTAGATTTTTTACTCTCAATATAAATGCAAGGAGGATTTTTATAACTATTTCCTTAATAATGAAGTTTTTAGAAATAATTTTAAAAAAATAAAACTAAATACTAAGGTTAAAAAAAGCTTTGAAAAAAATTACAAATCATTAATTAATAAATACATTTAATTTTATTTAGAGTATCATACAGCTAAAAAATATATTTTGTTTATAAAATTACAAATATTGGTGAGATGATTAATAGGGAAGTGTCATGAAATGAAGAAATTAGTATACAAATTTATAATTTATTTAGCAGATTATATTCAAGATTTGAGACCTTTTTTCTAACATTATAGTTTATTTTATTAATAAAAACCGTTAAAGTTAGTACAATGTAATAATTAAAAATACTTTTTATGAAGTATGCTTAGTTAACATTGAATTATAAGTACCTTCATTTGAGGGAAGTCATAAAACTTATATGACTTCCTTGAAATGAATGCACAAATATTAGTAAAATGAGAATTATTAAAAATAATAAAATAAGAATTGATTCTATTTTATGTTATGTATAGTTAACTGAACAATTTTTTGTGGAATATTTTTAGTTTTCTTAGTATTTAAAACGATTAATAATAATAATATGCCTGTATAAGCTTGTATATCTGATGGTAGAGGTTTTAATTTTGGAATTTTAAAATCTTTAACTAAAAAGGAAGTATTTTGAAGATCCTAGAATGAAGAGTATTCAAAACCCAAGCAATTTGTAAAAGATTAATCTTTTCCTAACTTGTTTATTGTAATTTCCTAATTCCATTTTTAGTAAAAAATATTTACAATTTTATGACAATAACACAAAGAATTTTTTTATGAAAAAAATATTACTTTAAATTAATTTTTGATATAACTTTAGAACTGGAAATCAAATCGTTAATTAGTGCTGAAATAATAACCTAATTCTTTTATTTACCTAATCAGTATGAGAATATTATATTATATGTATGATGCTTAAGTCTAAAAATGGTTTTATGTTTAGTGACTGTTATTTATTTTATTACATACATATATATATATATATATATATATATATATATATATATATATATATATATATGTGATACATAAGTATGTGTGCGTGTGTCTGCATTATACTTTCATGTTTTTCAATTTCATTTTATTCTAATACTCTGTATATATTCGTTGAACATTTCTCTATACGCATAATACGTTAAAATTACGCATTTTTTTCTTTTAAAAACGGCCACGCGCATATAAAATTCATAATAAAAAAAAGAAAAGAGATTCAATAGAATCAACCCCTACGTTTCACCTACACAACCATACACCCTCACCCCATCGATCCGTCGACAGAGCGAACCAATTCCTTTTCGTAGTCCCTTGAACCTCGCCAGTGTTTTCACATCCTCCGACAAAAATTATACAGCCCATTCTTTTATTTTCTCGAAGACGTGGAAAATTGAACTGTTATGTAACGTTGGAAAAAAGCAGTCATATAGCATATAACATAGTAAGGTGGCTGCACGAGCTGCCGCACGACGCGTTAGTGGCGATACGGCGCGATATCCAGCCGCACCAATGTGTCTGGTCGACTCTTCGACGAGGGTGGTTTCGCGTTAAGAGCATAAAATATGCATGAGACCGGCATATGGGCTTAAAATGAAGTTTTAGCGTACATTGTGACGGTGGGGTGGTTGGTGGCGCGCGCGAACGAGTATATATGTGCATGATGGTGGTGGAGGTGGCGTGTACGTCGACGTCGTCGACATCGTCTTAGGATATGGGAGGATAGTGGGGTGTAAGCGTAACGGAAAATGTAGTGTGGGCGAACATTATTAGATCAAACTATTTCTGTTATGCATTCGTACTTTTATTATCAACATTGTATTATATATATATATATATATATATATATATATATATATATATATATATATATACATATAAAATCTGTTAAATTCACAATACATTTAAAAATATCTGATAATCTTATTAACAAACCTTTACAAAATTTTACGAATGGTCATTACATTACAAATCACATTTTTTACAAAATGACTTTAATCATAGTGTTAGAATATAAATGTTTTTTACAAGTATTTTTAGGTATAAAAAATTAGCTTTATCACCATTTTTAGAAAGAATACTAAAGCAATTATTTTTTAGATAACAATTTTAGAATTTAATTTACTGTAATTAAAAATGACCATACACACACAAATATATATATATATATATATATATATATATATATATATACTCGTATATAAGAAAAAAATCATCAATGGATGAGAGAAATTATTGACTGGGAATCAAGATGCATAAAGAGCTTAAGAAAAGACTCATGGATAGATTAGACAAAGACGTAAGGAAATTCATTGACGATAAATAAAAGAGAAAGATAGTGGATCGAAAGAATTGGACAATTTTTTGAGAAAAATTCATTCAGTTGTGATGGAAATAGTCTGGTCATATATATATATATATATATATATATATATATATATATATATATATATATATATATATATATTTATTTACTACTTTATTTTCGAATGAACTATTTGCATTAATAAAATATTCAACTAATTACTTTATAAGAAAACAGTGTATAAAAATTATTTAAAAAATGAAGAAATTATTTCTATTTTAATTAATATTTTTGTAAATTCAAAATTATTTAGAAATTTTTAAATAATATACTGAATAATATTTTTATTGTTATAAATTAGTTATGCACGCTATATATATATATATATATATATATATATATATATATATATATATATATATATATATATATATGTGTGTGTGTGTGTGTGTGCGCGCGTGTATTTACATTTACAGTAAACATTTTTTTTAATGAATTGAAAAAAATAATTGAAAACATAAAATTTACCTTCAAAATTAAAATATTCTGGAACTTTAGTTTTTTTTTAAATATTGAAATAATCAGTTTATATTTTTCTTTTAATTCTTTTTAAAAACAATCCATCCTTGTATATTATTAAATATTTTAGAAAGATATTGTTGTCCTTTTATTAATATTCTATAATATAATATGTTGAGTGTATAATAAATATATATATATATATATATAATCAGTAATTTTTCCCCAAGATTGGAGTAAAATAGGGTATCTGTTTTTTCTGGGGTGATACTGATTTTCTGCAATTTTACTTTGAGATAATTCATATTTTATCTCTCTGAGTGTTACAATTGTTATGTCAATTAACTTTTTTTTTAATATACATACACACACAACACACACACACAACACACACACACACACACATATATATATATATATATATATATATATATATATATATATATACATACACACACACACACACACACACACACATATATATATATATATATATATATATATATATATATATATATATTATATATATATGTTCTTCATTGAATTTTATTTCATTTCAGTAAATGAAATATTGATAAAATATTTTTCTATTTTTACATTTAATGTTAAATGAAAATGTTCAAAAATAGTTTATTAAAATAGAATTTGAAATTTATTTAATGTCAAAACATTTTAACATTTTTATAAGCGTTTTTTTTTTGTAGTTTTATTTTTTGATTATTTTTCTACGAAATGAGAAATACATAAATTTATCATGAGTTTTATGTATATAGAAATGTGTTTATGTTTGAATAATTTGAAACTAAATTTCAAAGATACATTAATTCCTTATTGGATTTTGATTGTTAATACTAAGATAAATTCGATAAATAAGTGTAACAGGAAAACCTTAATACTTTTTCTTTATTATTATGTCTCTCTTTCTATATATAATTTAAATAGATATACTTAAACATCGATACATACACATACATAAATACATATACATACATATATATATATATATATATATATATATATATATATATATATATATACGTACATAATAAATTTTGTCTATGTTACAAAATTCGAAATTTATTTTAATTACTTAGAGAATTGTGAAATTTGTGTAGTCTGGAAACAAAGTATCACAGACAATACATTAATTATCAAAAATAGAAATTACGTCAATCGAAATTCGTATAAACAAAATATCCAATGACCATTCCACAGTTATCGGATCATTAATATTCGATGACCATCTTAAAACGAGATATTTTCTCAAGAAATTCCTTACATACACACATACATAAATATGTATAATTAAATAGTGGGGCGATGACGAATGCAAAAGAAAATAAAACAGAAAAAAACATACACACTTGAACTCATAAAAATAAAAAAAAACAACAATACATTGTGTGCATTTATCGTAAAACACTCGCTTAAATTTTAATGTTTAATATGCAGTTTCAAAAGCATGCTGCTATAATTGTGGTGGTAATTGTATCTCGAGGGAAAGATTGACTTTAGCATAAAATCGTGCCACAGAATGGTTAGATTCTTTAATATGTATTCGAAAAATATAACTGAATATCTTTATATGCGTGTATCTGTTATTATGTTGAAATGTTTTTTTTTTACTTTTTGAATTAACCTTATTAAATCATCTTTAAACGCCTTCTTTAGCTTTTATCAAGTACAAAAATTATTTAAAACTTATACGCTTATTGTGTTTTTTATATATAAATTATTTTTTTATTGATTATAGAAACGAATTTAATATTTACTAATGATGGTAATAGAATATTAGGACATTCTTACAAGCATTGTTTTTTCAACTTTAACATATATTTTTTGAATAATGAACATAATTATACATCGCACTATCATAATAAATAAACACAAAAAAATATTTCAATATTTTTTTTTAAAAATGCTATTAAGCTAGTTCAATAAAAAATAATGAGTATATTTACACACACACACAAATATATATATATATATTGAAAATTCAAAAAGATAAAAAAAGTTTTTATAGTCATATATTTTTAATATTTTCGTAAATTTAATTTATAGTAAAATAATTTGTTTAATTATTAAAACCAGCTTCTTTATTTCTAATTCTTAAATTTTACTCTTATCATAATGGCCAATAAAAGAGTTAAATAAAAGTGTTCAATGACAACTTATTGATTGATTTTTTGCTACTAAAAATTTCAAAATAAACGCTATTATCTTTACAACACGTGAATATAAAATATATTTTATTTTGAATTTTTTTTATAGTTTAAAAAACTTAATAGATATATTATTTTTTTAAAGGATAAATAAAAATATTTATGAGAAATCATATAGAACTTTTATAAACCATTAAATAGTTTTATTTATGTATATTCAGTTGCAGACGTCATATTTCACGTTATTTAAAATATAAGAAAGAGTTAAATACAAATTCGATAAGGTAATTTCATGCAAATGAATTGTTACTCTTAATACCATATATAAAAAATTTAAAATCACTTATTGTTTTCTTTGTTCTTTATAACAATAAGTTGATACGCATTTCGATGGCGATGCCATTATTGTCAGAGCATTGCATTATAAGATTTTATGTTCGCATTATCATATTTTTGTTATAAACAATAAAGTGAGAAATTAGTAATTATTAAACACTTGTTAATATCTTTTGGTGTTGAATGTGCTAATTTATTTGTGAAAAATTAAATTTTTCACAGTTTTAAAAATAAATAAGGAATCTATGTATAGATAGATATAGATAGATAAATAGAGAGATGGATAGATTGAGTGGATCAATGAGATTGAAAGGTTTAAACATACATTTATATTTTTACTATCATTTACTATTCTTCAGTCTTATTTGGGCCATCCTATATATATATATATATATACATATATACGAGGGTTGTTTGATAAATATGGCAAAAAAGTAAGGAAAACTAAATTGACAAATTTAATTAAATTAAACAGTAAATAAATTTACTACACTTATCAAACGATCCTCGTATAAACAGTATAACCAAAATGAGACTGATGATTTAGACACATTTACATGTTATATTTTTTAATTCCATTTGGGTCACTCTATATGATATGCTACTTCATTAGTTTTAGTTTGATACTGAATTTTTGAAATATGACACCTTTACTTGTAAAAGTTTTTTTTTATTGTATAATTCACTTAGACTTTAATTTCTATTTTCTAATGGAAAAAATAAGAACATATGACTACTAATTATTTACTGTTTATGGTTGAGAGAGGATTCTTTATATTTAAAGTCATACTTAATAGAAAAGATCAAGAAAAACTCTAAAGTTCGATTGTATGTTTTAGAATTTTGGTAGATTTTTCACGTACACTTTATAGAAGTATAAGTTCCGTGGATTGAACAATTTATCTAAACACATTAAAGAATTGATGTTTAAACGAATTGCTTCCGAATTACAAACGCGAACTGAGAACAACGTATGTGTGTATAAGTACGAATTCGTGAGAAAAAATAATTGTGGCTAGCAACGTCCGACTGTAAAATAAACTAAACTAAATACAGCGACGGAAAAAAATCGAAACGTGAAAAAAGCGATCGTCTAAAAAGAACACACACTGTTGTATATAATTATTGTCGTGATTAGTACGCTATCCAGTGTGGGAAATTATAATTACAAGTACCAATCAGTCGGTCAGGCGAACAATCGATAGATGCGCGTGCGCCGCCCGTCCACTTTTTACAAGGTCCGCTGCTTGGGGCGCCAATCTGTAGCTAACCTTACTTATAATCAAAATTAAACGTAATTATCAGTGAAGAAATTTTTCTGTAGTTTTCGGTACAAAAAGGTTTTATTTATACCTCCTTGTTCGGTCGTCATTCGAACATCGTGGCTGCGTATAGAGGTTATCGTATTCCAAACGAGCCTTATATCAGACATTATTTACAAATTAATTATTACATTACAAATACAGACATCTATCCATCCATCTACCTATCTATCCAACTTACAATTCGTATAGAGAAATATATGGAATGTATTATTTATCATAAAATATACTTTATACGGCTCAAGAATTTTTCTTCAAATAAAATACATATTTTTATATATTTTTTTTAAGTGTGATAGAAATTTAAATTGATTTAAATGTAAATTTATATCACTCTTAAAAAAACATTATATATATAACTATAATTTGCTAACAATATTATAATATTTACAATAAGTTTACTTAAATTCGAAAAGAAAAGAAAAATTATACAAAATAAGTCAAAAAAATGTTTTTATAATAAACAGGCAAAAAATTACAGATTACAAAAGAATTAAAAGGAATAGAAATAAAACAAACTTAAAATTAAAAATACATGTATATATGAAATGAATAGGTGAATAAAAATGTGATAGTGTCAGATTTGAAGAAATTCTTTGACCAACGAAAGTTTTTTAAAAACATCCTTACTGTTATCATTTTTAGTAGTGAAATATTGTTTAAAAAGATTCCAAAATGGTTATAGAGTAATTTATTGACTAGATAATACAGAAAGGCTTAGAAATGTATATGTTAGGATAAATATGTAGAGACAAAAAGAGAAATGAGTGAATTTTAAGTAAACAAAAGTTGAGGATGTTTTAACAATCATGAAAAATTTAAAATAGAAATGATTTAGTCATATATTAAAAACAGAATATAATCAATGAACAAGAGAAATTATTGACTAGAAATTTATAAATATAAAAAGGTCTAAGAAGAGTTTCATAGATAGATGTGATAGAAACATGCAGAACAGAAGAAAAAGGCACTGAATCATTAAAAATGAAAATTTGTAGAAAAAACTTTCATCCAGTAGTTGATATAATTAGACTAATGATTGTATTATTTATTTTTACAGAATTAATTTTTATTATTATTTACAGAATATTTTAAGTGGATGTTTAATATAAAGTTCGTTAGTATTGTCGAAGTACAAAATTATAAAATGTCTTTTTAAAATCAAAATTATTCAATTAAAGATTATTATCTTCATTTACTACTATATAAATTGATTGAAAAAACAAATAAAGAATGAAATTATATTAAATATTTAAAAAGAAAAAATTAACATTCTTACAAATGAATTATCATCTCAACTCTACAAGATATTAAAAGGTTTTCAATAATTACTTACTATTCAGTAAAAATTTAACACTTAGTTAATACTATTAAACAAAAAGTAATTATTGAACACTTTTTAAAATCTTGTAATGTTGGGGTGATAATTTAATGGCGTAAAAGTGAATTCATCACAATTTCAAAACAAATAGTAAAAAGTCAACGTTTTAATAAAAATAGTTAATGTTAAATTTCATATCTAATTTAGGTTTTTTAAATTGATAATTAAATATTTTTTTAATATGTCATCTGACATTATGTAGTGGGTAATGGAGAACAGATGATGTACAATGTTTTTGGGTACTAGACATGAGAACCTCAATTCAATACACTGATTGAGACAAGAATAAGAGTGTAATTTGAAGTTGGTGATTTGAATAATTACAGATGGAATAGAATATTATTGGATTTATGGGTTTGAAAATTATTTTTTATATTTTAATTTATTAATATACAACTACAGGACAAAATATGATTTAGAAACTCTGATTTTCTTATAAATATATATGTTATAATCAGTCTTCTTTAATCCATTGATGGATGAAGACTTCTTACAAATTTTTTATATCGACCAATCTAATGCCTTCCTCCTAGTCTATTCCAATTAATTTCCTTATATTTTTGTCCCATCTATTCATGAATCTTTTTCTGGACCTTCTTATAAATCTAGGTTCCCAATCATATATATATATATATATATATATATATATATATATATATATATAATATTTATAAAATAAAATAAAACGTATGATTTAATTTAATATTTTTTGTCATGCAATTTTTCTAGTTTTTCATTTTTCTTATCAATAGACATAAATCTAGCTTGCCTTTTGTCTGAACTCGAATTAAAATCTTTTATATATTTTATTTTTAGTAAAAAAAATATTATCTAGAATATCTAATGAGTTTAAATCACGTGAAATTCAGTGATTATAAATTAATTTGTATCTAATAATAAGATCAATTATGGATTCAAACATAAATTTTCTTCTGAATAAATCATTACACTAACACTATAAACTTTCATAAGAGTATTTGTAATTACTTATTGATTAATTTAATTCATTATACAAATTTTGATAGTGATGCTCCATTAACCTTGAATCGGATATATCCAATCTGATTCACTTCATTGTGTGTACTTAATTTATACTGAAATTAAGTACATCTATTTGTATAAAACGATTTTTTTTAAAAAAAGGAAAGTCATTAAATTCGAAAATATACAATTGGAAATAATGGGAAATTTAACATCGAATTTAATTATCATACTTTAATTCTATTTATAATTATTATCTGTTTACTTTTTTTAACCAGGAATTAATTTTTCTTTGTAAAATTTAGAACGGTGTTTAAATTCATTTTTGATCGATAAATTATATGAAATTCCAATAATGACTTTTTTTTTGACTTTAATTGCTTTATGCATATTTTAATACTAATATCAATATGCTCAAAAATAAATTCGGTAAATTTGGATGGTACTGAAATACTGATTGATTAATTTATACAAATAAATTTAGGTAATGTTTAATTATGTTGTGATTTTTTTTAAAAAAATATAAATAGCAAATATATATTTGCAGTTCTATGAATTATGATATGAACTATTTATTGTTCTGTATTTTTTTTTTCATTAACATGAATCCAGTGTCTATTGTTTGAGTTTGAATCAAGTTTATTTTTATGTCATTTTAACAACGATAAACTTAGATTTTAATATTTTAAAATAATTAAGACAAAAATAATTTAAAAAATGATATAATTCAGAAAATATCCTTAAAATAAGTTTTATTTTTTTTATTTTCAGAAGTCATAACAAAAAAATAAAAAAATCCTATTTGATTTTAAATTATTTAAAATATAAATACTTAAGTATTATTTTATATGCATAAAGTATATATGTTTATATATTTTAATAAAAAAATATTTATAAGAAGATAAAGTACAAATACATATTTATTTTTTGTGTCAGTTATTTTCTCTTTTTAAAAAAATATTTATTTTATTGATTATAATAAGATTCATTACATCAAGAAAAATATAGAACAATTAAATAAAAAATACAATTTTTTATCATGCTTTACAATTTGTATTAATGTCATATAAGTTACAGAGAAGACAATGATCTATAAATAGATAAATTTACTCATTCAAGCGTGAAATAAATAACTTTATTGAATGTTACGAAGAATTGTAAGAATGTAAGATAAAGGCTCTGAATTAAAACATTCATCTAATGATTTAAAATATAAATAGGGTTTAATTATTTTGAATCGAACTTAAATTTTTTAAGTTATTAATAACATCTTTGTCATTAATTAACAATAAATTTAAATAATATTTTTTCATTTACAGTAAAATACTATTAAAACTGAGATACGTCAAGAGTTTAAAATAATGCTTCTTTTAAAAAAATAACTTTTATTGGAAGATTAGAGTAAATTTAAATAACGAAGTTTCATATTTTTTATGTTATTTGATAGAATTAATTAAAATTTGTATTTTTTATGATTATTTCACTAATTATGTAAAAAAATATTAAAATGAGTTATTTTATATTGACAAACTATTTTTTTTTTGGAAGAGTATGGTAATTTCAAGTGTTAACAATTTAATATTAAATATTTAATTTATAATTTTAAAAATAAACAAGGGAGATATTTTGTATAAATGTAATAAAAAAATATTTTTTATGAAGTATAGTATATTTTTCATTAAGGTTTTATTTTAATTAAGTTATTAGTATTAAATATTGTTATATAGGTTTAATAATTAAATACAAGATGTATAATTAAATAATTAAAAAGATATAAGATTGGATATTAAAAATTTAATATTCATATATGAGATAGTCTTTACGAACTGACAAAATGAACAAAAATTATAAAATTTGAATAAAAATTTACAAATCTTTAAAAAAAAAATTGAACAAAACAAGACTAAAGACCGATGTTAAAAACTGTTTTCATCGACCATAAAACGTGTTTTCAATTCTGGCGAACAAAAAAAAATCGTTCGCCAATTCCTATTCACATGTCTGTGAGTGATCGATTCGCTGACAATTTTCTTGGTCAGCAGCTTGGTGACGGTTTGCATCACAGTTGAAGACCACGGTCTCTCATTGTTGATGCTAGACATGTTGAAGACATGACACATGCTGGAAGACGATGACTGACCATCACGCGCAATTCACTTCGATCCTTTCTTTCTTTCTATCAGTCAGTCAGTGTCTCCGTTGTTGTTATTTATATTAAATAATATGCGTACGTTATTATCCGGTTCTCTTTTTCAATTTATATAATAAATGCAGAATGGATTTACATGCGTAATGAGTTTAGTTTAACATTTTAAATTATGTGAAAATGTATAGATAATAATTACAATATTATAATCATTACATTCTTTCATGCTAAACAACGTTTAGATGAATTTTAATTTTTTATATACTCCTACTTATGTTTTCTAAGAATATTACGTAGAAATTTAAAATATCTTATCGATATTTTAAAGGATAAACAGTTTAAAATGTCGATTACTTCATTCCATTTTAAACAAAAACATATTTAAAAATACACTCATGCATACATTTTTAAGGTATTAATAAAATTATAATTAAGAAAGGTGCTTTTGTAAAAATATTCATTTTTTATCAATTTTTGTGAAAAGAAATATTTAAATTTTATTTAAAATAATATTTTCATAGATAGTAAGAATTTTTTAGCAGCTATTAAAATATTAACATTAACATTTTCGTTATATATATATATGCTAGAACAAACGTATTTAAAAATCTAGTAGAAAAATAGTAAGATTATCTTCGTTTTGAAATCTTTTGAATATCGTGATTTGCCTGTTACTATACAAACCTTCTGTTTCTCGAAAAATACGAGCATATTATGTTGATCAACGCATATTTTCATCAAATGAGCAGATGTTTTCAACGAAATTTTGTAACCAGCAGGCAAAAACCCTTTCGCAAAATAGATCAAACTAATCATCTCACCGCACAATAGCTTGTCTTTTATCTATATGTATGATTTCGTCCATATGTGTTTATATATATATATATATATATATATATATATATATATATATATATATATATAAATCTATACCTGAAATTTTTGATGCTGACAAAAATTCTGAACAAAAGTGCTATAATTTCGACAAAAGTCCCCAATGTTCAATGTCATATTTAATAATAGGGGTTTTTATTGAATCTCTCTCTCTCTCTCTCTCTCTCTCTCTCTCTATATATATATATATATATATAAATATAGCATTAAAAATATATAAATATGTAGAAACAATGATTATCGAACTATGAAAGGTAGAAAGAAAAATATGTAGAAAAAGTACAAGAGTGATCGAATTAGAATATTTTGGAATGGATTATGGTTCAGCAATGATAGTGAAACATGAAAGATAATAATATTATACAAACATATACACATATATATATATATATATATATATATATATATATATATATATATATATATATATAAGTATATAGTAATGTTTGCGTTTGTAGTAATAAAATAAATTAAAACTAACCTATTTTAAGTATTTTATGTAGATAAATTGAACAAATGATATATATATATATATATATATATATATATATATATATATATATATATATATATAGGTTTATAAACTGGTTTTGAGTAAATTATCCCGATTTTCAATTAATTTCCCAATTTTTATAAAGAAGTTAATATTTTAATAACACAAAAATTACATAGTACATAACAATTACCTATTATTCATTTTTGTAGGTTATGTGCATTTAGAAATAAGAAATTTTAATTTAATTTTTCATATTAGATTATCAAATTTTTTATAAATATTTTTATGTTAGATACAATAAATTGTTTAATTTAATTAAAATATGTTCTTGTAATAAATTAAAGTTCATTATATGCAATGATATTTTGAATAGATTTCTTTTTTCTATTAAAAACGATTTTATGTTTTCACTCTCACAGATGATATACTAAAAATTAAACGTTGTCGTTTGTGAATTGTTATTTATATAGAATCTGTTTCAAATTTAACCTCAAAATACATAATTTTTTATTTTTAAAATTAAATTCTGTATACTAATATAAAATACTAGAATAAACATTTCAAAAACATTGAAAAAATAACAATTTTTGTATTGAAAATAAAACATAATGCTGTGCTGCATTTTTCACAAACTACATATGTTTCGAATGTGGAATTAAGATGTTTACATCTCAATCAAATGACGTCTCAAATTGTAAAATGGTTTTCATTACCTAATCGCAGATCTTGTAGTTGGACTGAACTCATATTCAATTTTTCTTTTTTAAATTATTTTATAACAAAACAGGACAAAATTACTTGTAACACTCGTCTGACAAAATGTCATTGCACACTGTTAACTTTGAAAATTTTGACAAAAATAGTATCACATGTTGTCACATATATATTTCATATATGAACTGTGACATATTTAACGTCTTTAAAATATTTAATTCAATGTTACTAATAAAAAATATCAATAATTTATATATGATAATGTTGAGATAAATGTAGGGTTAAGATAAATTAATATATTTAATGCTCTATATTTTAAAACTCTCTTAATAATATTGGAGATTGTTTTTAAGTAATGTATTATATTTTATATCTATCTATCAGGGACGTATAGAAAATTAATTAGTATTTTATGACGCTTCAATTTCAATAACATTTAAAATAATTAGATTCTTTCGCTTGTTACATATGTACATATATATATATATATATATATATATATATATATATATATATATATATATATATGTAAATTTATAGGTAATAATATGTTTAAATATATGCACAATATGTTTATTGTTCAACAATCAATTACATTTTTGATCATCACGTAATAATTATATAAGATTATACCAAAAAAAACGTTTAAAAACAGAAAGTTTCAACTTGTAACATTTGTTGGATGAGATGTCTATAATAACTATCTTCACGAATATATACTAATATAAATCTATCTACTTATGCATATATAATTCACACACATCCATACACAAATACATATATATGTATATATATATATATATATATATATATATATATATATATAATATGTATTTGTGTTGCAGTATGTTGCATATTAAATAAATACTTTGAAATTATATGTTTAGACAAAAAAAAAAAAATTGTGCATCACGAAAATAATTATGCATCATATAAATATTTATATATTATATATATATATATATATATATATATATATATATATATATATATATATATATATATATACGTACACATATACAAAAGCTCTCTAATATAAGTTATATAAATTAGAAGATATATTCGTTGATCTAACGGGTTGATGAGGATTTTTCAATCAGGGTTTGCTGCTTTAGGCAAGTTACTTTCATCTTGGTTAGAGATCCTTGTTTGTCCTATTTCTCTGATACGAGATCGTGCGTATATGTCCGCGTTACAAACGTTTTTGTGACATATATATTTATTTAAACAACACGCAAGAGATGTAAATATTTGTAATTAATATGAAATATAAAAAAAAAATTACAGCACTCAATAAATTATGTACAATAATTAAAAATGATTTTTTTAAAAGTGTTCACATTTTAATTACAGTAAAAGGATTTGTTCGATAGAGAAAATAAAAATTTATAGACAAATAACGTTTTAGAATTTAATATAAAATGAAATTTGGATATCACATTAAATTAATACAATAAAATTTTAAAAAATTATTGGTCTTGTATGAATAGAAAAAAATCATTAGTATAATATATCAAAAATTTTTATTATACAAAATTTGATAATTTGTAACTACTATTAAATATATTACAATTGTATCAAACACAAAAATGTTTTAATTATACACATATATACACATACACACACACAATATATATATATATATATATATATATATATATATATATATATATTCACAGGATTTCCCAAATAAGAAAAAAGGTTTAAACACATTTACTTATTACATCCTTTAGTCCCATTTATGTTACACCTTTCTCTCTCTCTCTCTCTCTCTCTCTCTCTCTCTATATATATATATATATATATATATATATATATATATATATATATATAGTGCTGAGTAAGTATGAACTGATAATCAAATATATTTGGAATCACTTGAATACTAAACTGGTATTTCAAACGATTTATTTTGAGTGAATAAAATGCATATTGAAATTAATAGATTTAACAAGAAAAAACTTAATAAAATCCAAATAGTATATGCTATTATTAAATTTCTAATCAAGTTAAATAGCAAACATAAGTGTTTTGTCATGCATTTGAGAAAAATGTTAACCAAATGTAAATTAAGTTAATGTTATTATTTATGGAAAATTATTTGTGATTAAATAATTCATATTATTATTTATTAAAATAACTTTTTATATTAAACCTCAATATATCAATGAAATTGTTATGTTTCAATCTTTCTCCTTCTCTCTCTCTCTCTCTTTCTATATATATATATATATATATATATATATATTCAAATATATATATTAGAGTAACTATATTTTTAATTAACAATACTTAAACATTTTAAAATATTTACAAAAATACTCAAAAATTTACAAAAAATATTTTTTTTTCAATTTAAATTACGAATTATTGATTATTAATTAAAATTATAGAAAAAATGAATAGAATATGAAAAGATAAATTTATACTTATCTTTACTTGCAACTAAAGATAATTTACATTAATTCAATTAAATCTCAACTAGTTTCTTAAGTAAGTAAGTTGGACATTTGGTATGTAATAACTTAATTGAAGTAAACAAATTTATAGAATAATTATTTGTCCAATTTAATAAGTGCCTAGTTAAATACTTTAACACAAAATAAATTAATACTAGTTTTTTCCAGTTAAAAATTACAATACAAGTAAGTTTTATATTAAAATATTTCACTTAATAATTCTATGAAAAATTAGTTACATTCAAAATAAAAAGACATATATCAATCGAATTGATTATTTATACAAAGCAATTGATAACATATTTTTTTTATAAATGATATCAAATTTCGATTGAATCTCATATTGATTATTAAAAAATGGGAAGAATGAAAAATTGCGTATTTTTTATTTATTTATGATAACTTGTATGACATTCTTAACGATGTGAAAAAATAACAGCAATTTTTCTCATATATGTATTTTATATAGTTTTAGATACAAAATAAGTGGCATTTTTAGGTATACTTGTAAATTGTATTTTTAATCTGATAAGAAGGTAAATATTGAAATTGGCAGTATATATATATATATATATATATATATATATATATATATATATATATATATATATATATATATAAACACACATATAAACAGAGAAATAATTATTTTCAAACAAAAAAAACTTTTTTCATTCAAATTCACATTAGCTAATGCAGATAGTTTAAACATAATTTTATATATTTTTAATATATATATTTTTTTGGAATATTTAATGATTCAAATCAATATTAAAATATAAATTGAAATTATATTTAAAAGGTTATTTTTAGAAATATGTAACGAAATCTCATAAAAATTAAGAATAGTAACTTAAAAGTCAATTTTACTATTTACTATGTTTTAAAAAATATATCAATAAAATTTTAAGATAATTACAGTTTTTATGATTAGTTTTTAATTGTTTTACTGGAAACAATTATCTACTGTTGTAAATAAAATATATTTACTTTTCAAAATAAAAAATACAATGCAACGTTTTATTGATAATGATATGGCAGTTGATATACATATCAGTAAATAAAGCGAACAATAATTGCTTATTGAACATTTGCAACACATTACGGTGTTGAGATAAGTGATTTATTTGTGCGAAAATGAATTAGTCATGGTAACAAACACAGAGTGAATAATGAAATGTATTTAAATAAGTTTTTTTGTAATTTACGAAAATTGTAAGAGAATATTTTTTACAATAATAAAAAAAAATTAATTCATAAATTTCATATAGTTATATTTACATAAATTTAAAATTTATTATCTTATAACTAAATTGTACTTTTTAATAGTATTAAAAGATAATATATTTTGTTTTTCTTAAAAACATCTTTTCTTTATCGAGAGTTAATAAATGATTAAGATGAGACCAAATACGAGAAAAAGTCATAAATTATGTTTGACTCATAGATTCATCAAACTTTTAAAATAGTTTTTTCGTTCTGAAAAACGGTCACTGTAAATTAATGACATTCAATTTTTTATCGAAACTTCTTAATTTAATAGTTCATTCAAGTAAACGCGTCCCGATTTCTTTTCGATTACATTAAACGAAACTCCGCATACAAATCGACCAGTTTGAAGAAAAAAAATCACGAAAACAAACACTTATCTAACAGTTTAATTTATTCCACACGAAATGTATTATCTACCAACAATATAATCTGATCCTTTCGGACAGCTGCAAAAAAAGATACATTTTGTGTATAGGTACCATAATTGTTCTCCTACAAACAATGAACGTCTGTCCTAATTGTTGATTCAATGATAAACGTGAACGTTTCTTGCCTACAACTATAACTTCATAAATGTACGATATTATATGGAATATTCTTGAAATTATATATAAATAATTCCTTTGTTCAGTATCAAGGTGTGTTTCTGATATCAGAAAGTCAAGTAATCATAATAATGTAATGATTTCGTATATGCGCAGCTGTCGGACTTAATCAACGTGTACTAAATATGTTCTTAATATATAAATCAATATTATTAATGTTTAGATACGACAATTTTTAACTGAAATTTTAATAAAAAATATCCCTTTGCTTATTTATTCAATGACAGCCGCGTTTCTCGGATTTACAATTAAATTAAAATATTCCTCTGTGCGATTCCAATGAGTCACTGTGAATTCTATTTATAACCATTATTCTAATTCCATGTATGCAATTTCAAATCTTAATATTGTATCTAATGGAAAAAAAACGGTATTTGAATCTTGCAATCAACGTTCTTAATCAGAGGTCGATGTACGAATAGACAAATAAAGAATGAAATATAAGCTTTATTTTATTTTTTATATTAGTGCAAGTTTATTTGAGTATCTAATATAAATGATATTGATTATGTGACAAGTACGAATCTGACTTAATATATCATTTTATACAAGAAGTAATTGTCTTGACGTCAAACGAATTTTTTTCAATTATAATTATTTTACTAATCACTGAAGAACGTTTGTTGTTAATAAAATCAGCGAATTTATTTATAGCAAATTCTAATGATGCTTGATAACTATCTGAAGAAAAATGTAGGTTTAAAGATTAATGGATGTCGATGTTGAAAAATATTAATTATTTTCTTAAAAAAATAATCAAAGTAATATCTTAGGTAATCTGATAATTAAAATTAAATATTTACTGTAAATTAAAATGTTCATATTTTTAAGTTTAGAATTGTTATCATTATTCATTTAGCAATGTAGTGTTAAGATGACACAGCTATCGAAATGAACATCAGCAAATAAAGTGAACAATATATGATTACTGAACACTTATGAAGTCTCGTGATGTTGAAATGAAAAATTCATTTGAGTAAAGTTTTATAAATACATTTTAATAAGAGTAGGCAAGATATTTTAAGATTTTTTTAAAAAAATTGTCAAAGAGATTTTTAAATCTTAATTACTATTCGTAAAATAGATTAATAGTTTTGTGTTTTCACTACTAGAATTTAAAAGACAAATAGAAAAGTTAGAATTTTTGATTTTAACATTTTTATAAAACTGAAATCCAGAAATATATTAAAATATTTCATTTTATTTATGAATAGGTTTATTAATTAATTCAGTAGCTTTGTATATATGATATTTAATATCTTTTAATAAAATAAAAAAAAAACTAGAATTTTGCAGTTATTTTTTTAATTTAATTATAAAATATTTAAACAATTTTTTTATCATAATTTAAATAAATATCTGATATTTTCTTCTTTCTTTCCTCTATAACATTTTCATTTATAATGTAAATAAGTAAATTTATAATAAAAGAACAGAACAAATTACTAATATTAAAAAGAACCGATACATTTATGATTTACATCCATTTCTTTCTCAAACATTTCAAGTATCTATCCATCGAACACGTTCTTAGGATCTCGTTAAAGAAACCTATCAATAACACCAGTTCGCAAAATACCGATTGTGTCCATTAAATTGAGACCATCTGCGATCCTTTTAGATTTTTTCGACGTAGAGACGTTCTTCAAGAAAAAAATATCTAAATGGAACTTATTTCTTGATCAACGGAATCGAGAACTAACAACAATAGCTTCTTCAACCACCACTGTGCACAATTATCGTCGGAAACGTTACTGTTCGTGTAGACGACGACACATACATACATAGATAGATAGATACATACAGATACACAGACACGTACTCACGCAAGGGAAAAAATATATATAGAGAGAGAACCGCAAGCGATCGGGGCTGACAATATTCACACAATGGATGACGCGTCGGCAAGTGTTTCGGATATAAAAGAACATACAAACAAAACTGCCCGTGGCCAAGTAAAACAAAAGGCCGCCGTGTCATCTCACGAAGGACCTAGCAAAAGAATCGCCACCGTACGCTTTTTTATACACAGACACTTTATATATATATATATATATATATATATATATATATATATATATATATATATATATATAAAACACACACTTTTTATTCTATTCTGTTAGATACGAAAGCAACAAGTTTTTGGAAAGAGACGGATTGAATACAAACATCGTTTTCTTCGAAGTTTCGAAATAGAACAGAATTCTTGTGTCCTTTTTGATTTTAATTTCTGTTTTAATTTTAGATATAAAAATCTCAATATACAGAAAAATTAAATGTATTTATTTTTGAATAGAAAAAAATAATATTTAGTAAATGACGATTATAATTTCTATATTAAATTATATAACATTATTTTTTTATCATTTTTTTTATATATTGAAAGGTTAATAAATGATTGATAAATAGTGGATATTTAATAGAGATGTAAAATTGAGATTAATAAGAAACTGATTTGACAACATTTATTAAGATATTTGTCATATATTTTGTTGTATATGATTTTTTTTATTATTTACTTTTATTATATAAATAAATAATAATACAAATATAAAAATTGAGAATAAATTAAAAAATAAAGGAAGTAAAATACGATGTTAAAAATACGATTTACAATAATGAAAAATAAATAAAACTTTATATAAATTTACGAAAAAAATGTTTTTATATTTGATTTTCAAAAATTGTTCATAATTTTATTCATATATTCTTTATTTATAACGTTCTGCTACACATATATACATAAATACAAATACACACACATGTATGCATGAATGTATGTATAATGTTTTATGTGTACGATCAAATTAGATGATATCGAAATTAATTTAAATGTACACATTTCTGTACGACATAACAAGTAACTAATGAATTTTTATTTATTATCTATCCTAATAAAATATGACTATTTTAGCATTTACATTTATAGAAATAAATTCAATGCAAATTTGTTCACTTTCACATTTGGGAGTGGTAGGACATCTTATGATGAATTATTATCATAATTTTCAATTCGTTAATGAAATTAATAATGATTCTTATTTGTAGGCGTATATACATACATTTACATTATATATATATATATATATATATATATATATATATATATATATATATAAAGGTGTGAGTTATATGAAAACAACACGAGTATGACATTTATTCTAATCTAGTTCCATTTAAAATTCGTTGTTTACGAAATTCTATTATCATAAAGCAAAAAACACATATATATATATATGACATCAGTATATATATATATAATTGTATCCTCTCTGAATATATGTTAAAGACAAATATTAAAAAAAATAAAGAATGTTTTAATCAAAATATTACTGTATTTCCTAGAAACAAAAATTCATGTTGGATTTAAAAAAAATGAGAACAAATTCGTCTCAAGAATTTGAAATCAAGGAAGTAAAAATGAAATCTGTATTTTAGAAACACATTTTTTTAGTATGAATTTGAAAGTAATTAATTTCAATGTGAATTTTTTGACAAAATACTTTTTTAATAATCTTAAATTAGAATTATTAAATGTAACCAAATTTTTATTAAATTTCATATTTAGATATTTTTTAAAAAATAATATACATATAATCTTTTGTAATATTTGTATAAATTCAAAAATATTTCTCTATTTATTTTTTAATTTTTGGAGATTATAAAGTCTGTTATAAAAAAGTTCATTTAATTATTTATTGAATTTATTGAATTTTATGATTAACTTAAGAAGAAATTATATCAAGGGAATAATTATTTTACATTAATTAATTATTTTTATTCTTTTTCAAAGGATGTATCTATTCATTGAATTTATTCTATCTATAATTTGATAAAATTTCAGGGTTAGTACAATAGAGCATTTTTGATTTTAATATCTTCGAGTTATCAATAAACGATCTAAGGAATATAAATCAGACCTTTATTAAATTCACTGTAATCTATGACACGATCTACTAAATTTGCATAATATATATCATAAAACTAAATGTGGATTTTCAAGTATTTATTGAGTAATGGAACTATATTTTCCGTATGGAACCGATTTTTTCTACAAAAATAATTTATAAGTATTGAAAATTATAAGATAGATATTTTTGTTACAATTTATATATATATATATATATAATAAATAACAATAACTAAGACGTTAAAGCGTATAAAAAGCCTATTATTTTCTGACAAAGTCAAGATTTTGTAATGGTTATATTTATTATGAGATAAGGTTGTCAACTCCAAGTCTAATTCTCAATTTGAGAGATTCTCCAACTAGAGATCGAATGTAATTTTCCTTATAAGAGATGTTGAAACATGTTATCAATTAGTAATAAAATAACTATTATAGTAAGTGATAAATAAGATTAAAAATTATAATAATTCATTTAAAACAATTTCTTACAAATTGAACTAAAAAACAAGAATGAAAAGAAATTAAAATTTGTGATTCGAAAGAATATTTTTATTTTCTTCAATTAATTATTAACATGTTTTGTGCCAACCGAATTTTCGTAACTTTACATTTACGTTTGCATATATTTTAAGTTGTTGGCTCTAATAATTTCACCAAGGAAAAAAAATTGAGAAAAAAGTATAAAAACAGAACGTTAATACACATGAAACACAATATTATTAAATTTATTTTTTTAAAAAAATATCAAACTTGAACGGAATATTCAACATGATGCTTATGTAGGCCACGTTAAATGGAAAGTATTAAAAATTATAACGAATTTTGAAAAGAAATAATTTCCATTTTATAAAATGATATATTAATTATGAATAGAGAGTAGATTGACAAATTGGTTTGTATATTCTGATTTTAATATTATTATTGAAATGTTTCTTGATCTTTCTCTATTTCTATTTCCCTCTCTCTCTCTCTCTCTCTCTATATATATATATATATATATAATATTTAATTGTATTTGATTAACTTTATCGTTAAAAGATCATAAAAACGTTTACCAGGTAAACAAAATAGATATACATCTATAATATCTATCTTTTATCACCGTAACACTTAAAGCTGTCCGTTTCTACAACCCTTACCTAAAATACAGTTTTTTAAAAAAGTTATCTTTATGTATAGGTACAAATGTCAAAACATTAAAATGTCAAACGCACAGTCACAACAAGCAATAAAATATCACTAAACTGAGTCTGCTACGTTTTACTATCACACATAGTCCGACAGCAATTTCGAACGACGATCGCTGGTAGAAGGAAAAAAAGCAAAAGAAAAAATAACGCACATCACCTATGGCATATTTTCCATGGCCTATCTATTTACGTTTAGGTACTATCGTGCTATCTATCGACAACTTTACAAACCGTTTTGTGTTCCAAACATTGGCGGCAAACACGAAACCGAAAGAATAGAAAAAAATATGTAAAAGTACAAGGATGAAAAAAGGATATATGTATTGAATAGACATATAGCTATATAAATACGTTCTTGTCCAACGGGAGATCAGTTCGTTTCGAATAGAACGGGATAGTGCGGTTTTGTTGAATGGGCCAGTCTCCGTTCGGACGTCAATGGGGTTGTAAGCGTAGGTTAGGGAGGAGTCGCTTTCGGTGGTGAGTTTGTATGTGTTGGCAGGCTGTTTGGGGGTGTAAGCACCCTTCAACCGATAGACGGACAGACCACCGGTGGTTTGTCAGTGTGTATATATATACACACACATACATAAACATATATATATATATATATATATATATATATATATATATATATATATATATATTTGTTGCGGTCAATGTCTGACCTTGATGGGCGGCTTGTAAACAGACCGAACCATGCACTGGAAGCACCTGTGCACGCTGACTGCTGCAACTCATGGCCGGTGGGCTAACATTGAAGGCGCTGCATCCAACCCGTTCTTTCTTTTATAAATATATTTTGTTTTTTCCGCAACAATTTATAGCGAACTCGAATCGTTAAAAAATGTATAAGAATTTTGATTTTTTCAACAAAAGAATCTTTCGTTAAGGATATCCGAGGTTCGTTTTGATCGGTTATATTATTAACAGAAAAGAAGTACATTTTCTTTATTATTAAATGTAACTCATTTGTAATGAATACAAGGACTCTTTCTCAAAGATTTATTGTCAGAGTATGTTTGATTTATAAATAATATACAGTTGGATTATATTTTTTTAAAAAATGATATATTGATTGAATATCTTAAACGGAAGATTTTTATATTATTGGAGTTATAGCAATTATTTACGAGGAAGTGTAACTAGTTTCTTAAAAAAGGTTTGTAGATAAATACTTCTTTTTTCAACTCCGTTCTGGTTGAATAAATATTATCTCCAATTGTAAACAAATACACCAGGATTTTAATTTCTAATATATACACACTTATGCTTATATCTATAATATATATATATATATATATATATATATATATATATATATATATATATATATATATATATATATATACGACTGAGTAAATTTCTAATTTAAAAACTGTATCATATTGTGTAGTTTGTGTAACTCGCATTTTTTTAAAATGGGAGGTTTAAAACATAATAAATAGAACAATAAAAAATATATGTTTATGTCATGATTATGATAAATAAAATTATTTATTGGTGTTATGATCATTGAAATGTAGATCAGAAAATAATGTGTATTGTAAATAATTATTGAACATATATAAACATATGTGTTATTGAGGTAGGTAAATCATTCTTGTAAGAAATGATAAAATTTAAATTTTTTGAGAATTATAACAAAATCGAATTTTAGATTTAATCTATGAATATATAAATGTAACAGCTATTAAAAAATCATATTTAACAGAAAATTTTAATTTTATAATGAAGTATATTTGATTGAAAATGTTATAATTATTCCTATTTAAAAATAAAAATATCGTTTATTATAAAATTTATCTAATAAAATATATAAACTAATGCCTTTTCAAAACATCAATCTATTGAATTTTAAATGTTAAAAAAATAATGAATAGAAAATAGATAAATGATGAAATTTAGATTTTTTTGACTAATATAGGGTTTTCCAATAAGAGGATCAGAAGTTTAAATAAAAATGAAACAAAAAGTTTTTTTTTAATTTTAAGCATATTCTATAACATTAATGATGGAACACAATTTCATTCATATGATCACCAAGACTTTTCTTGTCATAGTTCATTCGTTTAGTCCAATTTTAGTCACTTTTTCACATAATTGTGGTCCAATTTCATGAATTAAAAGTTCAATGTTTATTTTTAATGTTTCTGTTGTTTGTGGTTTATCAGCATAAATAAATAATTTAACATAACCCCACAGAAAATAATCCAATGGAGTAAAATAATATGATCTTGGTGGCCAATTGATGGGTTTATTTCGTGAAATTTTTGTTTTAACAAATCTATTAAAGTTTTTACAATTTCTAAGCGTTGTTGAAATGTTAAACGTTCCATGATAATTTACCAAACTATACTGAGTTGAAGTATCAAAATGAGTTTAAAAATCAAACATGGCTGTAACCAGGTGTTAAAGTTGTGACATTCGTATTGGAAAACCCTGTACTTAATATTTTGTGAAATGAATAAGTGAATCATTTAAGATGATCTATGAAGATATGAAAGTTGTTAAAAAATAATCATGTCACATAACAGAATATTTCATTTGATAATAAAATGTTTCTAGTTGATGATTTTATGATTGTTCCAATTAAAAAATCGTAAAAATAACGTTTATTATATTATTTTTTTACAAAATGTTTGTATGTTAAATGCGTTTTCACACATTAATCTGTTGAGTATGATTTGGATAAATCATCTTATTAAATCATTTTAGTCTATCATTAAAAATGATTTTTTTTTCATTCGAAATAAAATTTCGTGGGTGTTAAATCACAGAAACGATCTGTAAAATAGTTGTATAGGAAAACGAGTCGTCGCCGTAAAATGAATGAAAATTATACAGATACGTGTATTTTTAATGTAGATTACGTTTCGCCCATTAACAATAACTGTACATAATCAATTTTTTATCTAGTGAATAATTCTAGTTCTAACAAATTGATTCATTTGTTCGAGCATGCTCCATTCACATAGCGTGATAATAATTTGTCAATTTAAATAACCGACTATGTTGCAAATTACTGATATAATAGTGTATGTTATTTTTTTCTACTATCTAATTTATACACAAGATTAACTTCAATCATATATCTTTGAGCGTTTTATTATTTTATTCGGTGCTATGCTTTTTTATCTCAGTCTCTCGAGTCCACAATTAGTTTTGTCTTCAGTAAATTGGCCAATTTCGGATGATGAGTAATTTATAATCATAGCCCACACATATGTATTGTAGTATTACCAAAACAAATCTCGGGTTCAATTAACAAATAACTTAAATTGATTTTTATATATTTAATAACACAGTTATCTTTCTTTCTCAGTTTTTATTTTCATGTATACGAGTGTTTTTTTCTTCTCGTATGTAAGTAAATAAATGAGAAAGCAATTAAAATAAATTATAGAGTTTGATATGATCATAGTTCATTCAATAAATATGACACGAAATATACTTGAATGTCAAGAGACTAAGTATTCGTTAAGACGTTTAAAAAATATATTTTATGTTTTAGTATTATAGAAGATTGAAGAGTAGTTGTTGTGATTTATATATTATCAAATAAAAGATATGCACTACTTTTTATCCATTATATATATATATATAATGACTCATATTTTACAATTTTAAAAAAATCATTATTGTTTATAGTATTGATATTTTATAAAAAATATTTATGAGAATATTATTTTTCAATTGGAAATAAGTATAACTTTTTGAATACCTCGAGAGATGTAAATCAGAATTTAAGGTGTTGTATATAACATATAATGATTATAATTAATAAAAATAAAAAAATAAGTAAATAATTTGATTAAATAATATTTATAAAAACTATAAAATGAATTTTGTTGAGTTGTATTTAAAAAAACTATAATTACACTTACAAAAGGAACTGAAAGAATTGAATAGAAAGTCCAAAAGCAATGGTCAAAAAACATAAAAAAGTTTCAAGAAAGAAAATAACGATAATTTTTTTTATTAATGGTATAAATAAGACAACATTTAATATGAGAAATAGAAGAGCAAAAAAGTTGATAACAGAAATAATAATAAGTAATTGAAAAAAAATCAACTCATTTTTAAACGACTTCAAATATTTGAAATCAATAAGCTGATATGTCATATGATTAATCTTTTTTAAAATAAATATAATATATAAAGAAATTACAGATATTTGAATAAGGAAAAAATTATTGAGGAATGTTATGTGGATCAAAAAATACTGAGACATATTTGTTGAATGACTGAAATTTTGAATAAAAAGAGAACTGATCTGTCAGAAAAACAGAAATTTAAAAATACAAAACATTAAGAAAATTGGTTAGGTTAAATATACTGAAAAAATAGACAAATTAAATTTTATATTTGTTTATGTTTATTATTTTTTTATTAAATACTTCGTAGAGGATATAATTAACGATAAATAAAATGTAAAATTTGAAATTTTAATAATAATAATAATTAAAATTAGTAATAAAAGTTCAAAACAGAGCTTTTTTTCAAATATATAGTTTTTATTAAAACACTTAATAGATAATTTCACAACTAATTTTGATTCTATAATTAAAAATAAACTTTAAAATTTTAAATATTAGGAAAAACGATGATATTGTTAAATTTACTGAATAATTATATTTCCTTTTAAAATTATATAAATTTAAAATTTTCAACTAATATTTTATTTGATATAAATGTAAGAATTTCAAATAAAAAATTGTTCAATTTAGTAAAAAAAAAATTAAAATATTGATTTAAAAATTGAATGTTGTATATTAAAATAAAAAAATATTTTTTATTAACTTTATACAAAAATCAGTAAAAGTTCAACGTACTACAGAACGTTCTACATATATTTGATCAATTAATCTGTTATAATTTAGTCATTATTTAATATAATCTCGTATGCAACTTTCATATACATTATTTTATTCAATAATAATTTGATAGAAAAATGCGGTGTTTATTGAAATATACCAGTTCCGTTTCCCGTTCTTTATAATGTATATTATGTAGTGTATACGATTTCATAAATTATTTTTAATAATATTAGAAATTGGATAAAAAAACTAGATTGTATTTTGTATACACACAGTACGATATATAATAAAAACGTAAAATACATGTATGAATCCATTTTTTTGTTTAATATATACCGAGTTATTTTGCATTAAAAATCAATAAACGCTGTAATAACTTTTAAAACGCGCATAAAAGAATATATAGACACACTTATATCACACACACATAATATACATATATATATATATATATATATATATATATATATATATATATATATATATATATATATATATTAGATGTAAGGAAACTTGTGCAATACTTGAATTTTCCATTTTGAATCGTAAGGACGTGTAACGCCCCGTATATTTTTACCGTCATATATGTTGTATTTATATATTAAGAAAGAAAAAAAGAGAAACATATATATATATATATATATATATATATATATATATATATGTGTGTGTGTGTGTGTGTGTGTGTATGTATGTGTGTATGAATGTATGCAGGTACGTTGGAAAAATATCATATACGTATGCGTGGAGTCTTGGAAAAGTCTTCAAGAATTCAATTATGTCTGAAGAAATAGGGTAAAAGTTTTCCCGGAGCGAGCATTTTCATTTCAGGGGGCGGGAATTGGAGCCCAACGCGATGGTGATATATTCCATGCATGAGGGATGAGGTATCTGAGGTGGAATGGGTACGAAAGAGTTTTTTTGCCTTGAAATGGATGGATGGATGAATATGTGAAAAACATGCATAACGCATTATCATTTTCTTCGGTGTTGTCTACGCGTAGTTGATGGTGGATACGTGTTGAAAACGTTAGAAATTATATATATATATATATATATATATATATATATATATATATAACAATATATACATGTATAAATGCATGCATGTACATAAATGATAGTTTCATTTATATAATAATATGTGAGTAAAGTTATGTCGAGTTTTAAGAAATATAACATGTAAGGTATTGCATATAATACTATTAATATTTAAAGATTTTATGAATAAATGAAGTACTAAGACAACAATTACTTGGATTATTTATATTTTCAAACTTGAAAGTTCTTGGAATGATATTTTTAAATTTATAATTTTTTAAAATACTTTTTATAGCATTTTTTTAAATGTTAATGTAATACATACACAGAGATATACATGTTTCTATAATAAATCATGATAAAACATCTATAAGTGATCAACGTACATAATTATACAAACGCAATTTTCAAAAGTGCAATAAAATATTTTTTGTTTTCAAACTTTACTAGTATAAAATGTAAAAAAACATTTTTAAACACTTAGTGTTATTAAATATGGAATATTTTGATATTTATAATAAATAGTTGTTATTTTAACAGTATCATAAATATACTCTTATTTAAAAAGAAAACAAAAATAAAATAAAGAATTATGATAAACATCAATATTCTACAAGAATTAAAATCTAAAAAATTAAAATATTGATTAATATTTATAAATTTAATAAGAGAAATAAATATAATTATCAGTATATAAGACCTTCAGATATTTGTAATAATTATTATTAAAATATGCATTAATGGTCTGCTGTTTTGATTTAATTAGATTATTTATATAATATATACATAGGGTTTTCTAATAAGAATATCAGAACTGGTAGTAGTCATGTTTGAATTTTTTAAACTCATTTTGACATTTCAAACTTAGTATAGTTTGGAAAATTATTATGGAATCCTTAACACTTCAAATATGGCTAGCCATTGTAAACAATTCAATAAACTTATTGTTATAAAAGTTCAATGAGTCCATTATTTCATAAAATAGACTTATCAATTGGCCACTAATATGAAATGATCTAACTCCATTGGATTATTTTCTGTGGGTTTATGTAAAATCATTGGTTTATGCTGATAAACCCAAAATAACAGATGTATTAAAAATAAACATTGAACGTGTAATTCATGAAATTGGACTACAATACTGTGAAAGAGTGACTAAAATGGGACTAAACGAATCCACTATGTCAAGTAAAGTCATGGTGGTCATATGAGTGAAATTGGATTAATGTTATAGAATATGCTTAATAAGAATAAAAAATTATTAATTAAATACTTTTTGTTTTATTTTCATTCAAACTTCTGAAGTGCTTATTGGAAAACTCTGTATATATATATATATATATATATATATATATATATATATATATATATTGTGAAAGCATTTAATAAATATTAATTGTTTACTTTATTTATAACACAACGCTCTGACGATGATGTCATGACTATCGAAATGGGTATCAACTTATAAATAAATGAAATGAACACTAAATAATAATTGAATACTTTTACAATAGAGTGATAAATCATTAACGTGAAAGTAAATTCGTCACAGTTTCAAACCAACTAGTGGAGATGAATACATTTTAGATAAAAATTAGTATATAAATAAATCATGTTAAAAATAATATAAGAAATTAACTCAAAACGTATTAAAAAAATTATCAAATATTTGAATCAGTTTTTTCTTAAACGTTTCGTGTACTAAATACCTCTTAACTATTATCTACAAATTAACTAATACTTAATCAGCACTAATAAAAATTCGGTTACTTTGCACTAACGAAAAACATACATTTCGATATAACTGATTGAAAAAAAGTAATGCTCGAGATGTTATTTATATTTGTACTAAAAAAAAAATGTAAACAGGCGTTGCCTTCAGATCACCTTCGTATATTGCGGAGGCATCAATTTTATACCCTAATCCGTACGGTCCGGTCAGCTAGCTTTCATGCATTGCGTTCGCCGCTTACAATCGGGCTATCTGATGTGTGTAGGTAATTATGTGACCCGTTGTTGATTTTGAAACACCTTTGTTGTCGATCGTACAGTTTGATTAGCACGACTTTATGTGTACATATATATATATATATATATATATATATATATATAAACGAGCATATTTAAACAATGAATCAATCTCTTTATAATCAACACACGTTTATAAACTTCAATACAAATACTAAATATAGAACTGAACAAACTATAAACCATTAAGATTTTTTGTTAAATAAAACACAGATTTGTATGTTTTCAGGTGTATTTAATATACATATGTACATATATATATATATATATATATATATATATATATATGTGTGTGTGTGTGTGTGTGTATGTATGTATATAGTTATTTTATATTTAGAATAAAATAATACAATATATTCGTGAAAATTACTATGTTTACTGTTTTATTTTTCTCATATAATTAAAATTTAATATCATACAATAACTCAATTTCTCTTTGAGATTTTTTAAAAAAAGTTTTTTCGTATATTTATAACTGAATATAAAACAATAGAGTAATATTTTTTAATAATTAAAAATAGATATTCATACCATCCCATAAATAAAAACGTTAATTTTTTTTAAAATAAATTATTGTAAAAAGAATGAAATTATTTGATCTGAAAAAATAGAATAAAATGACTTGATTTATCTGAATCAATAAAAATGTTTCAATAAACGATAAAATACGATAACGATACAATTTTTATTCCCAAGAATATTTTTTTATAATCTCTTATATAGATAAATGAAATTATAGTAAAAAATGGAATAAAATATTTAACTATATTAATATTTTTTTTTTTTAATATAAAAATATTTCACTTGACTTATAATTATATAATAAAAGTATTTTTTTATTTTTACAAATAAAAATAGTAATTATTTTATTTTCTTAAAATAAAAAAATATTGAAATCTGTGTTAAAATATATGTTAAATAATTAAAATTTGTTCTTTTAATTATTGGTCAAAAAAATAAAAAAGTAGGATAAATATAGGAATATTCTCGTGAAATGGTATAGTAGAGTACAAATAATATTAATTTATTAATGGTAATAATATTTTTAATAATTAACACTTACTGCTTCATCGACAATTTTCAACCTGCAAAACAAGTACTTATTAAAAGAATTAAATCCGAACATCCATCCGAAACACGTAACATCCTATTAAACTTCGGATCATTTTCAAAGTAATTAATATTGAAACCATCGACTACAACATCAAAAATATCAAGACTATTCATGCAACGTAACCCTCATTCTCGGAAAACAATAATAATACCTAAATAAATTACAGTCCTCTCGATTATACTTCTATCTAGTTAAATACTCACTAACCGAATATTTTGGTGTTTTTTACTCTTGTAAAGATGGCACTACATTATATTCCATTCAAATAATTATACTTTAATTGTTTGTTTTTTACGTCGCTAATTTAAACATCTGTTATTAGAATATATTCAAGGTTCAACTATACAATTAAATCTTTAAAATGATATATAATTCATAATCATGGAATTTAATTGCGGGATGTTACAATCTGACAAAAAATGTATACATGTACAAAAGGTTAAATAAATAAAATGTTTGACTACATCGTTTTTTTATAAAAAAATGTATCGAAATTTTAAATTCGTTTATGAAAGAGGTGAGAAAGGAAACGTCTCATTTGTATTATGGATTATTGAAGACGGTATAAAAACCGAGGTGTCTTTTTTTCTATTATCTGCAGTTGTTTACAGCTAATTATATAGAAGTATAATCACAATAGTGTATAACAATACTTGGATCGTTTTATTTGTGTGTAACACGCACTACGGGTGTAGGGTACAAAAAAATACTCGGAGGAAATAAAAAAAGAACCGATGCACACCCCAAAGTACTGAATGTACACGCACGCGTTGCAATTTATCCCCCTGTTATTTTCATATCGTATCAACTTACTATTTTGTCCTTAATATTTATTGAAATAATCAATCCAAGCTGTTGAGTAAAAAGCCATATCAAATAATATAATAAACCGATTCTTTTTATTTCATATGATCATAATAAAAATCATTTTTAATTTACTATAAATTATTTATAATAATTAAAAAATATCAAAATTGTTAATGGTGTATATTTCAGAATATGATTCTACACAAATAACTACAAAATATATTTTAAAAATTAAAAGAATGAATGATTTCAATAATTTTAAAACATATTATTTTTGTTTTATAAAATATTTATAGAACAAATTATTACAGGTATTGTAAATAATAGCAATTTATTTGAAATATTGTTGATAGTTGAAAATTATTGATGTGATGTTTGTTCAAAACATTTGTTATAAATATTAAATAAAAATTCATAGAAACAAGAATTTTTCCAAGCAATCAAAAAAATCAAGAAAACATATTCATCTCATCAACAATATTGATTAAGTTAGATAAACACTATATTGTCGTTAAAAAAGTATAAATAAAATATAATCTTTTAAGAATAATTCACATCTTTTATTTTTTAATTTTATTCAGAGACAAATTCACAATCTTTTTAGTAGTGTTTAAAAAAAAACGTTATGAAAAATTTTAAATAATCCTTTTTTAATTAAAGATGATTTCCAACTTGAGTGAATGTCTTCTTTAATAGTATTTATAAGATGTAAAATAAGTTATGAAACTATTTAAAGTTAATTAACTATTTGACGTTTTAATATTAGAACGTAAATTGCAAGGATTATTAAAACTTCAAAATAAATATTTTCTTAATAAAAGTAGTATTTTATAACTCGTAATAATAACTTAAAAAAAATAAATGTTATTAAATATATTTTTAAAAATAAAGTAGGATTATATATAGATATATATATATATATATATATATATATATATATATATATATATACGTATAACATTTTAATACAAGTGATTAAAAAATATTAGTTCTTTTTGAATAATAAATAATTCTAGAAAATTAATTTTCAAATGAAAAATATAAAATCAAGTAATATATATTCTGAAATAATACACAGCAAGTTATTTATGTAATTTACTTTCATTACAGTAAATAAGAAAAAAATTCCTTCTTGACAGTAAATAATTTGTATGGAAAATTCTTTTTTATTTATTTTGAAAATTTTATCAAATGTTCTATTTTTAATATTTTAACTAATGTGGATAATTTTAATTAACCAAATCATGTATTTCTTAATAAATATATTGTGATCTGAACTACATTTTTCAGTCTGTGATTTTTCTTATTAAAAAAAAATGCTTCAAGATAAAATAATATTCAACAGAAATTGATCTTACAGTAGTATAAAAAAATTAAATCGAGAATTAAATATATATTACTTTAGAAAGAAATGTTTTTTAAGTGTTTTAAAAAAGATCATTATGTAAAAAATACACATGAAAACCAGACCTAATTTCAGATATAATTTCTCACATAATAAAATATAGAAAATACTTTTTTAATTAAGATGTTTTCTTAATTTTTTTCAAATAAAATATTTGAGTTAATAATTTAATAAATTGTTTTTTAAATAAATTTTACCAGTATAATAATTTTCACTATTTTAATTACACGATTTAAAATTAATTACTAGCAATTTCGTATAAAATGGAAAATATATTCATTTTAATAGAAAAAATAGTTTGAAAGTATATCAATAATATATATATATATATATATATATATATATATATATATATATATAATAAAAACAAGATCATAAAAAGAAAACGTATCCATTAAAAGTGACCGTAAATATATTAGTTCGAAATATAATTTATCCTCATTACGGCTCATTTAGTATGTATTGAATATAAAAATGGAGAAACGAGTCTATGAAATATATATATTTATATATTTGAAAGAATAACTGGCAGCAAAAGATTTACAGCACGTCATTTGCACATAAACAAAGGAAAATAATGTACGTAAAACACAGTTATAAATTTATAATACATACATAAATAGTTTATATGTATATATGAAAGTATGTATCTGTGTATGTGGCTTTTGTCCACTGAGGATCATAAAGAATTTCATAATTAACATAACTGAAAACCGAAATGCCTAACTTGTAACACAACGGAAATTATAATTAGAAAATTGTTCATAATTCTATGACATTTTGCTACATATACATTATTATTCTATTTATTTATTTCTGGTCGTTTCGTTTGCACGTACTAGTATGGATGTAATAGATCACTGAAGTAATAACATAATTAAACTGTGTCATTTCGTATTATTTGGAATAAAAGGAATATTTTCTATGCATCAAATAGAAATTTATATACAGTACAAAAAATGCATACAATTATATATATAAACATAGAGAGATTTATGTTAACATGTAGGGAAAATTTTTAATGAAATATGGTTGATAAATTTATCTACTCAAAATCTTTTCATAAATCATGTTTTATTAAAAAGATTTTTTCAATATATTAATATTGTATATATATATATATATATATATATATATATATATATATATATATAATAATTATCATAAGCAGCTTTTTTTATTCATAGCTGGATGAAGGCCATTCTTAAAAAAATCTTTTATTAGTAATTTAAAGCTTTTTTCCATACCACTTTGATAAACTTTTTAATATTTCTCTCCCATCTATCATGAACTCTTCTTGCTTTCATTTATATCTTTGAATTCCTAATCAATAATTTTTCTGGTTTATCAGTGATCTTTTTTTCTTTACTGCTATATGTTTGGCACTTTTCACTTTAAACTTTTGATTTTTTTTATAATGTTCGTAACTTTTTCTTTCTTTAAAATTCATTCGTTTTTCTTGCTATCTGTACATATAAATCTTATCACACATATTTCTTTGCTGCTTTATATTGTCTGAAGTCAATGAATTATTTTTGTATTTAAGACCCATGTTTCATTATTATAAGTTAGGACAGCTAGGATGCATCGATCAAAAACTTTTTTTACCAAACTTTATATATATATATATATATATATATATATATATATAAGGTTTCATAAGAAATTAATTTGGATTTATATGAAGTAAATTTAAAGATTAACTATTATCTGTTAAAATTTTAATTTAATAAATGATTTTCAATTATACGAAATTAAGACACAATAATAATACAATTTTTTTAGAACATCAAGTTAATTATTCTAATCTAATTTAAAAATTGTAAATATAAAATATTTGTAAGGGGTATTTCTAATGTTCTCTAATAGAACAAATGTTCATTAATTTTTTTTGTCGAAATTTTGATTTAAACGATGAATTACATTTAAGATGAATTACTTTACATTTATTTAATAAGTTTTTGATAATTGTTGATAAGATTTTTTAAAAAAATATGCTAATTAATCCAAAAAAATGGTGATAAAGTACAAAGAAAAAATATATCAATTATAAAATTCGTTTGAAATATTTTTATACATGCTAAATTATTTAAAAGGTTCATATTTCGGTATTGCATAAATTATAGTACGTTAATTTAATAGAGATTTTTTTCTTTCTTAAAAAAAAAACTTTTTTTAGATTATATGATATAATGTACAAAAATTGGCAATATCAAATAATGCGAATGTATAAAAATGTATAGAATAGTGGAAATGTTCTTTGCACCATCTTGATAATATTATTTTATTATTATGAAATAAATCCACCAAAAGTAGTTATTTTAATAATTTTGCAATATCTCTATGTATAAAATTTATCTTAAAATAAGATTTTTTGCAATGTGTTAAAATTTCTACATCAAACTATTAAATCCACTTGGTTTTATTTTAATCCAGCCATGATCGTTAAAGAAGATTTTAGGAGGATTATTTAAAAAAATATACACTTGAAATTACGATAGTTTATAATAAACTGTTTAAAATATAGATTTAACCGTTACTTTCAACAGATTTCAAATAAAATTTAATAATCGAATGACCATCGAAGAGTTTAAAATCGAAAAACTTGTAATAGAAATCCGAATCATCTACAAAAATACTTGTACCAGTAAAATACATGCGAATAAAGGTTAGAACAGCATCATATTTACATAAAATTTTAAATAAGAGTTACAGCATCATATTTACATATTTTTTTACAGTAAAGAATGAACTCTTCAGAAATGGACTGCTAGCACTTATTTAATTTACTGTAGTGTATAAACAGTGCTTGACTTATGGGACGTTTGTGTTAATATATAATTAAATTTGCATATAAAATAATGAAATGAAATGCTGCATTTGAAATTAGTAGTTTCATATTTGGAATTTTCTGAACGTGTTCTTTAAATTTTTTGTGTAACTTGAAATTTACATGAAAAAAGTTTATGTAAATTTTAACAGCAAAAAAAATATTTACTAGTAGTGAAATTTATAATATAAGAAAATGTCGTGAATTAACGATAAAACGTGTTGACAAGAACAAAATATTATACAAATTATGTAAAATGACTTAATTGTATTGAGGACTTTAAATAAAATGTCGTTTTCGATGACGATAACAAATTTTAAATTGACATACACAATCATATATATATATATATATATATATATATATATATATATATATATGATAAATTGATATATTTGAAAATAATAACAAAGTAATATAATTAAGAAAATTGATAGCTATCACATATAAGAACATTCGAAACGAAATAACTAAATCACGTTAAAAATGAGACATAAGTGTCATCACGTATGTAAATTTGTGGTGGTAAAAAACATGTTTTTTTATATATATATTTATATAGATAGCGATATGATAAATATATTCTGACAGAAAAAAAATTAATTTGACACAAAACAAGACTAACACAACTTTGCTCATTTGTTAACGCCCTTATTAAAACAGGTCTATTTTTAACATTAAATTTATATTCGAACCACAAATGGACGAATTTTATTCATAAAACTTGTTCATATAAACGTGCACACACACACACACATACATATATATATATATATATATATATATATATATATATGCATGTGTATTTTATAGGCTTGAATTATAAACATGACAGTTTCATTGCCTTTTTACACATTCGTTTTAATTATTAGCAATAGTAAAAATAAAAATTCGATTTTATCGAAGATAAAATATTATAAAGGTAGAATTAACTAGTATATTTTATCGATATTAATAGAAGATAAGTGGATTTTTCTTATTTTTCTGATTATTATAAACGTACATTTTTAAAAAGATAATACATATTACAAGAAAATTTCCTAGAGAAACTGTAATATAATCAATGTTCAATTATGTACACATAATATTTATAATTTGTATAATACTTTTATAAAAAGATATTAAAAATATTTTAAATAAATCCCACGTTGATCATTTATACATTATTTATTTATTTTACTATAAATGATAATGAATATAAAATGATAAAGTTTTGATTTAATTTTTTTTAGAAAAATAATTATTTAAAAATATTTTCACAATAAATAAAATTTTATATATGAAGAAGTTATAAATATTTTCAAATTTTAATCATGTTTACATTTGCTAATTTAAAACTATTTTTGAATTGAAATTTTTATATTAATTTGTATTATATTTAAATAATTTAAAAATAATTTCTGTTTTTTATTTGTATAGAAATAAAAAATATTTTTATATAGAATTTTAAATTGAAATGTTATAGATTATACAGAATTTTTAACAATAATCTATATATGAAATAAAAAAAATCTTACTAATAAATTTATATCATAGAATACACATACATATATACATACATATATATATATATATATATATATATATATATATATATATATATATATTTATATATATATTAATAAGTATTTTTTAACACAGATCACTTTTCATTTTGTTTTTAAAAAATATTTGATTTATTTTTTCAAAAATATACTTTTTGTGAAATTTATGCCTAAATTAATTTTAATTTTATTTGAAATTTATTTTTTGATATTTATAAATATAAATAAAATGTATATATATATATATATATATATATATATATATATATATATATATATATATAAAAGGATTATATTGTAAAGTATTATAGAGTTGGGGATGAATAAAATTAGTAGCGGATAGAAAACAATGAAAAATCTTGGAAAAACATATAAGAGGATCTCTATGATATTTGATGAGATTTTCGTCCAACAGTGGGATTATATAGGCTTTTATAATGATATATAACTTGGGCGTTTAACAATTTTTGTCTAGATCGAAAAGAAATGAATGTCTAATTTAAATATCAATTATTTATATACAAAAAATCAAAATTCAAGTTTTTTTTAATCTATTATAAATATTATCCTAATTAATACCAAATATCTCAGTTGTCTGAATGAAATTATCGATTAATAATTTTTTACAATTTTAAATACAACTTAATAAAATGTTGCTAATAAATACTGAATGTTGTTCCTTATACGAATTTTTAAAATAAAAGTTTTGGAGTATTAAAAAAAAATTACAAATTGTATTATCAATCATTAGGGTTTAACTTGATTTTATTATATATTTTTATGAATAGTTTTGGTATTTGCACTATTTTTTAGTAATGATATAGATATTTAATTTTGCTATAAAAAATATATAGGGTCATCCAAATGTGACGTCTAGATTTGTGTTTTATTAAAAAGAAATAAAAGTAATTATTCACATGTTTCCATATACACAAATCCCTATCAAATTGGGATAATCCTTTATGTATAATAATAGCATAAGAAAATAGATTAGAGTAAAATATAACAATAATAATAATTATGTATAATAATAGCATAAAATTTCTAATAAAATAACAAATACAAGAAAATAAAAAAATATAAAATTTTATTATAAATATTTAATATTTTAAAATAGTACGAATATTTAAAATTATAATTTGTATTTGTATAAATAATAATATTAAGTTAGTTTTAAATATTAGTGATATTATAAATACATATAATTATCAATTGATATATTTTATTAGTTCTGAATGTTAAATATTGCGACCAATTCTAATCTAAATGTATTATTATATATTAAAAATCCATTTATATTCTTTTCATAACCATTCATAGTTAAACTGTTTCAATGTACCAATGTATTTATTACATAAAAAATAATACAAAGTAAAAAAAAACGTACCGACATGTAACAAGTTAATTATATATTTATACATAAATAAATCTTATAAACTTATCAAATGACTTTACTATTCATTTATAAAAAGAAAACTTGATGTGCATATATGGACGAAATTTCTCTTTTAAGGGGATACAATCGAACGCTGATGGATATTTATTGAATAGACTGATAAATATTAATATTCATCAAATAAACTGTTATCGACTAAACGTTGCAAAATGATATCTTTAACCGACATCATCTATAAGTACATTACACGCCAACGTGGGATATTTGATTTATTGTTTAATTTTGTTTTGTTCAAATGTCGTTAGAGTGATATATAGAGTGGGTTTACGATGACTGAGCTATTTAAATGAATATTTTGATGTTTACTTAGAATCGAGTACTTATAATACATGTTCAAAAAGGCGACTTGTTTAGTTATTCATTATGTATAAAATAATAATATTAATGGTTTTATATACCTAATTATAATTTATTTATAAATAAATAAATATGATCTGCCTACAGATAACTTGGGCAATTCAGATATTAAATTACTATTTAATTGTTATGAATTAAAATTTAATTGCATAACAAATGTCATATTTTATTATGGAAATTATAGTGTTTCCTTTCTTAAAAAATATTTTGTAGAATAAGATTTTTTTTACATCTAACGCTTGTAAATTTTATTAATGTATTATTACACTAAGAGATATGATTGAATTTCGTTTATTGAAATATTTATAAAAGAGATCAATTAGGATTATTTAAAAGGCAGAATTAAATTAAAAATATTATAATTATTTTTTATTTGTTGCCTTATTATTATAATTCTTAACAATTTTACATGAATTTCTTTCGAAAAAATAAGATTTATATTCTGATTTATAAATGATGAAAAATGTTATTTCGAGAGTAATAAAAGAAATTGTAAACTAAATATACTGAGATAACTCATTATTACTGGAAGAATATTTATGGACGAAGTGAACAGGAGAGTAAAGATTAGATAGTATAAGTTTTGAAGAAATTTCTCTATGTTTAAAAAGTTTTCGATCAATGTTTCACCTATGACAGCGAAACATGGGTTTTGAATCCTAAAATAATTCAACAGCTTCGAACAACATAAAGAAGCATAAAAAAATATATGCTGAGAAGAACACGAAAAAATAAGAAGAGAAATGAATGAATTAGAAAGAAAACAAAAATTATAAATGTTATGGCAAAAGTGAAAAAATTGAAATGGAAGTGTCGGTCACATAACAAGAAGAGGAAACTATCGATGGACAAGAGAAATTATTAAATGGGAATCTAGATAAACTCATATATAAATGAGAAAGAGAAATAAGGAAATTCCTCGGAATAAACTGAAAGAAGAAGGCATTAGTATGGTCAAAGTAAAAATTTTGGGAGAGGATTTCATTTAGCAGTGGAATAAGAGAGGCTGCTACTGTTGCTGATATATATATATATATTAGTTTATGAAATTTAAAACTAATTATTTGTTTTACATTTTATTATAAAAATCATGAAAAATAAAAATGGATGATCCATAATATCATCTAAATAAAAAAGTAGATAAATTAAGTATATATTTCATAAATACATTACAAAATTATAAATCAACTGTAATTCGATAATTATTATGCAAGAAAGCTTTCAAAAATTTTAAAAAATGGTTTATAGATGAAATTTTCAAGGAAAATGTTAAATATATCAATGTTTACATTATTTTTTTATATATTAAGAACTATTATAAAATATTATAAAAAAGATGAATTTTCTATTCCAAATATTCTAACAGATGATGATTAACTATTAATATTACCTCCGAACTCAAGTAGTTATGATTTTTCTATATGCATACACACATATTATATATATATATATATATATATATATATATATATATATATATATATATATATATTAGTCATTAACACTGTATTTATTTCAATAGGAAAAATAATATATACTTAGAAATGAAAGTACGAACACAATTTTGATCCTTAATTGAATTTATATTCTTGAAAGTCGATATTTCTTTATAAAAAAGTAATAAATGTTAATCATATTTTCCGTATAATAATTTATAGATATTTATGCAATTTATATTAAGTAAACATCCATGTTTTTTTAAAAAGTAAATATCGTATATATATACATATAATAAACTATAATGTTTTAAAGGTACACAAATTCTTTCCACTAAATAAAACATTGTTTTTAAATTTATTTATTGCAATAAATATTACCCAAATTCAAAACACAAAATGCAAAATAACGAATGAAAAATTATTTAAAAACAGCGTCTGAACAAAAACTGAAAAGCGTATAAGGAAAAACGATTATAATTGATATTAAAGGATTGAATCGGTTTTTACTGACACAGTTCTTAATCAAAACTTAAATAAACAAGTACCAATATTCACCACAATTCTTTTAATTGCTACTGAATGACTGTATTATTTTTTTAAATATAAAACTGATTGAAAATGTTCTTTCTAAGTGTTGAGATGCCGAAAAGAAAAATAGAAAAATGTTTATAAGGAGAATAAAGAAGAGTTTTAGAAAAGATTTTTAACAGTAAAAACATTACAGAAAAGCAAAGAAGATAATTTTGTTTTAATTTATAACTAATTGTTTATTTGTAACTTTTTCTCTTATAGAAGAAAGAAGCTATTTTAAATAGAGACAAACATACACACAAACATATGCATATACATATATATATATATATATATATATATATATATATATATATATATATATATATATATATATATATATATATATATATATGATTCAAACAATTAAATTATTTTAGAAAATTAATTTTATTTTTTATAAGTAATCTATGCGATTTATTGATTAATTTATAAACTATTTTTTTATTTCCTATTACATATGTACCTTTTGAGAGAGAGAGAGAGAGAGAGAGAATAAATATATTAGTATTAAATTTTATTACAATTAGATTTTGTAAAGTTATATCAATTTCTGAATTATATAGAATTTAATTCATTTAAAATAATAAAAAAATTAGTTATTTTTCACACAAAACTATTTTTTTTATAATATATATATATATATATATATATATATATATAAAAAAAAAATAAATTTTAAAAAAGAATAATAAAAATAATTTCAATATATATATATATATATATATATATATATATATATATATATATATACATATATATATATAAATATATATATAAGAATATATATATATATATATCAATATATATATATATATATATATATATATATATATATATATATATATATATATATATATATATATATATGTACAAAATGTGTTTAAGCACGCATGTCAGATTGATATCAGTAGCGGAAACAAATACAACCCATTAGATTTATAAAAGCGTGTCAAATACTTTTTGAAGATAAGTTCCAGTGACGTGTCAGACCACCATAGCTTAAAATGACAATTTTTTGTTGATAAATAATTATTATTATTGTTATAGTGGGTGTGATACGGTAGGTGAATGGATGTGTGTACTAATGAACGTTGACAGTAAAATATTATGTGTAATATAAAATACATCGATGTGTCGATATAAAAGGACCTAATGAAAAGCCGCCAATGAACTCAAGTGAAGGCACATATCGAATTTTATATTTATATACACTCTCATACGTACCATTGTTTTTATATTTCACATTGAATTACATTGTATTATTAACATTAATAAATCTGCACGAAACATACAATCGCCGTTCACGAAATAATAACAAAATAAGAATCCTGAAAAGTTTGTCATTGGCATCGATTCGTTACGAACAGGGAAATGTTTAGAAAACGTAACATTGAATTTTATAAATCGGAATTAATGGATCGTGAAAGTGTTTTATACGAGTGTTATTGTTCTTATTGACTTTGTTTAACATAGTCACTATTCATAAACAATTTGTATGTGGACAGGAAAATATCTTCACGCTGTAAAGTGTTGTAGTTTTCATTGTCAATAGACTTTTATTGCATCTGGTGTTTCTACAATTACCATTAAACGTCACGCATTTAATATGTTTTATTACTTTTTGTTTTAATTGAGTTTTCGAGTAACATTCGTTTTATTTTCCACATGAATTTATTGCGTGATCAATTTATTGTATCTATATATTATTTATTTACATTTTATCTATTCTTGACGTTTAATTACGTTTTTATGCTTCAATTTTGTTTTTTTGAAAATATTCTCTCTCTCTCTCTCTCTCTCTCTATATATATATATAGAGAGAGAGAGAGAAAGAGAGAGATAATCTCCAAATATGGCAGTCTCTCTCTCTTTTTCTCTCTCTTTCTCTACATATATAGAGTTATCCAAATATGACGGCTGGGGTTGAGTTTTATTGAAAATAAATAAAAGAAATTATACACATGTTTCCCTATACACCAACCTATACACATGTTTCTTTTTAATGAAACATAAATCTAGGCATCACATTTGGATGACCCTATATATATTTATATATATATATATATATATATATATATATATATATATATAATTCTAACAATTTATCATTATGTCTTGATTTATTCTATTAAACATATTATTCAATTTTTAAATGATTCATTAATATAATTTTTTCAGAAAAAATATAGAATTTATTTACAGATATAGAAATATGAAAAATAATTATGGAAATGGCTTATGGATAAGATAAAAGATAAATTGACAGCTATAAATTATTATAACAAAATAAATTGTGTAGTAATAAAAAAGTTGACATTTATTTATAGTTCACAATTTGAATATAGTATTGTGACAATTCATTTTTACAAATGGATCAGTAAAATGAATATAAAAAATTGGAACTAAAACGTTAAATTTTTCCTATCTTTCTAATTCGAAGGTAATGTAATTAGTATTAAAATGCAGATAAGTGAATCAAAGAAAGGATATAAAATTATTAAATACTTCGATAAAAATTTTTGTAGCGTTTAAATTGTACAATTATAAAAATATCAGTGTAATTGAAACTAAAATTTTAATAATTGTGTGTAATTAAGAAAATAGATTTTAATTAATTATTATATTATTTGTGTTGTTAAAATAAAAGGTCTTAACTTAAACAATTAAAATTTCAAATTACATATAAGGTTAACAAACAATTTTTTAACATAAATTTCATTGTAATTTTGCGAATGAAACTTTTATAAATTTTTTTTGAGTAGTGTCATTTATATGAACTAAATGGGATTAATATAAATTGCAGAATATATAACTCAATAAAGTTTTTTTTTTTAATTTAACTTCTCATTATATTTGAAAATAGTAAATAAAAAATAAAAATTTAATAGAAAAAAATTTGAGATTAATTTCAATATGTGTTTTTTTTTTTAAAAAAAAATAAATCATATATATTCTTCCATATAATGTTTACTTATCTTTTTTTAGAATTCTATTTTAAACATTTTTAAGTAATAAAACATATTTATTTAAGAAATATATATTTTACTCAATTTTAAAGTATAGATCAATACATGGTCATTCGATGAATATAACCACGAATTTAATTAATTGATATGTTTATAAAAAAATATGAATTCCATGACAAGTTCTTCACAATAACTATTTAGTAATTCCAGTAATTCAACACCTGACCATAAATCAAAACTTTTAATACGTTACAAACAAAGACATTCAATCAAAAATAAATTAAAAAAATGTCAAACGTTCGTTTATAGCGACTTCCACAACTGTTCGTATGAAATTCCACAAATGACTGTGAATATTATACAATGGTGTCGAAACAAGCGCAGCATCCGAAAGACTCAACAGACGTTATATATGCGTTTATATATAAAAAATATATATCAGAAGAACTTGAAACTCGCATGCATACAATCAAACTCAATGTTGATTTTCAGTTTTAGGTGACACAAAGTTACAATAAGAATATGTACAAAAAAATATAGCGGTATATATATATATATATATATATATATATATATATATATATATATATATATATATAAATATATATATATATATATATATATATAGGTGAAGAAACCGAGTGAAATGTTGCTATTGTTATTGGGTAATGGAGGATAGACAACCGTATACGTGAGTCAAAGAAATATTCGCACTATTAGCTTTGTGGAAAAAGTGCACAAGAATGCATCGATGTCGCGAGGTGCTGAATACGTAAAAAGTTTTGCCGGTGTCTGGGATAATAATATTTCGTCGGAAGAAACGTTTCATCGTGAATCGAACGTGTTAAGTTTTTAATCTGTCTTCTGTGTTTGTTAAAAAAATCATATAATGGTTTTGTTGCGATTTGCACTCTAATGCAATTATCGTACTTGTAAACTAACTGTGTTCTTTTTATTTCAATACAATGATTGATTGATAGTTTATACTGCACAATGTTTGTTTTTAATTCCAATTTACTGAGAAAGATGAAAATATGGAACAATAAGAAAGTGTATTTAATTAAAAATCAAATTTAGATATTATTTTTTTTACTTGTTTTACAAAAAGACAATATTATATATATATATATATATATATATATATATATAGAGAGAGAGAGAGAGAGAGAGAGAGAGAGAGAAAAGTTGAAATAAAGTTTGAACATTGGTTGGCAGTATTTCGTGATTATTATTTAAGTGCCTTTAAAAAAATTCTTAAAAAATAGTTTGGATTACTCATCGAATTGTTATTCTTGAGAAAGACATTTTTAAATTACTTTCTTTTATTATGAAACACAACAAATGGTAAATACTTACATATTGATTATTTATAAAATACTGAACTGATGAATTTTGTTCAATAATTTTTTTTTTTAATAAGTGAGAAAAAAATTTGAAATGTTGATAAGAAAATTGAATTTATAGAAAAATAATTAATCAATTTATATATTAGAATGTTTTTTTATATAATATATAAAATTTAGTTAGTTTAAAGATTATAATATTGTTAATAAGTAATTAATTTATATAGAAATGGATTAATCACTGTGCTAAATCAAGTTTAAAAAAATATTTTATATACAATTTATGTATGTTAAAATATTTTATAATCAGATAAGTATAAAATTGAAAAGTTTGAGAAATATATACAAAATAATTTTTTTCTAAAATTTTAGTATAGTTCTTCTGGGTGTTAATTTTTTATAATATTTTATATAAAACTAATCCAACAATTAGTAATACCAATTAATAAAACAAAACTGTTATAAAAATATATAGTATAATTAAAAAAAGAAATAATTTATTTTCAAAATTACAAAATATAATTGTTTACACGACTACCTTCGTTATTCAAAAATAAACCATGAAATTAAATGAACATAACTTGTAATTGTCAATTAAACTATTTTGTTCTTTTAATTTCAACAAGACTCAAACCTCTAATCAAAATGATTGATGTACTACTAAGAACTGTGAGAAGGAACAACTCGTCACTTTTATTATACAATAATACTAAGCAGGTGTAATTATTATCTTACTATTATTAATTATTAATAAGTATATCATAATAAGATCAAAATAACATATCTGAAGACAACAAAATGTAGATAAGAATTTATTTAAATATATGTACGTAAATATCTCTATTCCAAATAGATTTCACTAATTATTTTACAGTATAATAAATACGTTGAAATATAAATGTAATACCTTGAGAACAGTATCGTTAACCTCGTTATAATTATCAATATATATATATATATATATATATATATATATATAACGTATAATGAATACTCGTAACACAATGTAGAATAGAATAGTGGGTGGGTGTTAGTAAGAATACCTTACATTAGCGAATATATTACGATAATTGGATTGAAAATGTATTCTGTATGAACCGCTTTCACAAATTTACATACCTATCGACATTAATTTACTAATAACATTTCCGCGTCTCGGATACAACGTGTTCCCGCCATAAATACGTATATATATATATTCAGTTGAAAGCTTTATCGTGATTGGCGATTAAGTCTGATTGTGAATAATGTTTGTTTTTCGTTGATTAGTTGTCAATTATCTGATGAACAATAAATATTAAAAATTTACTACGAGAAGAAAATGTTGATACATACATACACGTAATCTTATATAAATATATATATATATATATATATATATATATATATATATAATTTGTATGTATGTATTTGATATGTAATTTATAATGGGATTTGAATAGAAACTATTATACAGCGATAACGATACCAGTTTATAGCGAATAAAGAAAATGTAAAACTAAAACTTGTCTTTGAATTGATCACGTAAAAATAAATAAACTTACGTATAATGGAAACGAATAGAAAAGTTCCTTTTCTTGGAAGACAATTCGAGTTGTAATAATTATGAAGAATAATTACGTACCTGAAAATAAAAATTAGCTATTAATTGCGTTATAAACACATTAAGAATAAAAAGTATGTATATTTACAAATTTAAAAATAATTGTTTTTCCGTGTTATTTTTTAATTATATAGCATTATTTAAGATAATTTAACATAAGTAGGAAATGTTCATTTTTTTGTTTCTTTGTAGTTATTAAGTAATATTTAAAATAATATTTAAACATGGAAAAATGGTTAAAACTTGATTGTATTATACATAAATTATACAAAGTCATGTTTAAAAAATTATATTAATTTATATTAAAAATGCAGATGATTAATGAATATTTTATTGTAATTAAATTATATATATATATATTATTATTATTCTCAAGTTGTTTCATAAATGTGCTTCATAAATTCAAAGGTGAAAAATTAATAAAAATTATATACATATGGTAATTTACAGGTGTCTGACGCTGCATTAAAAAGTACAGAAGTTTTGTTTTTGTTGAAATGAAATATACTTTTTTGATTAGTTTTACGTTAATAAACATTTATTATTTTATCTACGATGTTATTCTATAAAAAATTAGAACTTTAAATAAACCTATATTACTTGCTCAAATTAATTGTTCAAAAATATGAAAAAAACAAATATAAGAAAAGTAATAAAATATAATTGTTATTCATTTTTTAGATTATTCATTTTATGTACAAATTTCCAGAAAATTGAAATATCGCTCTTCATTTTCATTTCATTCTCTCTCTCTCTCTCTCTCTCTATATATATATATATATATATATATATAATGTATAAAATGATATTCCAAAAAAAAATTATAAAAAAATGTACAAAAAAGCAGGGTTAGAAAAGAATTTAAATATGAAAAAATATGTAAACAGAAATGCATAATATTAATTAAATTACAACTTTAAAATTTATTAAATTGGGAATTTTTTTAACGTATTTTTTATTGAAATAATATTTGGAAATTTCTATATATCGAGTCACTATATTTGTGATTGTTTTAGAAACATGATTTTTTTATTTAAAAACATTGAAATAAAAATTGTAACCACAAAAATACACGTTCAAACTTATTAATCTATATGTTTTATTTTTAAAACAATAACAATTACTTTCAAGAAAATTGTTATTATATTAATTATAATTATTATTTATTTTTAGATTTGTATTAAAAATATTATATATTTTGTGATATTGTTTATAATAATAATACATTAATTTAGAATAGCAATTCCTGTACCAAAGTTTCCAATTTCGGAAAAATTTTTACATTAATATATATTTTTTTTTTATTATTAATTGAAAAAACCTTAACTGAAAGAAACGTTGTTTTAAAAGTATTGTAAAATAAAAAACAATCTAAACCTGAGTACTTCTCCGAAAAATTAAATATTTTCCAGTTTGTTTTTTGTAATTTTACAATTTAATTCTTAGTCCTTGATTATTTTTGAAATACTAAAAAAATGAATATATTCTTCAGTAAAAAACATTCCAAGCCAAATACTCCATAAAAACTTTATAAACCTCATCTATAAATTAAAGTTTAGAGCTTTCGTTTACTTTCCAAACTTTTTCACTTAAGCTATTTAATTATTTCAATAGAAGAATCCATCCTGCAGTGTTTATTTATCATGAAATGAGTAGCCCTTTTTGTATATAAAATTATTGTTTAATTAAAAAAATCAATTTCACTTGAAAATTAATCAAGATCGAGTTTCAAAACGATTCATTTCATTTCTCTAGGAATATTATTTATTTTAGTCAAAAAATCGTTGCATAATTTTAAAATATGTAACAGCATTTACAAGATTCTATTTCCAACAATTAATCTGTTGATTATAAACTTTGTTTTGTATTATAAATAGCCACAATGATACATTATACTTTTTATTGAAACTAAAAAGTTTATTTTAAATAGCGGTACCGACATCTGGACATCTATCTATGCAGAGCAATAAAAATTATGAATTTAAAATGTTCATCTCATTTATTAAAGACCTATATATATATATATATATATATATATATATATATATATATATATATATATATATATATATACCTTTATATAAATGTATGTATATTAATGTGTACATAAGTCCATAAACACCATTTGTGTTTTAATTGAGGCGAGTAAAAGCGTAGATAAATCACATAAACATTCATGCACACATAGTCATACGTACACAATAATACATATTGAATGTTTTTGCAGCCGTTGCATCTGCAATTTCCACGCCTCGCACTCGCAAATCTCGTACTTGCATGTAATTTTTAGTACGTTAAGGCGCGTTTAATGTGTAGATGTTAAGTATCATGACAATTCATAAAACAAATGAATGATAAGTAGACATCTTGTTTGTTTGATTTGTTAGCTACTTGATCTTGAACTCTATGGTTCAACAACATGCTGAAAACTTTTCATATGTTCAATACTTGTTTGTTACACAGATGCACGCAGTTTGGTGTTTGCTGTCGAGTGTGTTAAAACAGTTACTTAAACAAATTATACGCTTATATAAATATATATATATATATATATATATATATATATATATATATATATACATGTATGAATAATGATAGATAGTTACATTTCAAACGTACTGTTTATTAACGAGAAGTTCATATTTAATATATACCCTGTCGTAATTTGTATATAATGGTGGGTTTAATATAATTTGATTTTATGTTCATTATATTTATAATCTGGCAAAATAATAAATGTATGTAAATGAAGTTTGCTGCGGGCAATTTAAAATGACAGATAAATACATGACCAAATACTCATTTATATATATATATATATATATATATATATATATATATATATATATATATTAAGCTATTTTTAGATAATATAAATAAAATATATGAATAAATTACTTGAAGTATTTGATAAAGTACATTAATTTTCCCCTTAAGTACCTTGTAATGTTATATTTTTAAAAATAATAACCAAGTGTATTTTTAAGTTAAATATTACATATTTTTAAACTTCAAATAAAATTTTGTTCATGAATTAAATTCTAATAATATTAAGTTGTGAAATATGAAATATCGGATTTCTGTTTGATTTCCAATTGAAAAATCCGACATTTCATATTCCAATAATAGTCAATGATAATTAAAATATAAATTTTTAACAGCAGTAATTTTATTTATGTATAAAAAAATATTTTTATTTATTTTATTTTAATGTAGTTGAACTTGAGATTCAGTTTTGTATTTTTCAGTTTATCAATTTTCTTAAATAAATATATTTATATATATTGTGTGATTCAAATGAAACTGAAAAGTCTTGATATACATTTACTCACTTATTGTCATTTACAATTCTTTACTATTCTTCAGTCTCATTTTGATCACCCTACAACACTTATATTATGTTGTAGTTGTATTTTTTAAATGTAAATACTTGAAAAATAGTTTTTAAAAACGTTTTATATGATTTTTTCAATACATTTTGTATCAATTTGAATAGTCTGTTTGAAATTTATGAAAAGATCAAAAAATGGTTACTGACACCAGTGTTCATCATTATATTGATATTAAATACAGTGAAACAGTTTTTTTTATTAACATACATAATGAATTAAATACAGATGTTATTTTCATTCAAAATTAATTTTTTCACATAAACTATAATTATTCATCATGATTTTGTGAATTATATCATTTACATGTTTTACAGATGTTGGTAAATTTGATGTATTTAAAATTGGTTCAGAAATATTTGAAAAATATAATGATTAAAATTATTTAATAAATACATATGCAAGTAAATTGTTAATGTTTGAAGATTTAAAGAGAGTAAGTCAGGAATTATTACTCTGAATGTATATTAAAGAAAATGTTTTAAAATTTAATTTTATGTACGATTTTTTTAGTATTCAATTATAATTATGTATAATTTATGAAATGAGTTTATTTTATTTTTTCTCTATAATTTTCATATGAAATAAGGAAAGTTATATATTTTTTATGTTGGATTTCTTAGTACGTTTAAATATGAGATATAGTTCAAGTTTTGAAAAAGGTCTTTTCTTTTGATATGAAAATGATTGTTGAATACTAAAAAAATAATATATGTAGAAAAAACACTGAATAAAAATGATCAAGAAATTCAAATATTTAAAAAAAATATTACTAGTGTTTTTATTGTTTTATACCACATAAATTTTAAATTATTAATAGTTATTTGTAATGGGTAAATTTTAATTTTTATATACACTTGAATAAATTACAGTAAAAATTGTATATATATATATATATATATAATATATATTGTTTGTGTTAGATGAACTGTGGAGGAATAAGAGAACTATAATTTTTCAAACCCAACGACAACCACTGTTCCTTAGACAAGAACACAAATTTCAGTACAGTTTTTGACACTAGACAATACGGCTGTCTTGTATTTTTATTGTGAACTCAGAAAGATGTATATACATAAATATGTTGTGAATGTCAGATCCGGGTTGAGTATAATCGATTATTTGTGGGCGAGATTGTACGTAAAAAATAATTGCCAGCGCACGAAAACACCGTTAGATGGACACCTGATCTAAGTATTATTATATTAAAGAAATCATGTGAAAATATCTATATATCAAAAGCGTTATGAATTAATGCGAAATTTCACGAAAGTTATTGATTAACTGCTAGCAATTTATATATGTATTTATCAATTTATTGTTTCAGAAAAAAGTATTATCTAACATCTCATAATTAATGAACTTTGGATATATAAATAAAATATTTTTTTGTTTTATATACATAAACCATTATTAAGATAATTAATTAAAAAATCGTAAACATAAAAATAAACCGGAATTGTCAAGGTTTCTGAAAGGCTTTTTTAACTTTTATACAATTTTTATATGAAATTTATGTATTGTAAAACAATAATGTACATTTGAAAATTAAAAGCGAAATATAAAACTGAAATACAAAAAATAACTATAAAAATATTTTAGTTTTTGTGAAAAACTAGAGAAGGTCTTATATACAATATTTAATTAAAATAACTTTTTCATTCAAATAAAATATATTTATTTGATTTTCAAGGTATATATATATATAAGCATATGCATTAAAAAAATTAAATATTTAATCAATGCAAGCAGAAAAGTTGAAAAATTGAAATTAGTAAAATAGATGGAATATTTTAGTATAAATTTTATGTAAATAAGAATACAAATATTTCAAAATAAGTGTAGGAGGAAAATTAAAATGATATGAATATTTATAAACCTGCATTTGTAAAAATAAATACGTCATCATAGCACTAATATAATTAAAAAAGAAACATTGAAAATGTCATCAAATAACACCTTTATATTATATATGTTTTGAAATCATGATTTATAAATCTAATAAAATTATAAAACGGAAATTTAACTATGACAAAAAAGAAATATTATACATTCTGTGCCTTTTCTCTTCAAACATTTATATATATATATATATATATATATATATATATATATAAACATTTTTCTATGCTTAAAAAACATGAGTATATAATACAAAAATATAATTAAAATATTGTTTTTTTTTATAAAATACTTCTTTGGAATAACATATAAATGCTAGAATTTTTTTTTATCAATTACAAAAATTAACTTTAATTAAATATGTACGTCTCAGAAAAATTGAATTGATTTAAATACACACACATACATACATACATACATACATACATATATATATATATATATATATATATATATATATATATATATATATATATGAAATTATTGTTTTCATTAATCACATCAAAAACAATTCGAATATCTAAAATATTATCAAAATAACACATTTAACACTGGTTTCAAATTGTATTCTTAAACAGTAACATTTATTAAATAGAATTTAATTTACCATAAAAATTAAAAGTATTTAATTAAATTTATATATAAAGTATATATGAAATCAATTAATAAATGAATGAAAAATATTAATAGCTTTTTTTATTTAAATGATTAATAATTTAGAAGCATGAAGAGAAGTTAAATAACAAAAAAAAAATTATTTAGTAATAATACACAAATATATATATATATATATATAAAATATTGATAATTTTATACTAATCATTAAAACTCACATTAGTGATAACATTAAAAATGTCATCAAATAACACCTTCAACCATTTACTGTTTCAAAACAACTGTTTGTTAAACTAATGAAATTATTAAGTAAAATTTAACTATGATAGAAATTTTAAAACTGTTCTATATATACTTATTTATATATATATATATATATATATATATATATATATATATATATATATAAATGATAATGTTATAAATATAAATACACATGTGGTACACATAAAATATAAATGTACCTATAGACTGCAAGGTATTCTGCATACATCTTTATATTAAGAAAGCAATATCAAATTTTATTATAATCAAAGAATCTTGTCGGACTTGTTTCTGCCGACGGCCTGCGAGACGTTAGTTAATTACCAAGCGAAATTTTAACTTATTTGTACATTTCAGACTTGTTTGTTAATGATACCGAGACAAATTTTACATTGTAAAACTAATAAAAAATATATATAAATAAACGAATCAAATCACTTTTTTCACTCGAAATCTGTGTAAAGATAACACACACACACATCGAAACAAACGCACACACTCACTCGAATATATTTATGGTACTGTGTGGATCAATGTGTTTCGTTCGTTGATTTTATTTATGGCTTTCCGTTTATGTGTAAAGATTGAATGTGTATGTATGTTTTTGGTGGATCGTATCTTCGGAATATTTCTCCAATGTGATCGTTTTTTGTGTGTTGTTATTCATTTAAACTTTCGATCGATATATACTTCTTTAATTTACTCAATTTGGAGATACATGGTCGGAATTGGTTTTAAGTATCGGTATGTATTGATGAGATATTTGAAAAAAGGATTGAACAAGCGTTGGGAGATACTTGGAAGATTAAAATAAATTTACGACGACATATAGTATACATACATACACACACACACACACACACACACACACACACACATATATATATATATATATATATATATATATATATATTCAGACATACATTAATAAAAAATAATTTTAGGTTCAAGTTAAAGATATTTCAGTATGTTTTTTATAAAAAAATAAACTGTATGAATTGTCGTCTCCATCATTAATGTCTTAAATGATAAATTAATTATAATAATCAAACATTCTGTACATACACACACACATAAATATAAATAAATAAATATATATATATATATAAGGTGTTTTTAGGGGTGATAGAACTTTAAATTAAATCCTTATCGAAAGTTCTATCTAAACTAAAAAAACACCTATTTATATGTATGTATATGTATGTGTTTATACATTTAGAGGCATTACAAGTATTTTTTAGATTAGATAGAACTTTCAATAGGAATTCAATTTAAAGTTCTATCACCTTTAAAAAAACATCGGATATAAGAAAATGGAAAATTCGATTTTTTAATTAAATGTAAAAAAGAATTTTCATTTATGTAATGAAAATTATTTTACTGTTATAATATGTTACAGTTTTAAAAAAAATATAAATTGTAGAGTAAAAATGAAAATTACATTTGTAATAAAAATAAAAATAGTGTCTAATACTTTTAATCTAGTTCATAATTCTGTCTGATTATAATTAACTGTTATTCATATTTCACTTCATTAAATATGAAAATATTTGCAAAGACAAAATTCAAGTATATTTTGTGTAGAAGATAATTAGTATTATTTGCAGTTATTTACATAGTTTTAATAATTTATAAGTCAGATAAGTCTTTTGACCGTCAATAAATAGAATAATTGGAATCGTTTAATTACGTTTAACACAAGTTAAATGAACAATACTTGTCATGAAATTTAAAATTGCTTAAATTGTCATTCAACTTGTTTAGCACAAATAATACCGTTAAAATATTTTTTAAATAAAAGTTTGTATTATCCGTATACATGGTTTTGAAAATATAGGTAGAATTTCAACAAAATAATAAATGCAAATATCAATTTTTTAATATAATTTTTTAGATTTTTATTTTGATATATTTTTTTTATATCAAATTAGTTTTGATTCTTTTATCATTTTCAGATACATATATATATATATATATATATATATATATATATAATATTTATTATTATTTTTATCATTGATCTCTTTTTATCTACTGCTGAATGTAGGCCTATCTAAAAATTTTCTACTTCAACTGATCTATTTGTCTATATATTGACAGATTTAACTAAGCAAAAAAAAAATTAAAAAACATTCTTGGACAAAGTAAAGATGTACTTATTAACACTCAAGTGGAATAAGAAGTGAGTCTAATTCCTATCCTTATAATCAGTTACATAATGTATTAATAAAAAAAACATAATTCAACTAATTTAATTATTAAAACATAATCTAAATTAAAAATTATAACATTAATCTTTCATCAAAATATAAAATTTTTGTTCACAAAAGAATGTTTATATATTAAAGTTCAAAATGTTAAAATTATTATTTATTTTGAAACTGTGGCGAATGTTAAAATTACTTGTTTCTTTACCTATATATTGTATCTCCCATATTCTATTTTTTGAGAACTAACATTTTTATTTTATTATATTTTTTATCTCACGAGAATTATGAGAACAAAAACGTATAATTAAGATGCTGTAGTAAAATAGTATAAGTTAGTGATCCAGATGAAAATACGTGAAAATAATAATGCTATAAATTTGAAAGTATAAAAATCTGGTAGATGATTAATTACAATTCAACAAATAATATGGAATTATAATAAAAAAAAATGTTTATTAGAGATATTTTTTTTAATTTGTTACTTTACTGAAATTTTATATATATATATATATATATATATATATATATATATATATAAAGAGAGAGAGAAAAAGGAGAAAGAGAGATAGGGTGATCCAAATGAAACTGAAAAGTCTAGATACATATTTATTTATTCATTATCATTTACTATTCTTTGGTATCCTTCAGTCTTATTTGGCTCATCCTAAATGTATTTTTATTTATATTACATTAGCCGTTACTGGACGAAAGCCAAATTAAATATTTATATTTAAAATATAAGATAGGCAATTAATTTTTTCCCCAGGCTTGAAACTTTTATTTAATTTTAAAAATTCATTTCAATAAATTCGCATTAAGTATGATTAAACTGTTTGTACATATTGATAGTTATAAAACAGTGACTGTGTTTGCCTGCGTTAACGTATGTTTATGCATGTGTGTATGTTTATTTGCGTTACACGATCACACAATATAACGCGTGCTATGCGAACGTTTCCCTTTTGTACCTAGCATTGAAATCTCACGTCGGTAAATCACTGATACACACACACATAAGGCGTTTGAAACACCAGTGTCATATTACTTCAACACTTAGATGAATGTTGTAACGCCGTTATCGCAATTGAATTATTTCATTTTAGAATAATATCGAAATTAATTTTTTTTTTTTAGAAAATGTAGACAATTCAATAATCATTTTTATTAAAATGTTATTGAAAGTTAAAAGTGAATATAAGCAGATAAAATCATTTTAATATTCAAACTGTAAAATTAGTCAGGATTTAAAACAAGAATACAATCTGTATTTATTTATTAAATATTATTAAACAAAAAATTATAACAAAATGGTTCAATAAAGACACTATAAATCATTACTAGGAACTTAGATTGATTGTAAAATACAAATAATCATTATTAATTTTTATATTTTACATATTTATAAATACATCAAAATCATTATTAATTATTTAAATGTATTGTGCGAAAAATAATTACAATTGTAAATCAGTTAATATAAAAAGTATGCAATTCATTTTGATAGATTGAATAATTTTATTTTTGGATTTCAGTATACAAAACTGGCTGATGAACTGTTTTTTTTAATTGAAACCAATAATAATTTAGAATTGATTAATTTCTTTTTTATAACTATACATAGATTTTTTATTTAAAACAGTAAAAATAGTGTTTTGTATGAGCTAAAATTGCGTTACAATAGAGCTAGAGAAACAGAAAATAATTTTTTGTTGTTTGATTCAATTTTGCAAATAGGTAATTTTTTACATATGTATTAAAAAAAAACTTTTATATATATACATGTATATATATATATATATATATATATATATATATATATATATATATAAAGGAATGATAAATTATTTTTTTCGGTTAGATAGAATTTTCGATAGGGATTCAATTTAAAGTTCTTTCATGCTTAAAAAATATTCTATATATATATTAAAACTATTATTATTTATTCATAAAATTTAAAACATTTTCTTCTTAAGTAACAAAATTCTATTCAAAAATAAAAAAAGTGTTTTACTCTATACATATATTTTTGTTAAATAAATATGATTAATTTGAAAATTATCTTTTTCACGTAATTTTTTTTTTAATATAATTTTTAATCAGGTAAAAATATATATATATATATATATATATATATATATATATACATATGTGTGTGTGTGTATAATTATTTAAAAAGAGAGAGTAATATTTGATGATGTTTTCATTCTGCATTGGACTAATATAAACTATTATGGTAATGATATGTATGTATGTATGAATATATATATATATATATATATATATATATATATATATATATATATATAAACATTTCACTTTTATAACATATAATGTTATAAAAGAATATAAATAAATAACTATGTAAAAAATTATATAAATGTAGGTATGTCATTTTAAAAAAGTAACTTTTTTACTATATATGCATCTACAGTTCAAGTTAACTATACTTGGATTATGTTAATAATTAACATATTACTGGACAAGAAAATGTAGACAAAAAAGAGAAGACCGGTTATTTTAAATGATTAAGTAATTTTAAATATGTATGTAACAGTTAAAGAATATAGAATGAAATTCTTGAACAGAGGGAAAATAAAGTAAAGAAAAAAATTATGTACACACACACACACACAAACACACACACATATATATATATATATATATGCAATAGTTACATACATGTGTAGTTATAGTACTGCTACATAAATGAATTAATATTTAAAACAGTGGAGAATGTACAAAACAAGAAAAACTTAAATATTATAATGGGTTGATTACTTTCAAAGAAATGTTGAAGTTCTGATATTTTAAATGTATTAAGCTTTGGTAGTATACTTTTCTATTGTTTGTACTATTCAAAATATTTTAATTCTATTATTCTAAAAAAACCTCCAATCCATGAATGAATAGGTATAGGTCAGGTTTATTTTATTATGTAGTTAAAATATTGTAATTTGTATAATACAGAGGTTTTCAATAAACACTTCAGAAATTTTAATGGAAATAAAACAAAAAGTATTTAGTTAGTTAGTTTTTTTTTTCATTTTTTAGCATATTGATGGAACACAATTTCACTCATATGACCACCACGACTTCACTTGACATAGTGCATTCGTTTAGTCCAATTTTCAGTCACTCAGAGATATACATACTTCAAAGATAAAGAATTTTATTGTATTTGAAGTATTGAAGTACATACAACTAGTATATACATATGCATTATATATATATATATATATATATATAATAAAATAAATTATAACATATTGAAATCATATATTTATTTTGGTTTTTCTCAAAACAAACTAATTCAAGTGAAGTGTTTAATAAATATAATATAAAAAATTGAAGTATCAATCAAGTACTTGTTAGATAAAAAATTCTATAATGTATGTAATTTAGTTTTAATATCTGTATTTATTAATAATATCGACTACTGAATGTTAAATAAGAATTCAAAATTTCCTTTCAGAAGTAATATTTTAAAAAAAATAATAAATTAGAAAATAACTTATGTATTTACTCTCTTTACATAGTACAGTCATTACTAATAATCATCGAAGCAGTGAAGTGTGAATGATAAGAAATTATAGAAGAATTGTTAAATAATGGATAGATAAAATGTTATTATTTAGGATAATAATAATTATTATTTGATAGTATAAAGAACAAAGGTTTTTTTATATTTAGTTTTGTAAGATACTTCACTTCATATATATATATATTATCTGTCAAATGATCTTTATTTTACTTGTTAGAAATTACTAAAAATAAATTTAATTCCTAGAAACACATATTTAATACTTTTTTATTTATAAAACATTTATAATTTATAAATTTGAATAAATGATGATATGGTGTTAAAATTATTTTTCCTTATAAAATTCTTAACAAAAATATATTAAACCTTATATACAAAACTAATTTAGTTCAGTAAAAATTTAAAGAAATCAGATAAGACAACAAAATTGTTTAACAAATTTAAATTTAACAGTAATGTTCTGATAACTATATTATTATTTTTGTACTTTTTATATTTATGTAGTTTTTTACAATATTATATGGAAATTAAAATCTTTTGAATGTATTCTAAGAGATTACAAGAAATAAAAAAGATGTAAGAAATATATTTCAATGAAAAATATATAAAAACTAATAATATTTGTGTATTTATTTATTTTATTGAGTGACATTCTTAGTTTATTAATACAAGAAATCTGATCTGAATATTTTAAAATGTTAAGAAAATAATAATTAATGTCACCATATTTTTCCTGCACTAATACAGAAATTAATATCCAATTTATTTGCATATTGAATAATTTTTAACGTCTTTTTTAAATTATTAAAAAAGTTATAATTTTATAATGGAATAAATTATTTGAATATGAAAAAAAAATATTAAGAATATTTATTTTTGTAAAAGAATCCATGGACAAAAACTAAAATATTGTACAAAATAATTAAACAAAACTTAAATATCATAATATTTTAATAATTAAAAATAGTTTAATTAAACAATTTAAAACTGATAAAAAATATTAAAATATAACTTATACTACATTCTTTATGTTTTTTAACAAGATCATTTTTACTAACAACAATTCATTCAAAAAACTAAAATATTTGTATACATAATTCTTTATCTATTCTTATAAACTATTTATTAGAATAGAAGTAGCCAATAAAGCGTAACGAAGAGTCTTACATATTTGTTCTTAATTGTATTATTTCTTTTCAACATTGAGTCAATATTTTATTAAATATGTTTCACTGTTGACAAACAACAACCTTGTTTCAGTAAATAAAATAATGTGCATTAAGAATATTTGAACAAAATCGAAAATAATTGACATTTAAATAATAAATATGAAAAGAACGGAAATATTTACTGTTTCCAAAGTCACGTTCCGTTTTTAAGGTCGTACTTTTGAAATAATTTTATTGAGGTTTAGATTTCGTTGAATTGCTAACTATTGTTTATTACGTATATTTACTTTTATTGTAATTTTTTATCTTATTTAATTTTATTCTAAATATATTTATATTTTATTACCTATTAATTACTTTATTATATATATTTGGTTTTCTATTTTTCTATTCATTTTATTATTGATTGTTTGATCCGTTAGTTAATAAGAAATATCATTTTTAAAGTTTTATATTATACATGATTGATAGTTATGTATAAATATTGAAAGTAGGATTTATACATCTGAACTTTGAAGAAGATAATATTGATAAAATTAATAATCTATTAAAAAAGTTATAATGTTTGAGATAATGATATTTGAAAATTACACAATTCAAAAATATTTAATTATTAAAATAGAATATATAATTATATATATATATATATATATATATATATATATATATATATATATATTCTATACATATATGTATATACAATATAAGTATTCAAATTATTCTTTAACAATTTACTTAACAATTTTTTTTAAATTTATTTATACTGCCTTATATTTGAAAAATATATTAATGACAATACAACAAAGATGCATGAGATACCAGCAAAATATTTTTTTTAATTTATCTTTTACATTTTAGAAATGATCAAGAATCATAAATATTAATTTTTAAAGTAATTCATTGAAATTACGTATTTAAAAGTCTTAATAACTTCATAAAGATATAAAAGTAATTCATTAATATTAATTGCCAATAAAGAATATTTTAAAATTAATATTTATTACATTATTAATAATGCTGAATAAATACAGAATAACGTAACAATTTTCTTATATATATATACATACATATACACAATATGATTAATAAATATATATTTATTATACTTAATACTTTATGTCAACATTATATTCATTTTATATCATTTCATTATTGATTTCTTTTCTGCAGCTATTAATGAGAACGTAAAACTATTAATTTTAATCTTAGTAGTTTAATCCATTTTGTTTGAAACTGGAATACTGATTTACATTAAATACAATATATACATACACACACACACACACAATATATATATATATATATATATATATGTATATGTGTGTGTGTGTATCAATGTATGTATCTAAGTACGTACCTTGCTCATGTTTGAATATAATTAATTATTTTACGAGTGGAAAATGTCAATTAATATGGATATTTATTTCTTGAGCTACATTACGATAATTAAATTTGTAGTCTAAGTACATGAATGTATCATATTCAAAAGATATTGAGAAAAATTGACGAAGGTAAATGTTATAAATATTTGTTTATCTCAAAAGAAATAGTTCAATTTAAATTTACTTATGTGATTATATCTGTTATTATTTTTATTGTTAAATTATAAATTTATTAGTTACGTATAATAATATAGAGGAAACGAAAAATTAAGTAATCAGATTAGAAATTATTTTGGATTTTTTAACGTTTTAAATTTTATAAAAATTTCCATTGAAATCATTAAAGTAAATTCTTGGTAATAACTAATATATCATTAAAATAATCTTCTTTTTGCTTCTAACAAACATTTATTTATATACATATATATATATATATATATATATATATATATATAAAGTTTAATTTTAAATATATATATATATATATATATATATATATATATATATATACCTTAACTTTAAAAATAAAAAAAAACATTTTCTACAAGATAACATCATAAAATTTATATAAAAACAACGTAAACTATTAATTTTGTAAATCAAATAATTTTTGTCATTTGTAATTTTTCATACAATCTTATATTAATTTCGATTCTCTCTCTCTCCCTCTCTCAACCTCCCCCCTCTCTCTCTCACTCTCTCTCTCTCTCTCTCTCTCTCTATATATATATATATATATATATATATACACAAATAAAAATGAAAATCAAAAAATACCAATATTTCAAGACAGTCTAGTTTTTCTTTTATTAGTATTTTTTTAAAAAATACTGGCTACATAAAAACATCATACATACATACATACATTTACATATTTATATATATATATATATATATATATATATATATAATTATATATTTTTTCTAAGAATAAAAGACTGTTGACTAATGTGCCTAAATTTAAAAACAGGAAAACAGCATTCGATTTTCATTCAGATGTGAATTGTATAGAATGCTAATGAGTTTGGCTGTAAGTTTGATATTGCTATTGTAAATTTTTTTTTATTCCAAATAAATCTCCAGTTTTAAGAAAAATACGGTAAACTTAACTATAAAAGATAAAAAAGCGTATATATATATATATATATATATATATATATATATATATATATATATAATGTCCTCTTAAAAGCGAACTACTTTGCTCACTCAAAAAAATATGGTTTTTATTTAAAAATTAAATTGTGCGTTTCTGATGGGACACCATATGTATGTATGTGTGTGTGTATGTATATATATATATATATATATATATATATATATATATATATATATATATATATATATATATATATATACGAGGGTCGTTTGATAAGTATAGTAAAAAAGTAAGAGAAACTAATTTGAAAAATTTAACTAAATTAAACAATAAATAAATTTATCATACTTATCAAAGGACCCCCGTATATATGTACACCCATGTATATATGGACTAATATAGAGATTATATATTTTATGTCAAAAAAAGACCAATTATTAATTGGAAGAAATCATGTTTGTATTTGATTTTCATTAAACATTTTATGAATTTTATTATTAATTTAATATCAAAAATATTTTTTCGTTATCTATATATCTATATTTTATCTATCTATCTATCCCTCCTTCTCTCTCTCTCTATATATATATATATATAAATGTATGTGTGTGGAAATGTGTTTATGTGTGTGTGTAGTATTAAAGAATACTCGTTATAATCATTTAAATGATGAATAATATTCAAAACGAGTTACCATTCGTAAGGAACTGGTTAACAAATCGAAAATGAAAACGGCCATTGGCAATTATATTGCTGATTTAACGATTATGTATTTTCTGTAGGAGACTGCAGCTGAAAGATTTATGTTGATGCTGAAATATGAATTCTGCTCTTTTATAAAGCAATATTTAAGACAAGAATAAATATTACTTTTATTTGTATTAAAATTGAATTTCAATGCAACATTAAAAAAGATATATTAAGTTTCTGGTAAAAACATAATATGTATTATTGCATTAAGTTAATTTTTTATTTCATTATTCACTTGCAATATCAAAATAATTACAATTAACATTTAAAAATGTTTTTGATTTTATTATAGTTTTCTAAGTTTATACCGAAAAAAATTTTTTTAATACAACATAGAAATTAACAAAAGTACATCTTAGTAACTAACACTTAATAGTAAATAGTTGATCTAACTCCTATATATGTCTAATTTTTATTTCATCTATTTCTTTCTTAAATAGATTTTTATTAATTTAAAGTTTAGTTTTGTTTTCGTTATATTTCTTATTTTCAACGCTTGATAATGAGCTTTAACTCTAATAATGTTCTAAAATTAGAACTTTAAGAAATGAAGATTACATTTCTTATTTTTCACAATAAAACTGTAGAACCAGTTCTGTTTTTTAATATCTCTCTATTTCTTTATATATATATATATATATATATATATATATATATATATATATAGTATATAATTAGAATTGGAATTAAATGAACATATTTAAATAATTTGTACAGAAGAGTGAATAAAGTAGTAATGATTAAAATAGTCCAAGTAAAACAAACTAACGAATAGGTGTTACGAACATAATTTAAAAATGTTATCGGAATTACAAGGAAAAGAATATCATTGGCGAATGAATAATGAATGTTATTTTAATTGTATAAAATAATATAGTACAATTCAACAACGAAGTTATTTCATGGCATTGACCATCGAATGAAAGTTTTATTTCAATTCGAACCTGTCATTTTTGACAGATTACTATGGCAAACATTGACTATCAAACTTCTTTGCTTTTTTTACATACTGTAATAAGTTAATAACAAATTGATTGAACACATTTTAATTTTTAATCCGCAAAGATCGAGATACGGAATTTTATATTCATATGAAATAATATGAATGTTTCGATAGTTTATAAGTTGAATAGGTTATAGAGAGTTGAGAATGTTCAATTCGATTGATAAAGTTCAAAATAGATCTGATAACTGCGAAAATTGTCGAAATTTTTATTGAAAACAATTAAATTTTATTCTCAATTCTGATTACTATATTATAATATAATAAATACAATTACAAAATGCAAAAGTTAGCTCGTTAAAATTAAAACATCCATTAAGATATCAACGTTTAGACTTCAATTCGCATAAAGTCGAATCAATAAATAAAAAAAAAACGAAGATTTATTTACCCATTCGACTTGTTTTCGTTGTTAAAATCCATTAAAAATAACCTTAGTAAATACATAAAAAAGATAACATCAGTTTAAAATAAATTATTAATTTTCTTTAAACTGCAAAGTCAGTAATATCATCACGTTGTAAATATACATGAGAAATGAAATATGTATAACCTATAAATAAACAATTAAATATACCATTAACAGTAACAATGAATGACTTTAATTAGTTATTCAGTGGAGCTAATATTGTTTATCGTACGTAAATAATGGAACCACGTATTTATATCAACTGAAAGTATTTATTTCTTGCCATTCGACACGATTATTTTGAAAACGGCATGTTTAATTATATTTAAATCTTAGCTCGTTTATTTATTTTATGTTTTGCATATTTTTTATTTCATATCAGTCTTAAGAAAGAAATGTATCTCACTGACACGATCAAACATTTATCGGAAGTTTTAAAATTTAATGAAAACATTTCTCATTCAGAAAACATAAAATATTATATTACAAAATTTCAATTATATATTACAAATATATCTATAATTTTATAAATTGGTAGTAGCTTCTTTTTTAATTTAATAAAGGCTTTTCCTAAAAATTTCCAATGATCTAACACCTTTCTGTTTTATTTTACATTGATACATTTTCTCATGTCTTTATCCCATTTCTCTATAGATTTTTTCTTGGTTCCCTATATATTTCTGGATTCCTAATAATTTATACATATACATTTTATATATATATATAATCACCCTCTCTCAATCCACTATCGGATAAAGGCTTCTTCTAAAATTCTTAAAGTTGATCGATCCATTTTCTCATCCAGTCTATTTCGACGAATTTTCTTATTTTTCTGTACCATTCATCCATGAGTTTTCCTGAATTTTCTTATATATATATATATATATATATATATATAGAGAGAGAGAGAGAGAGAGAGAGAGAGATTATCAAATAATAACTTCCCTTGTCCATCGGTGGTTCCTTTTTTTGTTATATGATCGGCCTATTTTTATTTCAATTTTTTCACTTTTGCTATAACAACAGTAATTTCTATTTTCTTTTCGATCCACTGATATTTTTTTGTGTTATTCCCAATATATAACTTTTCATACTTCTTTATGTGGTCAAAAATGACTGAATTTTTCTAGCATTTAAGACCTGTGTTCCATCATCAAAAGTGAAAACAGATAAGATGCATTGATTAAAAACTTTTTTTAAAACATAGAACAATATCCAACTTCATAATATGAGAAATTCTTCCAAAATGACATCATCTCATTTTTATTCTCCTTTTTATTTCATCTATAAATGTTCATCTAGTATTAATGAGTTGTCCCAGATATTATAATTTTCAATTCTTTTTCTTTTAGTACAATTGTTCTCTGATTTGAAAATTCATTGAATATTACTTTTGTCTTGCTGTGGTTTATCATAGGACTTTTCTTTTAATTTTCTTGATCCAATTCTTCTAGTTTTTTATAATTATTTATCATCTATTTATTTATTTCTATTCCTTCTGTTATCCAGTTTAGTTTGTTAAATACTTTTTTTAATGTAGATATAAAAAGTTTTAGTGATATGCATCATCCTATTTCACCCTTTTCACAATTTTAAATTTCCCCATATATATATATATATATATATATATATATATATATATATATATATATATATATATATATATATATAGAAAGAAAGATAAAAAATATAGACAAAATAATACTTTACTTTATTTTTACTTCATTCCTATTACTATCAAAATGATATAAAAAACTTTAAAGCACTTTTCATTTATATCTCAAGTTTTTAAAAATAATTTTTGCTTATTAACGAATTGATATTTTATAACCAAAATATTTATTATATATTTAAAAAATATATCTGATAAATTAATTAATTCAAACAGTAGGAAATAAAAACTTCAATATCGTCAACTAATTTTTTTTTTATTTTAATTCATTTCAAATTAGATTTAATTTGAAAATAGTGGATGTTTAATGTGAAGATGAAATTAGATAACTGTTTTCTCTATATTGAATCGTTTAGCAAGTTAAATAATTCATCGACATGTATTGTTAGCTTTATCAATAAAAAGGTTATTAAATTTTTATATTTTTAATAGAATAATAATGCGATACAATCAAAAAGTTTTCGAATACATATGAAAAAAACTTTAGCAGTTAAGACATTTTCATGCATGATACTACACTATGACATAAATCACATGTAATAACAGACTTCCTGCCTGAAAACAGAATAAAGTTTTAGAATGTCTATCTAATAACTCAGTTATAAATCTAATAGGAAATATTTAGTGTATTTTAAAGAACTGGTAAATTGTATCTAGAAAAAAGTTATTCAAAATATTTTACAACGAAGAGAACTGTATGTTTCAAATTAAAATTATTAAAAAGATATTATTTTTTCAAATGTTTTTTCGATTAATGTAACTATTTATATTAATAAATTTGATTTATGGTAAAAATTTAAATTATTCATTTTTGATCTCTAAAAACAATGATCTACGTTTTGCAAATAATAAAAAAATAAATAATTGGAAATCATTTTTTTTTAATGTCTAATATCGAAAAGTTTATATCTATATTTTAAACATGTTTATATTTTAATGAAATATATATATATACATTATACAAATCCAACTATTTGTATAGAGATAAAAAGTAGAATTCTTTACACACACACACACACACACACACACATATATATATATATATATATATATATATATATATATATATACATATTAAAAGAGAAAAAGAATACAAATAATACTGTAAAATATTAAAAAATTATAAACTCATTTTTAATCAAATATAATCAAAACTAATATATAACGGATTTAAAAGACCGTTAGAAAACGTTAAAATATATTATTTGCTTAAAAAACTGATATATATATATATATATATATATATATATATATATATAATATTGTAAATTTATTATCAATGTTTATTTTAACTTAGAACATAAATACACTATGACAATTTATATAAATTATTACATTGTAATTTTTAATAAAATTATCAAATAATTCAGTTTGTAACAATTTATGTGAACTTTAAAATAAGAAATTAGGTTAAAATAAAATTTGTAGTACTTTTCATAGTTTAAAAATTATTTTTATATAGGAATAAGTTTAAAAATGACATATGTTGGTTAAGAAATAATCACAGTATATTTTTTTTAAAAGAAAGATGGAGTTTTACTCAATATACATTACATAAATATCTATAAATTATTCTACAGAAAATATGATTACATTTTATTACTTTTTTATAAAAAGATATCAACTTTCAAGAAAATAAATTCAATTAAGGATTAAAATTGTGTTAATACTTTCATTTCTAACTATATATTATTTTTTATATTGAAATAAAAATCAGTGTTAATGACATATATATATATATATATATATATATATATATATATATATATATATATATATATATATATTTATTAGTACACAGAAAAATAGGAAAGTTTAAATTTATGAGAAAAATGAGACAAAATGATAAGATATCGTTAAAGCTATTTATGGAAGTACTGGAAATAGTTAAAATTTTGAATCGGAAAAAATAAAGGTAAATGAAATATTATTCACCTACAAATTGTTGACCACAATATTATTTTTATAATAAGACCGGATGAGTTAAAAAATAAATAAAAGAATTAGACAAAACATGTCAAAAAAGTGTTGTTATTAAAAACAGAGAAAAAAATTAACGTTCAATGAATTAGCAAATGAAAAGAAAATCAAATTAAAAAAATAGAAATAAAAAAAGTAAAAATTATATACATTTAAGACAAGTTCATTAACATGAAAGAAATATCTGGAAGTGAATTGAACAGAAGAATAAAAACGAAGTGATTTTTTAATCAATTTAATTCTTATTTGAATTATTCTGGAATGAATAATTTTCTATGAAGAAAATAGTTTATGATCAATGCATTTCATCTATTATTACTATGGTATTGATCATATATTCCAGAATAATTTAGAGGTATTAGACAAATTATGTCATGAATAATATGTAGACAAATAGAAAAATGAATAAATTCGACAATAAATAATAGTAACAGATGTCATAAAACAGGCATAAAAAATTTAAATTTAAAATAAATTCATAATACAACAAAAAGAGAAGATGTATTGATTGGAAATAGAGATATTAAAAGACTCTAGAAGAAATCTCTGGATAAATAATGTAAAAATATGAGAAAAAATGTTGCTGTAGAATGGAAGAGAAAGACATTGGATCTTGAAAGCGAAAGTTTTGAGAAAGGTCCTCATTCAGCAATATAAAGATGCTGCTGCTTTTGATATATATATATATATATATATATATATATATATATATATATATATATATATAAATTTCTCATGAGAAACAAAATTAGTTTAAAAATAATTAAGTTTGATATTAAAAAAAGTTACTGATACTTTATTTAAAAACACTTATTTTAATTTAATTGGAGATTAAAATTTGAAAAAGATTAATTATATTCATTGTTAAGATATGCAAAAATTTAAATTGACTAAGAAAATGGATCTAATGAAAAGTTAAATAATATTTATTTATAAAAAAATTACAGTAATCAAAGTTTTATTAAAAATCAAATTTATTATTTTAAATAATATATATATGTTAAATATTTAATAATATTTGTCCTTATAAGGATCATGAATTTATTTTTTATTAATTACTTCAATTTTTTTAAATACAAAAACATAATGTATATCAAGTTTGATTGTTAATTAAAAATTTGTAATTAAAGAATTAACTATTCCATCATCAATTTTTGACATTTTTTAATTAATTTTATTTTTTCGAAAATATTACATCAATGTTTTTTTTAAAAAACTTAAAAATTAATTAACCTTTTTCATAGAAGAATATTATTTTTCTTTTTGAAAAGTACGTTAAAATTAGTAACTTGTAATTTGTTGGGACTTTCCTACAGATTTGATTTCTATTGTTATAAAATATTACAAATGGCATTTACATTAAATTCACAGCGAAAACTATTGCCAACTAATGCAAAAAACATATTTTTTAACTAGTCAAATACAACTCTTCAACTTAATTCGTTATTTGGTACTTGTCGGTCTAAGACCTTTCTGTCATATGTCTATAATACAAAATGTACAGTCATCTATATATAATATTTTAAACTATATACTAATTTTATTTTTTTTATTACCACACAGTTCATTTCATTATACTAATTTATGGTTGTCAATTTATTTTATTTTATCCACAAATATTTTCTATACAATATTACTAATAGTATGCGATTTATTTTGTCATTTTTTAAAAAATAAACAGACATTTAAGGGATTAAACGAGATCTATGTTGAAAACTATTTTGAATCAGATATTAAATAAAAATGTATTTCTTGATCTGCTCTATACACACAAATTATTAATTATAGTATTAAAATATTTAATTTATGTTCAATGATAAATACTATTTGAAAAAATATAATGATTGAATCAATACGTCATTTAGTTGTTTTATAGCTGTGTCAATATCGGTCTATTAACAAATGTATCTGAATTTGGATCTCAATTTTTGACGTATCATTTTTCAATAAGAAAGTGATTGTATTAAGTTCTTAATGAGCTTAAATCACTATAACATATTAATATACCTTAACAAAAAAAACTATTGTAATATTCAAAATTACATGTAACATTGTTCTATTTTTCATAAGAATTACTATATATTATTTTTGCTTGACTTTAGGATGTTCTTTAAAAATAAATCATTAAATGAGAATATATATTATACTTTCCCATCTACGTGTCATTCAATGTGAACTCTGTACTTTCAATACATGAACGCACAATATATTCAAATGCCAGTTATTATTTGGTCATTGACTGTAAGTCTATTTTTTCATTAAAAAAAATAATATAAGGAAACAATATTATTTAACTGATTTCATGTAACAGAAAAAATTCTTGTAATGTACAGAGAAATATATCGAATCAAAAAATATTCATGTTTTTCATCTGATGTTTATTAATCATAAGTTTCTTGTTAATTGCAACTGGTTTTAATGAAATGTAAAAATTCAAGTTATATACTAGAAGAAACGATAATTTAGTTATTATTCCTTATATTTATAATGATACTATTCTTTCTATACGTGATTAATTAATTACAGAATTTCAGTCGTGTTAATGTTCATTAATTATAGTACTATTCTTAAGTATTGAATAAATAATTAATAAAAGTTTATAGTTGATAATAATAATATACAAATTATTTATAACTACACAGACTGTATAAAATTACAATTAGATATAATTTTTATTGTATTTTTTCCTTCTTTTACTGTTTATTGTTCAATATTATATATATAATAAATAATGAAATATATTTTAAAACAAAACTGAATTTAAAAAAAATTAACATCTTACATCTATTAAAATTGAAAATTTAATTTTGAATAAAACTGATAATTAATTCATAAAAAGAAAATACAAACTCAATCTAATAAAATTTATTTGGAGTGATCTATTATTATTTTTTTCCTATTTAGTTTCATATGTACATTTCAGTACCTGTAATATCGTCTTTACACTGTATAAAAGAAAATTAAAAAAAGTGTATTTGTATTTTAAAGATGATTGTTAAAAAAGAGCTTAAGAGAAACAAATGGTACAAAATAAGTATTATAATATTTCAATAAAATTATACAAGTCCAATATTTCAATAGTATTATTTAATAATTTTTTTATATATAATACATTAGATCATTTATTTTTTTTAATAAATCATTTGTAAAAATATTGTTCTTATATTTCTATGAAATGCATTGAATGTTATTAATCAAGTATTATCAAGTAATAATTATAAATATACAATCATATTAATTAATGATAATTGTTGAGATTAACTGTGTTCTTTTTGTATAAAAAAATATTTTTATTATAATATTTATTTTATAAGTAAACTTTTGCAGGATATCTATTTATGTAAATGAGTGATAAATAATAATTAAACAACTGTATAAAAATATATATATAAATGAATTTAAACATAATATATATATATATATATATATATATATATATATTATAAATACACATATATACAATATGAGTAGTTGTACCTGCAAACAAAATAAAGGAAGTAAAAGAGATAATATCAGTATTTTTATCATTGCTGTCATATTAATCGCTTGAACACTTCCAGTATTAAAAACATGCTATAATTTATATAAAATTATAATAAATAAATAAAAATATTTCTTTGAAGTTTTTCTTATTGATTTATATATATATATATATATATATATATATATATATATATATATATATATAAATATATATGATATGTGTGTGTGCATAGATCAGCTGAGCAAACAATTGATTTAATAATTGAAATAAAACAGAATATAAAAAAATACAAGCAAATAAATGTGTCTTTGTAACACCATTTGAGAATCAATATTACACCTATACATAAATTGCACGTTGAAACAAAATAAATAACAAATTTAAGTTATAATGAAAATAAGTAAAGTTATAAATTTCAAATCTGAATGTTTTATTCGATATTGTTTTGAGTATCAATAATACAATTAAATACAATAATTAATCAATTATTTTCACTTCTATACTATATATGTGTTATAAATGGCCATAAATTGTTTATTTTGCTATTAAATTAACTATAATCATATTAAGAAAATTAAAGAATGTTCATAAAACAAGTAACGAAACTAACGTATTTATTTTGAAAAATGGGATTTAATATTGTGTTTTTATTGGTATTTAATTCTAGAACTAATTACAAATTCCATTCAAACGTACTTAAATATTTTCTTTTATATATATATATATATATATATATATATATATATATATATAAAAAATGTTATTTGTATAAATGTATGTATAACTGCAATAATTACTATTACAAAATACTTGATAAGTAAAAAAATATAAAATTTATGAAAGTATTTTTACAACTTCAATCGTTTTAGAATTAAAGAGAATTAATAAGATTTTTTTAATTAAATTAAATTATTGAGAGTTTTGCAAGTCGATAATTTCTAAACTAGTTTATTATATAAACTACAAGTGTAAAATTTTTTTCACATTCTTTAATTAATCATAGGTATATAACCTTATCTTAATTAACTGGAAAATTGCATATTAGATAAAATATATCTAGTATTTTAATTTCATTAGAAATATTTTATATTCAAATAATATTTATATGATTTTAAGAATGACTTAAACAATATTTAATAAAATGAATTTATTATATATTATATGAAATATATTTTTATATATTATTTCTATTATATATACATATATATTCGAGGGTCGTAAAAAAGTAAGAAAAAATAAATTGAAAAATTTAATTTAATTAATTAATTAATTAAATTAAACAATAAATAAATTTACCATACTTATCAAACGACCCTCGTATATAAGTACAAATTATTTTTATGCTGCACAAGGAAAAATATTATTTGAATGATAAATTTTGAGTTATTTTTATTACATTTGTATAATTAAATATATAATATTTTTATAAGAATTAATATTGAAATTAATTTTTTTAAAAAAATAACACATGAAAGACTTACTAAAAATGTTCTTATTGCAAATTTTCAATTTATAATTTAATTAAATACATACTTTCTGAATTATTTTATATTTTCAATTATCTTAAATTATTATGGAAATTTATATCGACTTTCTCTCTTCATTTTTAATTTAAGTAAATATAACATACATACACACATACACACACACACACACACACACACACACATATATATATATATATATATATATATATATATATATTATTCTGAATTTTAAATTCACATGATTCTAAGAAAAGTTATTGCGATATTCTTTGAATGTTGGTAAGTCTAATTATGTAGAAAATATTTCAGGCCAAATTGAAGACGTACTTATATTCAAATGAGATCAGTGTAGTGAATCAGGATTTAAAATTTTTCTTAATTATGGAGTACACTGATGACCAAAATAAATTATTTATTGGGAACTCAAGAATAAGAAACGATCAAGAAAAGACTTATGGATAAATAAAATAGAAATATGAGAAAATTTATCGGTGTGGAATAGAAGAATAACTCATTGGATTGATGAAATTGGAATGCTTTTGAGAGACGATTTTATTTAGCAATGAATAAAAAGAAGCGTTACTCTTTCTGCTATGAATTGAATTTTTATTTTAAATAAAATATATTTTTTTAAAATAATTACTTGAAAGTTATCAATTAATATCTATTAATAAATAATTATAAACTAAGATGAGAGAATGTAGTAAATGATTTTCTGATGTTAAAAGTGCATGAGAACCTAGCATAGAAGAGGTTAAGAAGTGAGGTAAGGAGTAAACTTTAGTTCAAATGGCTGGTTAAGTAAATAAATAAATACAATATAAACGAAGTATATATGTTTATATATACATATTTTTTGCATAAATTGTTTACATTCTTTATATTTCTCTAAATTATATTTAAACATACTTTAAAAACGGTCGTTATATTTACTGTAGATTTTATGAGAGAGCAGTTTTGAGTTTTATTATATTTTGCTATTTTAAATCGTTTAAAAAGATATAAATTTTGTATTTGAAAATAGACTCTAAATAATTCAATACAATTATTTTGTAATAACATGAACTATTGATATTTTTATCGAAATTATTTAGTTATTAATTTTAATACGTTTCAATTTGTAATTGGAATTTACAATATTATATTAAATTTTATTTATCAAATGTAATATGTGGTTATTAATAATGTGCTATTTGTCATACAATTTTGAAATATAATTAAAATAATAAACCTTAATAAATTGTGCATATATTTATATATGAACGATATATATATATATATATATATATATATATATATATATATATATATATATAATTATTTGTGATATATATTTACATATACATAATCATAAATAAATATGTATTTTCATACAATAACAATAAATTAATTTTGAAATTGACAATTTCAATAATAACCATAAAATAAATTATTTAGTTCATTTCTTTTTTTTACTATGTTCTTGAAAAAATATTTTTCTGTAATCAAACTTTTTTAATAATATAAAAAATAAAATTCTTTTTATAAGTTACATTTATAATAATTTATTTTATCGAACAATAGTTAAAGTTTGATAGAGGTGTATTTTTTTATCAAACTTTTGTCCAAAATACATCTTGCTTAAATTATTGAATATCAAAATCATTTAAATTATCTTATAAAAAAAACTTTGAAATTAATTAAGTACAAATATTATTAACATTTGTAGATTATCAACGTTTCAAATAATTTTAAGTATGCATAGAATAGATAATAGTTTTATATTAATAATAAATGTGTGAGATATAGTACTTTTTCCTTTTTAAATATTATTGACAATATTATGTTGACAGCAGAGTTCCAATTATACATTTTCACTCATATAATATTTTTCTTTATTTTTTATAATAGATAATTATGTTCCTAACAACTTGTAATAAGTATTATGTTTTAAAACTTTACTTTGAGTTTTTAAAAAGTTAAAGTAACATATGATTTTGTTATTTGAGTTATTTATTCTCCTTTTATTAAACAAAGATATCAAAAATAAGTAAATAAAAATATTATACATTTATAGCTTTGTTTTACAAATATTGGGAATTTTTGAATATTACTATTCATTTAAAATAAAGAACTTTTTTTAAACAGGTTATTAAAAATTGACCTAGTTTGAGGTTATAAAAAATTATAATATATATACAATTTAAATGTGTATAGTATGGTATTAGTTTAATTTTTGTGTAAAAGTATTTTACGGTTTTTTTGTTTCAGATTTTTTTTATAAATATATTTCATTTGTAATGTTTTAGTATAATATCTATGTAGAAAAAATAGATTTTTCAATACAGAACTAAGCAAAAGTATATTTAAAATAATTAAAAAATTATACATTTCTTGGATTATATAATTCTTATTACACTTATTAATTAAATGAGAACATTTAAAATTACTCAAGATAAAAAGTGATTAAGTTTAAATATACTATATTCATTTTAATTCACATAAATTCCAGAACGATATTTCTCTGAAGAGAAATTATTAGTCTGTATATATAATTTTCAATTTGCTTTGGATCAACTTATACTGGAATAATTGAAATAAAAATAATTAACATTTTTATTAATAACGAAGTGATATTTCTGTTTATTTTTTCTGTGCAGTGTTTTTTAAGGCAGTGAAAATAAGTTATATAAACTTTTTGAATTACTTTTAAATCGAAAATTGAAAAAAAAAACATTTAAAAATATTAAATTACAAAACTGTCAATAATCTTATACGCCAAAAATTAAATTAATGGCGTTAGATTTCAATTTTAAATCAGAAATGATTAAAATAGGTTTAATTATGGTAAATAGGTTTGTTTAAAAGTAATGCAATTTGATGGAAGAAGTTTCTTTTAGGAGCAAATATTATTGTTATAATAACATTACTGTGCATATATATATATATATATATATATATATATATATATATATATATATATATATATATATATATATGATTTAACTTTTGACTAAAATAACTTTTCTATTTTTACAATATTAATAAATTAAGGATGACTTTATTGTTATAAAAATTTTTGTGTTTAAATACAAATTTTTATACGTTAATATATTCAAAATATTTAATAATAATTTCGTTATTATTTAAATATTAATTAATTAAAACACATTATTTTCAAAATTTTTATACAGACAAAAATTTGAATATTATTAAAAAATTCATATTAATTTAAACCTAATAGAAAGGATAGTACCATTAGGAAAAATACTAAATAATTTCCAGAAATATAACGTTTAATATTAATAGTACCTATATTTAAACAACATTTTTAAAATAATTATAATATTTAACAGTATGTAAAAATACATAAATTGATAATCTAGAAAAATAGTCAAATAAATTACAATTTTAGATCAAATTTTGATTGATTAGTTTTGAAAAGTTCTATTTAATAATATAAATATATATATATATATATATATATATATATATATATATATATATATGTATGTATATATGTGTGTGTGTATAAATTATATATGAAATAAATTTATTTACTTAGTTAATTTTTTTCCTAACAATATTTCCCTCCAATTTTTATCTAATAACATAACATTTCTGATAAAATTATGTTTTATAAATTATTACAAAGTAAATATTATACCAGAATATATATTTGATATAACTATTAATTTAACAATATTTGTATTTTTTTAACATATATAAAAGAAATTATTGAATAATTTTAAAATGACTAGTTTGAAATTAATTATTAAATTTTTATATTTAATTCCTGTAGATGTTATTTTTACATTAAACAATTTTTATAAAATGCAATGAATAAGTTCATCATTGTATTTTCAGCATTTTATTTTATATAACGAATATTAAATTTGTGTTTTCTATGAATTTATTTTTGAGATATGAAAAATTAAAAAGGAAAAATCAAATATAAATAAAAATAACGTCTGAATTTAGTAATTATTTCATTTAACAATTATTTTTTTACAATATAGGCTATAAATTCAAGGCTAAGTAAGCGTCGGTATATTTAACTATACAAACCGATTCTTTATTTATGAGGTCTATTTTTAGTAAAAATACTTTTAAATTATGCATTGTTTTATGGATATTTGTAGAATAATAATAAATATTAATTCTATTGGAAAATAACATTAGATTTCATTCTAAATAGTATAAGGGATTACTTATCTAAATAATTATATACATATTTATTACAATTCGAAAATATATAGAATTAATTTTGTTTTCAATAATAACAGAAATTATACAGATAATAAATTAAAATATTATGTTATATTAAAATATAGATATGTATATAGGAAAATACATTAAAAAATAGAAATTCATTTCATGTGTATCTTTTCAGAAATTATAGTTATTTTTGTTCAATATTTAGACAAAAACAGATGTTATTAAATAACGTATAAATACAATATGATAATTTTTATTTTATAAAAAATTCAAAAAATATCAAACAACATTTATTATTAAATATATATGAAAAATGATGAAAATAAGTGAAGCAAAAATAATTTCATTTTAAATCAACATTAACATTTATTTCTTCTTTTTGGTATTATCTATAAAGAAGTTACAATTTTATTAAGGATTCAAATAACATTTATATTAATATTATTTTATATAAATTTTAATTAAACCTTTCAATTTGTATAATATAAGATAAATAATTCTAGTGAATTTAAAGTACAAACAGAACAGCAAAAAAGTATATATTCGAACAGATTTTGTAGGTATTATTTTTAATAAAATATATATTTGTTCAAAAATGCTTTATTTAAAAATTATAGAATGTCACATAAACAATCATTTTGATGTTTAAACTTATTTGTTACCCAAAATTGTTAATTGTAATTACTTTATTAATAATGAATATATTGGTATGTATGCAATATATAAACAGAAATATATGAAATTTAAAAAATAATTTCATGTAAATGTGCAAATAAATTATATTACGCTTATTTTATATATGAATACACACACATACATACATATATATATATATATATATATATATATATATATATATATATATATAAACAATAATATTTACTTAAGAAAATTTCCCATCAGTAATAGATAAGAACAGAATACTTGAAATTTATTTAACTTGAAAAAATAATATTGACGATTTTTATTTTATTTAAATATTTTCACATGCATATATTTACATATATATATATATATATATATATATATATATATATATATATATATATATAAACATAGAGGAAAATATAAAGATAATATTTTATTTGTATTTTATATTTCATAGTTTTTTATTAATAAATATAATTTAAGACATATAATATTTGTATTAATACTGGTTATCATTGCGAGAAGAATTTGTAAACTAAAAAAAAGTAAATAGAAAAAGTAACAAAAAAATATAGAATTATATGTTAAATGCTTTTTGATAAAATACTAGGCAGACATTATTTCTTTTTGTTTTAATACATGAAATTCATAGAGAATTAAATTGATTTTAATGACAATTTATATAAAATTGAATATTATTTATTCTATTCATATTTCTTATTCTACACATCTTTTAATTCATTATTTATAATACAAGACATAACTGATTTAATATTAAAATCTTGAAATAATAACTTCATATATACTCATTTTTTTCTTATTATTTTCAAAATTAATTAGAAAAGTTATTATTTAACTTTCTAATAATAATTTAAATTAAAAATGCGTTGAGAAAATTATTGAATATTTTTTAATCATGTATATATATATATATATATATATATATATATATATATATATAATTTATTAGTAAATAGAAAATAGATTTTTTATATGAACTTATATTAATATTCTGAATCGCTTCAGTGTTTTACAATTATTTTAAATAAACACTTTTTTAACTTGAATGTAAAATCTGTATATATTCGATTTTTATTTATAAATCGACACGGTTAGAATCAATTTTAGTTTGAAAGGTTTTATTATAATTTGAACTAAAAACAGCATTATTTTAATCGAAGCAGTTTATTTTAAAATAAATTTATTACATATAAAAAGAATTTTATTACAACGAACTAAATAATTATGCTGAATAAAAATTAAACGATAATTACTATTGATCGTTCCTTTTTTTATTAGCATAAATTAATCATTCCGGTTTAGTTATAATATAATTATATAAAATGTTGAAAATAAAAAAGGCATAATTATTGTTTACAGATTTAAAAAACTTTAGAAATAAACACAATTCGTTTTGTAAAAATGTTTACCAGTTTTCAATCAGACATTTCTTTTAAGTACCTACGGCTAATAGTTTAGGACTTGCATATTCAATTCTACTAATAAATTATAACTGAGTGTTGTTTAAGCTGTTTGTATAAATGCATATATATATATATATATATATATATATATCTTATAAATAGAACTATTTTTTCATTATTTGAAAACTGATAAAATTAAGAGATTAATCCGATAGATAAAAGACAAGAATATGACTTTTATTTCGGTTCATTACATTTAATCAACTCTAAATATTATTCTTTGGATAAAAAAATTCACGAATGAATAAACATGTCGCATATATATTTTATAACATTTATCATAGATTTTATTTAGGTAGGTTTTTAAACTTATTTGTATATATAAGTAATTTCTGATTTATTTTAAATAAATATACTTTTAAATACCGTGCGGTACTTTATTTTTATCGTTATATTTTAAAAATTTAAGAGGAATAAATAATTTATGTAAATAACAACAAATAACATTTTTTAATATATAAATATAAACAAATCTTTAAATACTTATTAACTTATGAATTAAATGAATGAAAATAATAATCATTTTGTAAATAATAAATCAAAGGGATTTTTTGTGAAAAATAGTGAACAAATCAACAATTTACATAACCTAGAATAAAAATATTCATCAAGATAAAAATTTTATTATAAAATTATTGGCAGCTATTAAATTGTTTATAAATTATAAATGCTTTATTTGATTATATTAAGTGAAATCTAACTATTTTACTTTCTGTTATATTGATGAAATTTTTGTTCAGGTATATTTCTACAAAAAAATATTTGGCTTTTTCCAATAAAAAAATTGTTATAAGAATTATATATACTCATATATATATATATATATATATATATATATATATATATATATATATATATAAATTTTATCTTAAACAAATATTTTTATATCAACATTTAAATACTTATATATTAGTCTTGATTTTTTTATACATGCATTTCTGTAATTATTTTTAAAACAGTTTAATGAAATAGTTATTTACAATTTTTTTATATTTACAGCTATTTTTAAAAAATAACGGATATGAATTTTAATTAATATTAAAATAATTATGAAATTAAATAAATATTAAATTATCTAACATAGAGTGAAATATTTATTATTTATTTCTTTTATAAATTGATAACAAGCAAATTTTAAATTTATGCACAAAATACTATTTTTTATTATTAAAATTCTTGAAACTTGATAAACGAAATTTAAAATATTCTATTGAGAATATTTTTCTATATAATATACATACTTACACACAAACGTACATACATATTTATATATATATATATATATATATATATATATTTATGTGTATGTGTGTATGTATAGCGCGTACGGGATAAAAATTGCATAAATATTTTTGTAAAAACATTTCTTTGTTATAAATATTATTTTTAATTATTTATTATTGGTTATTAATTGTAATATCGTTTATTAATTATTTATACACGTTTTATAACATGTTTATCAAAAATATTTTATCCAAATAAAAAAAATGTTTATTATATTTTATTTAATATTTATTAAAGTTTATATTACTTTTTTAAAAAAATAACAAAATTGTGATTGTATTATTTCCCATATTCATCAATTTTTCTCTCTCACCAACCACATATTTATTTATTTATCAATATATTTCTAAATATTTAATAACATGGATGTATTTTTGTTATATTTTTTCCTTTTTATTATAAAACAATTATTAATATTTTGACTGAGAAAAAATATTAGTTTAGTTTATTAAAATAACTTATGTTTATATTTTTTTATGAAGTAAGAGATTTTTTACCGAACTAATTTTACGAGGAATATTTCTATCTTGAAATATGTGTTAGTAAATTTATAAAGAAATGTTTTAAATTTAATTTGGTGCCTATATTATTCATTCAAATAATTTTATTCAATTATATGAAAAAAATTAATACTATTTTATTGAATATTTTTTAGTATAAATGAGTAAATAAAACCGATATATTTTTATAAATACAAATTTTATTTAAAACTGTACGGGAAAATTATTTTGTTTTCATTTTATTTCTTAGTGAATAATAATTATTTCATTATACAATATAACAGAAAATATTTAAAAATATACAAAAACATGCCAGTAGGTTAAAAGTTTTCTTAGGTTTTTTTTAAAAAATCTTATAAATCGGATAAGCGCGCGAGTTAAAACAAAATAAATATCTATTTTTTTCAATTTAAAGTAACGCATGTTATAATTAAACGATTGAAAAATGTGATATTTTTATAAAATATATTATATTAAAAAACAGGGTATTAATTTTATACATAAAAATATTTTTTACTTCTTTCACTATTTTTAATGAGGTATATATTTTTTTAAAAAAACAACAGTTTTATGATTTTTATTACGAATTTTAAAACGCGGCTTTTTTAAAAATCGAATTAAGCACTGAAAATTTTCAGATTTTCTTTTAATAAGTGTCCACTTGTTAATATTTTTTTTTAAAAAAATAAAATTATTTATTAACTTATTTTAAACACTTAAATGTGTTGTTAACCTGACAACAAAACGCAACAATACAGCAATTTTCAATTTAAACTGACGTTATCGCTAATCTCATTCATATCAAACAATTTTCATAATCGTTTCCGCAACTTACTCATACTTTGTTTTTATGTACGTATGTATATAACATATACATTATATATATATATATATATATATATATATATATATATATATATATATATATATATATGTATAAAAGTCAAACTATAATAATGTGTATATCGCGCAGATATGAATGATTTCTGTTAAAATGTAAATAAATGTCAATTTTTTTTGACATATATATATATATATATATATATTTGATAGTATAAGAAGAATCGAAATATCACAAACACATTGGAAACTAATGGAAAAAATGACATAATTGTATCACACAAAATATAAAAAGAAATTTCTGACCTTTTATCATTTCCGATCAAAAATTCAGTTCCGAAAATTTGCCTGACGTAACGCGGAACACACAAATTAAAAACCAACAGATAAAACGTTGTAAAAAGAAAACTGTATTCGTCGATGTAAATAAATAAATACGTGGAAAAAGAACTCTCCGGATCGAAAGCACTGACCGTCACAGTTTAAAAAAAACAACTCAAAAACCAACAGAAAAATCGTATTGAAAGGAACAACAACAACAGAAAAACAAACAGATGTATCACTGGTTCGATATTTCCATCATCATCAACAATGTGTTTCAGCACTTCAGGTGACAATTAAAAGCACAGAATGTTTTCTTTTTTTGAAATCTGACTGAATTCGAACCGATTCTCTATTTGACCGTTTCAGTGGTGTCGATTGATGTCGATGATGTTTTATTCTCTTGTCGGTTAGTCCACAACGTGTTTTGACACTTCACTAAAATTGTCATTGTTGAATAACAGAAGTCTTCTTAAGTCGTTTTCATCCGGATGAAAATCGTTTTATTCGTTTTATAATTCATTATAAGTATTTTATTTAGAACGATCACGTGAAATTAATTGTTTATGATTTTTTTTAAAAAAAATGTTCATGTACGTTCGATTTTATTTTATTTATTTAAAAATGTTTAAAACTCGATTTTAAATAGTTTATTTTCGTATTTTTGATAAAAACTCGTTGTTTTCATTTAGGTATACTTGTATTCATTTCGTGTCGTATACAAAAAAATTTTCCCATTTTTTTGTATATCCAAATAAATATATGTGTATATATATATGTATATAATAATTAACAGTAATGAACAAAAACATAAAAAAACATGATATTAAAACCGAAATAGTGTTTCCGTGGCTATAGCCAGCATTGAACTAAACCTCTTACATAAACTTGACAGCCAATAGCTTCAAAGTTCTTCAGCGACAACACTAGTGGGGTAAGGGCAAAAGATGTTTAACAAATGTAGGGGAAAGACAACAGCCACGGACACTCCCTCCACAACTTTATGTATTATTACACCTGAAACGGTGGGGGTACAAAAACAGAGATAGATATTATAATATATTTAAAAAGAGGGGAAGACGTGATGTTATAAGCACTACGTTGTTGCTGCTGCTGCTGCTGCTGCTGTCGTTGTAGCGCGTTGCCAAAGATGCGCCAACGTCTGAAAAATATCGGCGAACGCGCGGTGCCCCCAACTATACACACATCCGATGTCTGTTTGCGCGGGTGCAACAGAGATGACACCCGGGGGGTTGATCTTAATGCGCGCGGGTTCACTTTTTCTACATATACACACGGTTATATATATATATATATATATATATATATATATATATATATATATATATATATATATATATATATATGTATATATGTATAAAATGAATGTGTACATTTTTTGTTTTTTTCGTCTCTCGTCTTATTCTTTATCCGAGATGCAATTTTTGATAAAGAGAAACGGATAATAATAAGATATTATAGATTTAATAGAAGTGCTATGTGACTAGTGTGTGACTGCTGTGATTTAATAATATCTCTCTCTTATATCTATTTAATTCGTTTTTTCAGGTCGACGCTGATGTAATGTGTACACAGAGATGATTATTTATTTAATTAAAATGTTAATATATTTTTTCCTAGGTTATTTCTGTTATAAAATATCTTATACGATATTTTAAATCGAAACAATAATATTTAAATGTATTCGTATTGAAAAGATGACGTATTTTATTACGAAAACTTCAATAAACACAATGTTATTTTTTAAGATATTTTATATGATTTTTTTAATCTATAAGTATACATTTTCAAATATAGAGGTATTTCATTTTATAACATTTGTAAAGATTGTTTCATTTTTTGTTCGAATTAAATATATATATAATTTTTTCTATTATTAAAAGGAATATTAAAAAAAATATGTTCTTTATTAAATCTTCATGATCAAATTTTTTTACCAATTTAATTTTTATTAAAAATATTTTATAAAATTTATATACTGTTCAATCTATAAAAAATAGTGAAAAAAGTGTGACATTAAGTTTAAATTCGATTTTATATTATGAAGTAACAGAATATCTCATCAATCACTTGACCAAAGTAGAAACGTCTTGTTTAAGAAATCTTTTAAATACTTATAATGTCTATTCTATTTTTAAAGTATTGTTATATTTTAAATTTTTATTAAACCTATTTTTACTTTCGAAGATATTTTTATTAAATTTGTACTAGAACAAATATTTTCTAAAAATAATATATCTTTAATTTGAGTGTAAATAGTAATTTATAATTATCAAATAAATAATGTCATTTAATTTTTATAAAGTTAATTAAAATAAAATTAGTTTTTTGATTAAATTGATATTTAAATAATTTGTATTTATTATAAAATAATTCCTAGGTTAAATTAAATATTCTTTCTGGAAAAAGTAAAATATATTTTATTAAATTTAAATTCTATTTGATGATAAGAATCAATATAACATCTCATCAATCATTTGATCAATGAAAAATTCTATTAAACATTTTTTAAATTTATTTTATTTTTAAATCATTTTCAACATTTATTGTATTAAATTTTATATACTTGTTAAATTGTTTCTATTTTTTTTTTGTTAAGAAATAAAAAAATATCTTATTAAAGTACATAATTTTAAAAAATATTTATAAAATTTATCAATACATTTTAAAAATTTATGCAATTTCTTTATATTTAACTTGATATTGTATATTTTTAAAAAATAATTTGAATTTTTAATCACCATTATTTAAAATGAAACTTTTTTAATTATTTACATAATTAACATATTTATGTTATTTACAATTAAAAAAAATATTAATTGATTAATCATTGAAATAAATTATTTATTTTCGAACATAACTCATTTTTTTCTAATAAAATATGATACATCCACGAACGAAATTAAATTCCCTAATATTCCAAACAAATAGTTATACATATATTTTAATTTAATTTTTAATTTTTAAAGCAACAGAGTTTCTTAACAATCACTTGATAAACTAAAAATATTTTATTTACGTTATTAAAAATTTTTGAATATTTATTTTAGTCTCAATATATTAGCTTATATTTTAACATAACATTTTATATAGCAATATAAAATAAAATATAATTTATAAAAATATAAAATATATTAATTAAAGAAAAAGGAAGGGTTACACTTTAAAAAAAATATATTTGTTTTGTTAGTGTAGTGAATTTAATTTACATAAACACTTGTCCCAACATTAATATTTTTTTAAACTGTTCAATAGTTATTACTGTTCACTCTATTCCTTCATGCCCATTTCGAGCGCTAGCTGTCATTATCAAAGCTCTGAATTATAAATCTATTTTTTATAATTCAGTACTCTGACGTCAATGACATGATCATCAATGTACGTATTAATGAACAAAGTAAATAACTGATTATTGAATGATTTTATAAAGTTTTGTGGTGTTGGAATACGTAATCTGTGTTAAATATGAAATATTATTAATAACCTGTTTTATATTTACTTTTTTTTTAATTTTAGAATTTTATCCTAGTCATAAAGGCTTTATTATATAATACAGTCGATCATCACTAATCATCGGTAATCCAGGTTCACCGTTAATTCGCACATAATTTCGGAGAGAGTAATTCTTTGTGCATTTTTTATCTCTATTCAAAGTATCTCCAATGATCAGTTCTTTCTTTTTTATTTTATTACGTACATTAATGTGTACCTGTATATAGTTATTTATTTGTATCCAAGAATTCTGTCACTTCTAAGTGAAGAAATATTATTTATTGTTTTTTACAGCATGGCTCGAGTGTTAAATTTGTATCCATTTTTTTAAAAAAAAATAAATTGACATATTTCCACTAGATTTTTTTTAGTTAAAAGTATTTGAAATTTTAATATAAATATACGAAATGAATTTATTATTTTTTTGTAGTAAATTGTAAATATTTTGATTACATTTATATAATACTATATAACAGAAGTAACAATTTGAAAAATATTTGTTTAATTTGTTCATACAAATATTAGGTTTGGTCACTATATTAATGTAAAAATACTGAATAGTATTTATTTTCATAAGAAAATATTTTTATTAATAATTATATTAATGTTTAACACTTTTTAATCAATTTTCTATCTTGCAACTTTTCTTAAAAACTCTATAAATATTTCCCAGATAAATATATTTAATTATATCTTAAATTATTTTAAGACCACAATCACGTATTTTTAACTGTTTGTGTTTATTTTTTATAATAAAAGTATATTTTTATTAAATATTTTTCTTGAAAAAAAAATATAAAAAACCTGAAGCTCTCTTACATCGTATTTTTCAACTATATAAAATTATCATATACAAGTATATAAATTTTATGAATGCGTATAGAATAAAAATGGGGAGATTTAAACTGATATTTTGTTGTTTGCAATTTAGAAATTATATAAATCAACTGGACACTGAGAAAACCAGTTTGTATACAAATCGCGAAATTTTATTTAAAAACTTGAGTGCCAGTTGTTGAACTTGCACACAAACAATAATTATATACATTATTTTATTAAATTTTATACAAAAGAAACAATATAAACTTTTATAACCAATATATAACTTTCTACTAAAAATTAACTGACACCATAACACCTTAATTTTTTGCTATACATTTTGACATATAAAACGTTATTTATATAGAATAAGTATAGAAAAAAAATAGTTATATATATATATATATATATATATATATATATATATATAAATTCTGAATTGTCTAAAGTACTCTTAACGAAACATAAACATTTACAGATGAGTAAATCAAGATATAAAGATTTGCGGTTAAGAAATCAAGAGATACCTTAAAAACACTCCCCTTCTTAGAATCACTTATAGGAATATTACGTTTCGTTAATAACGATGAAAATCGTATCGGAAAACTTACACCAGGGTCGAAACTCCTCTATTTCCGTACCTTGTTATAATTGGCGCGTAATACTGTAAGAGGGATGGTTAACTTTTAGTCAACATTTTATCTATCGCAATAATAGAAAACTATAAGTTTCTATGAAATATTTTCGTAACTTATGTTACACAAGTTTGTATTTTCATATTTATTAATTATTTTATATTTAGTTAGTATTTTTTGTAATTTTAGTGAATTCGTTTAAATATTATAAAAAAAATAATATGGTAAAAATTACACTATTTTTTGTTAAAAAAATAAATTTGTAATTTAATAAATTAATACGTATTTATATTATTATTAGAAGATTTTAAAAAATTGTACGATTTATAATAAATAGCATTAAAATCAATGATTATTTAAAAAATAGATAAGTATATATTGAGTGAAAAATTATTTTCATAATATATATATATATATATATATATATATATATATATATATATATATATATATATATATATATATATATATATATATATATGAGCAGCATTTCCACCTGTCATACAGAAGAAGTGCGTTCGAATCTCGGTCAGAAATATAGGGCAGACAGAATTCTTTAGTCTGAAGGTAACCAACTTAAGGAAATAAATCCTAAAAAAAATCTTAACCAATCCGTCTGGTTAGTGTGATAAATATAATCAAATACCAGTGAATGTTAAAAATTATTGACTTTTCCATTCAGTAGTGGAATGATATAAATTGATATAATGATGAAATGATATATTAAGTATTAGTATGCACACATAGGAATACAAACCCTCCCACATACATATATATGTATAAATCTAAAATCATTGCCGTTAAAACAACAGTAAAAAGTATAAAATGGAAATGTGTCGATTATATAACTGAAAGAGAAAATTACTGATGAACAAGAGAAATTAATGATTGAAAATCCAGAGATATAAGAATGTCTAAGAATAGATTCATGGGTAGACAAAGATGTAAAAAAACGATTTTGAATAAAAGAGAAAGGCATTGGATATCTCGAAATGGATTTTTTTGGGAA